>PVIW01000150.1:313568-739445 GCA_004026585.1 Noctilio leporinus
GACTGTTATCTGTGCGGTCGATCAGGTCGCACTGTTGTGTTTGATTCAGGCCATAGTTGCATTGCACAGAACATATGTGGATCTATTTTATTTCTCGTACTACACTCTGTGTTTCTCCTCTGATATTATTGACTATGCTAACTTTAGTAATTTAAAATCGATCAAAGCCATATGACCTAAGGTATATAAATCTTGGGTCATTGATTAGAAAGCAAGTATTCTAGATCTAACTCAGCTACTAACTAGTTATGAGATCCTGAATTATAGTCTCTTCTTATCTTTATTTTCTTACTAATAAAAGAATAAAATTGAGAAGGGACAATTGAGAAAAATTTATACATGTGCTTTTATTTTACCTTTAGATTAATAGTTAAAATAATGTATATATTTTAAGACTCAGATGAGGAGGTCTTAGTATATTCAGCTCTGCAGAACTTGTGAACTACAAACTAAAAATCTAACCTAATTCCCACAGGAAGTTATTGCTTAAGGAATTGAGCCTAAATGATGCTGAATATCTTGTTCTGTGATAGAAGTGTTTCAGTCACAGAGATAACTAAATTTAATTTACTTTCTACATTTTTTAGGAGCCACATCCAACCCTAAACCCATCTCCAAATTTGATACGGATTTTATTACGGAAGCACCTTTGTCAGTCCTCCTCACTGCATTCTTACGTCAAATACCAGATTGGTCCAACGGCCAAGCCCTATTAAACTTGCTTTACAATCTCTGATACTTTATAGAAAACACTTTAAAATTTATTGGCATGCATAAGAAGTTTGTTGAATGGATAACTGATGAATGGACTGACTGGATGAATGAATCAACTTAGATAGTGACAGTCCCAGTGTTTTTACGTGTTGCAGAGATAGAGGTATACTGGTATATACGTTTGTTAGAAACATCACCTTCTCAAGTACCATAGACTACCGCATCTCCATGTATTATACAATTACATTTGAATTCACACTTTGGTTTTATGTCCTTCAATTATCTTTAATTTGATGGAAGCTTATTTTATTTTTGCAGGTCTTCATTTGCATAAATTTTAGAATGATTGTTATCCCCACATACAAACATAAGGCCTTTGTCTTGTCTGTTGTAACTTCATTGAAGCCACTATTTGTAACATTAAACATTTGGTTTCAAATTGGAGCACAGTAATTGGTCTCTTCATGATCACTTACAGAGGAAGAAAAATTGGTTTGGACTAGCTAAAGAATGACCCCCTCAAGAGCATTTCTCTTGGGAAACCATGATTCACAGACATTTAACTTACGTTTACTCTCCTGCACCACCTCTCCCCGCAGGATCAAGAAGTTTGGAAATCCCATGGAAGGTGGCTCCCATGTGTCCAGGAGCTACTGCTTATCATGTTGTAACCTGCCATCCTTGTTAACAAAGTGATTGGGGAATTTTGGAAGTCAACCTCATTTCTAGGGTGAGAAATCAGAAAATAAGCAAAAGGGTTGCAGTACTCTATTAGTCTGAAAATATCGAACAGATAGAATATTTTTCAGTGCTCACTTACTGTTTGCACATTATCCAGCTCTGTCCTGCATTAACTCACATCACCAGCATTGCTTTTCGAAGTCATTGCTTCAATGTGCAAAATGTACAAGCCACCTTCCATTCATTTGGGAGAGTCTGATTTTTTAAATTTCCAAATCATCTCACTTTTGTCAAAAGGTTTTTAAGCAAAATTAAATCAGATAGTCTACATCTATCTTCACCAAAGTATCCTTTTGGACTGTGAGCAATTGGAAGAATTGAAGAAACCCACCATTTCATTTATAATCAGTCTTTATCCATAGTACTAGCCATTTCACTACACACCATGAACCTTGAACGTAGCTGCCAAAAACCATTCCTCTCGATTGTGTCCATAAATAGTGACAGTTCCTTTTTCTGGACCCCCCACACCAGCTGTCACACTCAATTTCCATGAGATTTTCTATCCATACTTCCCCAATTCCTTCAATTGCCTGAGAATGATTTAAAATCCTCTGCATTGAAGGGGAAGCATCCCAAACTAAACTACCCCCCCCCCAAACACTCTGTGTGTGTGTGTGTGTGTGTGTGTGTGTGTGTGTGTCTGTCTGTCTGTCTGTCTGTCTAAAATTATCCATCAGCCTGCCTTCCATCAGGTGAACTGAGGGAGCAGAGACAAAGGGAGTGGACACACTACAATACCACCAGTGTGAGGTGCTCCCGTCACAAACTTTCATAATGAGTGTATTGCACGTGACCATGAGTTATCGTGACTGTGACCTGCCTCAGGAGGTCCCATGCCACATCTGTATTAACAACTGCATCTGCTGCAGGGTAACCTTATTAGCTCTCCACAGCTGAGCCAGGGGCCTCAGGAGGTATTAGACCAAGTCCCTGGAGAGGCCCGGTACTTCTGCTCTCCCTAAATTCAACGTGGTGCCCAAAATTTTACATCAGAACCTGCTGAATTTTATTTCAAATTTTCTTCCTTAGTTACTCGAGCAGAAAGCAACACACATATGCACACTCCCTTAAACATTGGCAACCTCCCCAAATACCCTCTCTGATTCCCATTATGGCATATAGCTTGTTTGTTTCATGTAAAAGGCAGTGGAAATATCAAAAGAATTCTCACCTTGTTTTCTGTTTCTCTTTTCACTATGGGAATATACAAAATGCTGTAAAAAACACAAAACTGAAGGAGTACATATGTGTGAACTTATCTATGAACATTTTACTTCCAAACCTGACAATGGGAATAGTAAATGAAATCCACCTAAATGGAATGATGTGATAGGAAAACCTGGCATATGTGTGTATGTGTATGTACTATTGTGTGTGCATATGTGCAAGTTCCTGTGTATAAAAGAACTGTAAGTGAACTTTGGCTCTTGCAACTGACCAACTGACTTCTTAAACAGTGTGCTTCAAATTCATTAGTGTGGAACTCAGCAAAATGTATTCATTCATTCATTCATTCACTCACGTACTCTCTGGAGAGTAAAAGTGACAGAGAAGCATTAATGAAGCTGGGAATAGATCTAGGTCATCACCTTAAATGCAAAATTCTCAGTGCACTGGTGGCTGCTCATAAAAGATACTTTCCCATGCCTCTCTGATGGGCCAAAGCTTGCCTGATTTCTTTTTTGTGAGTTCTGCAATTAATGTTGCCCTGTAAGCAAACATGGATAGAATAACACACTGCTAAAATAACTCTTAGATGGCTCAATTGATTGTATCTAACAGAATTCCACCTTGAACCATACTAGTGTCCCAGAGGGTAAATTGTCTGGTCTTCTCTGTACCTCCCCACCTGCCCATCTCTAATCCTCCTGGAACTAACCACCCTTCATTTTCTTTTGCTGATTATTATGCTATTCCATGTGTAGAATACTTTGCATTGAGCTGAGCATTTTGCCTACGTTGCCTCATTTTAATTTCCAGGTATACTGGTAAATTATCCTGGGTTTACAGTGAGGAGGCTGAGTGGGGCCAAGTCACTCACCCAAAGCCACATAGCTAGTCCCAAGCCTTTCTTAGCTGGATCTTGGTATAAAAATGTCTTCATTGCATACATTAAAGTGGCCCCTATTTTAAGACCTTTTATTCTCTCCCTATCAAAGTTCACAGCTTGTTTTCTCTCTCAAAATCTCCTATGTGGACCATACTGCATGTCTTACACTGACCTGCTGAATCAGTGCACGCCTAGCTTGAATACATCTTCCTGTTATCCACAGATGGGATAGTTATTCATCAGTTTTACAACCCTACAAAGTTCATTTTAATTGTGTGGTGTTTTCTTTTCTTCTTATTTAATGTCAGTCATTTGGCCTGTACGTATAGAAAGCAACACTTCTACTTCACGTATTTCCTCATTTAGAATCTTTCCTCAGCCAGGAATAAGAGGAAATGCTATACATGTACCATTAGATCATGTTTTTCTGTTTTCCCCTGTCCCCAGGATATGCCTGGATTCTGGGGTTTTCCCAATTTTGGGCAACATGGCAAATAAATGCACTAGTGAGGAAGAAAAAAAAAAAAAAATGTCATGGAAGAAACTGTTTAGCTCACTTTGTGGAATATACCCTGCCATGCCAAGTGAGCACAGCTTAATTGATAATGATCAGCTTCTCAGTTACCTTTTACCATTTTCTTGTAATCATATCCTAAAGCAGTCACAGCAGCATCACCTTACATGTCAGTTTAAAGGAGGCTGTGGTGGCCAGGGGTGACCTGGCAAGTGGGTCTTGATGGACAGCCTCATGGAACCCAAAGTCCGTCTGCCACATTTTATGGTCTTATCTACCTCCTGGGTCTTAACTTAGTTGCTTGTGGTTTCCTTCTTTTATTTTTCTGTTTGGTATTTTCTTCTCAATTTATTTTCTTCCCTATGTCTTTCAACCTCATAAATTGTTTTATGGAGCTTCCATTTTTAGTATAGTAGCAATTCCATACATAATAATGGTTTCCTCTGAAGATTCCCTTCCTAATAATCAGAATAAAGATATAAAGAAAATATCCCTATTTTTTTTGAATAATCTGTATTTTTTCTGATTAATGCCAATTTGGAAAATGTAGTTAAGTATAAAGAAAACTGAATTACCATCCCAATTCAAAGAGCCAAAATGATAACATTTTGGAATATATTCTGCAAGTTTTTCTTCAGCCTTTTATTTATACAACTATATTTATATTTAAATATGTATGTAATCATACTATACAATGTAAATGTTTTATGCTTTTCTAAATACTATACAATGCATGTATTCCCATGTCAGTATTCTTCATATATATATATATATATATATATATTTTTTTTTTTTTTTTTTTAAGATTTTATTTATTATTTCCACAGAGAGAGGAAGGGAGAGAGGAAGAGAGGGAGAGAGACATCAATGTATGGTTGCCTTTCACCTGCCTCCAGCCATGGACCTGGCTGGAGACCTGGCTTGCAACCTGGTTATGTGCCCTGGCTGGGGAATCGAACCAGTGACCTTTAGGTTTGCAGGCGGTGCCTTATCCACTATGCTACCAGCCAGAGGAGTATTCTTCAGATATATTAAATATATAATTAACATTTATTCAGTGCTTATTATTTGTCAGTGCCTTTGTAAATAAATATACGAGGTCTATCTGAAAAAAGTCCAGCCATTGTTAATATGGTGAAAACGGTTTGCAGGACATCAATATAACCTGGCAGCCAAGGAGAGTGGACTGGAATGTGCATGTGTGAACAATGATGACTTCACTGTACTAGTCAGTGGGGGTGGTACATGCAATTGAGTGAGCATGTGTATTGTGTGGTCGTGGTGTTCAAAATGAGTAGAGCCATGGATCTGCATGAATTTTTGCATTAAGCTCAAGCATTCCTCCATGGAAACTATTTGGATGATTAAGAAGGCCACAGCTATGGGGATTGGCGATTTCATGACAACATGCCTGCTTATGAATCACACCTCATGCAAAGATTTTTGTCAAAACATCAAATCACCCAGGTGACTCAGGTCCCCTACAGCCTAGATTTGGCACCCTGTGACTTCTAGCTTTTCCCAAACTAAAATCCTTTGAAAGGGAAGAGATTTCAGATCACAGATAAGATTCAGGAAAGTATAACAGGGTAGCTGTTGGCTATTGGGACACCTGTGTGAGGCCCCAAGATGCCTGCTTTGAAGGGGACTGAAGCATCCTTGTCCTATGTACAATGTTTCCTGTATCTTGTATGTTCTTCAATAAAGTCTCTATTTTTCCAATTACATGGCTGGATACCTTCTGGACAGACCTTTTATTCATTTAACTAAGCTTGCAAGTATTCTATGAAATAGGTACTACTGTTATTCTCATTTTATGTTTGGGGAAACTGAGACACTAAAAAGTGAATTAACTTGGACCCAAGGCCACAAAGCTAATAGTTGGCAGGATTTGAACTGAGCATTTTGAGGTCCAGAGATTGTATAGGTCCAGATATTGTGTTCTAAGGCACTGAGCCACACTGACTCTTTATATGCCTTAATGATTGCAAAATAGCCTTTTCTATACTTGTACTCATCTTTATGTAAGCAGTACACTTGGACATTCTGCAGCATCTGAATTGAACATTTTAAATTGTTACCAATATGCTGTTCTTCTAAACAATATTATAATGGACATTCTCCTCCATAAAACTGTATTATGATCTCTGATTGTCTCCTTAGGATAAATTCTTGTGAATAACAAAACATGAGAACATTCTTAATGCTCTTCATTTGAATTTTCAAACTTCTGGTCACAAACATTGCACTGATACACATCTTCTCCCTCAGTGTATGAGAACACCTAATTCCTCCTGCCCTTGACCACAGTGAATAATAGACTTTTTTAAAAATAGATTTTTAATATTAAATAATCCATCTGATATGTACCAACAATACCTCATTTTAATTTTCAATCTTTTATTACTTAATGCAATTGATTTTGTTCATCTTTTACTCACCATTTCTATTTGAGTTTTAGAAATAGCATATACAAGTCTCATGTCCATTAAAAATTAGTGTTTGTCATTTTTTATTTACTTAAAAGAACTTCATGTTTATGGTAATGAGATATTTGATTTTCACTATTTTACTGTTTCTCCTGTTTTTTTTTTTTAATGGTGTTTAAAGTTTTAAATTCTTAACTATTTTCACATGTAGTTTATACAGTTTGAATTGTGATATATGTAAAGGATACAAGCCTTATTAGCAAATTACAACAATTAACAGATGAAGAAAATACTCTTTGTGAAATGTGGATGCAGACACTATACAAAATTTAAGTCAAGACCTACATGTATTAAGCCAGGTCCAGTCTTTCCACTTAACTCCTTAGACTTTTTAAAATACTTCCTGTATATATATGTATGCAGATGTGTGAATTTTATAACTCCACTCTGTAGAGGAAATGTATCTTCTTAAATGGAAAACATGGACATGTAGATTTTTATACAGTGAGGTCCTCACAACAGAATGCACATATGTCTTGGAAAGAAAAAGACACTGGGTGTTGATGGGACCTGGATTCTCTTCCATTCTAACCAACAGACTTTAAAAATGGCACCTTATTTTTTTTTAAAGATTTTTTATTCAATATTTTTAGAGTGAAGAGCAGGGAGGGAGGAAGAAAGGAAGAGAAGCATCAATGTATGGTTGCCTTTCACCTGCCTTCAGCTAAGGACCTGGCTGGAGACCTGACTTGCAACCTTGTTATGTGCCCTGATTGAGGAATAGAACCAGCAATCTTTGGGTTCACAGACAGGTGCCAATGTCACCTTATTTTTAAAGAGGGTTTTTGTAGTACATAGTCTCTATGATCTTTTTCAGCGTAATCTTACCTGAATTTATCCAAAAGCATATTGCATCATACCTCTTAAATACATACTCTTTTTTTTTTTTTAAAGACAAAGCTTGACTTACCCTTACTATGGCTGGCAGTCCTAACCCATCTATGATCTTACTTGGTTATTTGTAAGTGGTTTTATAGAAGTAAATATTAATATTATCTCCATTCTTACATTAAATTTCAAAGTACTAGAAAGCAGATAGACTTCTTTCTTCTCCCACTATTTGGGATGATGTTGACACCCTAGTTTAAAATAGAATTTGTCAATTGATATATTAATACTTATGAAGCCAAATTTTGCCTATTTTGCCCCTTGTGCTTTTTATATCTACCTTAAGATTCTGTAGAAACTTCACCCTTTTCTTGGTACTAGGTCCCCTCAGGATTTGGAGAATTATTCAGATATATACCTATTTCTGAATGACTCGGGAAAATCCTTTGTCCACCTTCCATGTCAATTGACCAATGTAGCAGTTAACTAATGGAGAGTAGCAGTAGCAATTTTTGAACTTGTGTAGACATTAGCAGCCTCAAGTCACAGTATGTTTCTAATTTAACAACTGCTTTGAAATAAACCTTTTAAGGAAACGGTCATTTTTTACTTTAGGACTTTTTCCTAAATGGCTTGAACCAGAATGAAACCAACAATCCTTGCAATATAAGATACCTTCACTTTACTAATGGGAATTGCCTTTTAGGGCAGAGCATTTTCCCATCGTTCCTTGCATTATGTCCCTGTTTCTATGGCTCCTTCTCCCTTTGCCCATCCCTGATTTCTTGGAAGCATTGACATTAGAACTGGAAAAGCTTGGGATTATATGAGAGTTAAAGGATCTGTGCTTACTACACTGTGTTCTATTATGATTGGTAAGACTTTGTCACTTGCTTCAGAACTAGAACTATGCAGAGGCAGATTGAGGAGAAGGAAGAAAAGCAGAATGGGTTATGGGAAGAAGGGGGCCAAATGCACTCCTGCTAAAGCCTTTGAAGTGTTAGACATCCCATCTGCCTGTTTGAATCAGAGGCAGAATCCCTTTTTTAAAATGCATCAAATGTTTGAGTGTGAAGTTTGGTCCTGGCAGTGCCTGTGATTCTCTGTGGAGAAATCTGCACCACAGTTTCCCAGACACTGTCTAGATTCACACCAGAAGGGTTTGATCCAAAGGCCTAGCTGGGGTGGGACCATGTGGAGTTGAAGTAGAGAGGTTGTTTCAGGGAGGCCCTGTGAAATCTCAGTAGTCAGGCCCCATAAAACCAGAGCGGGAAGGGAAGAGCTTTAGTCTTTTAATTCCAACCTGAAGCCATGTTGTCAAGCTTCTCATTATCCCAGTACCAGAAGATAACCCTAGCAGCCTTCCCCATGACTTCATAAAGCCTAGTCGTGATGGCGTTTTTATGGACAGTATAGGAAGTAAACTTTCATTTAAAAGTATGGGCTTTTATTAAATAATTGTGGTAATCTGACTTCCATTTAGATTTCCAAGCAAATTACTTAAAATATTCATGTAGATTACATGCAACAAGGAAATCATAGTTTTCCAAGCTCTCGTTAATACCAGGTTTGAAATTTTTCTAAAGTTAAATTCTCTCTAGCAGTAATAACACCCCCTTGACAACTGGTTAGGCACTTAGGGAGGGGCAGTAAGTTTGGGGGGTCACTAAATTGCCTTTGAAGTGCTCTAAATAAATGCCTAAGCATAGGACTCTGATCTTGCACATGGCTAGTGCTTAAAGAAATGTATAGAAAGATTCCACAGTATGGATTCATAAAGATAGTACTTCTGAATCATTACTCTTTAATACTCTGGGAGATCTCTGTAGGCCATAAAATGGTACGTTAGTGCTTATGCTCTCTCATGTAAGAAGTAACCATTAGGAACCAACATCAAGAGTATAATCAAGATCTGCTGACCCTTATCCTGCAAGAAATGACTTTGCTTGAGCCTTTTATTTATAAAAATATTTTCTTATTTGTGCAACCTGAGTCCCTAAGTAAAATCCTCTCTAATTGCACCTGACAGTCTTTGATTATTTGGGAAGTGGGCACTTTTCTGGTATTTAAACCTAGATTCTGGACTAGTTTATCATCTGTGTACAAAGGAAGCTAGCTCTTGACTTTTTGACTAGTCTACTTGTCTGAATGGAATGCTCTGATTAAACTTCACACATGTTTGCCTTGACTCTCTCCTACCCAGCCCTAGGGAGGTACAGACGAAGAGAAAGTTGGAAGGACCTATAAAAGTCAAGTCCAACCTACCACTTCAACACCTAAAGACTCAATACTTTCCCCGGAGAGCCTGGTCCATTGTTTGAAGCTCTACTTAAAAAGCGAGTCACTGAGTCATGCATTTATTTACTCAACAAAATAAAATGTTGGGTAAATGGTATTCCCAATAAGTGGGATTCAAAGATCAATAGAATGTTACCTTTTCTCAAAATAATATTAATAATTATAAATAATTGAAATTAATAACTCACAAGGTATTATGAGAAGACAGAGAAATGACTGCATGGACATGCCTGAGAGGGACAATGAAGACTTTCTAAAAGAGGAGGTATCACCCTGGCTGGTGTGGTTCAAATGGTTGGAGCATCATCCTGTACAACAAAAGGTTGTGGGTTCAATTCCCAGTCAGGGCACATGCCTAGGTTGCAAGTTTAGGCCTGCTCTGGGCACCGATGTTTCTCCCCTTACCCCCTCTTCTTCTCTCTCTAAACTCAATAAGCATGTCCTTGGGTGAGGGTTAAAAAAGAAAACATAATAATAATTAAAAATAAAGAGGGTACACCTGAGCAGAATTTTAAAAAGGATTTTATTCATTATTTTTTTTAGAGAGGAAGGCAGGGAGGGAGGAATAAAGGGAGAGAAACATCAATGGATGGTTGCCTTTCACCTGCCTCCAGCTACAGACCTGGCTGGAGACCTGGCTGGAGACCTGGCTCGCAACCTGGTTATGTGCCCTGACTGAGGAATAGAACCAGCGACCTTTGGGTTCGCAGGCCAGTGTCAATCCACAAACCACACCAGCTAGGTAAGCAGAATCTTGGCTGTTGAGTGCAGGTTCCCCCACAAAAGCCAGGGAACAAGGGAATTCACTCAGAGAAAAGTGTGTCTGAAAGACTGAGACAGGTACTATATCACCAGACATCCTGTTTCTAAGGCAAGGAAGATGATTTTATTTTGAGGGCAACATAGGGAGACCATGAGCAGGCTGCAGAGTGGTATTAAAGGGGTGAGGGATCACATGCGGGGAAGTATAAATAGCCCAAGAGATTTCGATGAGGGCCAGAATTAAGACCATGGCTGCAAAAATGGAGGAGCAGTATTACTCAGCAATATTTAGAAATTATGACTCAGTAGACATGGAGGAAGGAGCTTTAGTATGCTCTAAGTCTGTCTCTGAAATTTCCATCCACTAGCCTGTATTAAAAAAACAAAAACAAAAAAGTTTCTTCTACCATAAAGTCTTCTATTGCAGCTGACATGCTTCTTCTTGATTCTTCTCCAAGATCAACATCTACTCATTTCATTGAAGTCTACTCATATGTCATGATTTCCAAGCCATCATATCTCCTCCAACTTTGGCCTCTAGCCTCTGCTCATTTGTTCAATATCTGGTCTCTTCCAGGGACTCTGTCACTGATTAGGGATGCAAAGATATGCTGAGTTTATCTCAGATTGCTCATGGTCAGTAGGTAAAAGGCAAAAAAATCAATAATCACATGCTCACTGTTATAAATGTTTTAATGGAAGTGTCTGCAGAGGAGTGGTTCTCAGCATTTTCTCTGCCCAGAACATAGCTTGGTATCTCTGACTTACACTATCAGTTACCATGGCTCACCTGGGTGATGGAGAGTCTCGTGGATACTGGTGACTCATTTCACATCATAAATTATCACTGTAGATCTAAGCACCCAGGTCTGGGTCGTATTTTCCCTTCCTAACTCCTTGAGAATCAGCCAGGTAAGGATGCTAGGAATAATGTACAAAAGGTAGAGAGTTTATAGTACAAATAATGCATTATGGGAATTCAGTTAGTGATATGCAAATGGAACATTGGGGTGGGGTATGGCATGCTGAGTAATCTATCAAGAAAGAAACCCTAGCTTTTCCACCTCATCCAGCCCTTGGTCTGGTATAAACATCAGCCAATATAGAAGCTTACATTAGCCATAAAAGATGGACTTCCTTTAATAAAATTATTGCCTTCAGAGATATTTTATAATGATAAATGTGAGCTCAGAAAAATATGAACCTTATATTGGCCTGACATCTGGTTATCAAAACTGATTTACATGTTTCATCATTTAGTCCTTTCAGCGATTCTACAAGGAAAGAAATTACGTTCTTCCCACCCCACAACACACGGGGACCAAAAGACCTTCCTCTTTGTGTCCAACCGTCACACTTAGAGGTTATATGGCAATAGCCCCAATCTTCCCCTTCTGGCTACATGGAGATTCCACCTTTTCTCTTACAGGTTCAGCAACTCATGGACACATACCTGGGCCTTGTAGTTCATCCTGTTCCCCAAGAGTAAGAGGGTAGACCACATTTGGCCACATGAACACCTTTTATAAATCTCCAGAATATAAATAATTTTAATGGCTTGATAAAGAAAGGAGTTCTTTTAAATTAGGAAGATGTCATACATCTAGTTTAATGCTTTTAAGTTCATTTATGTGAGCACACTGGAAAGGGGCATAGCAGAAGCTGGTATTCATATAAATAATAGATTTCTTGCTTTATTTGTAGCATCAGATTATTAGAGTGACTGAGGAGGAGGAGCCTCAAATAATTGTATCTTTTATGTATCTGTAATGTTAAACGTTAAAATACTGTGTCCTGTATACATATGAAAAAGTGCTCAACATCATTAGCCATCAGACAGATGCAAATTAAAACCACAATGAGATACCAACTTACACCTGCTAGAATGGCCATCATTAATATTAGCAACAAACAACAAGTGCTGGTGAGGATGTGGAGAAAAGGGAACCCTGGTGCATTGTTTGGGGACTGCATACTGTGAAGCTACTATGGAAGACAATATGGAATTTCCTCACAAAATTAAAAATAAAACTGTCTTTTGACCTAGCAATTTCATTGCTGGGAATATATCCAAAGAATTCTGGAACACCAATTCAAAAGAATATATGCACCCCCTATGTTCACAGCAACATTATCTACAATAGCCAGGATTTGGAAACAGCCTAATGCCCATCAATAGATGAGTGGATAAAAAAGCTGTGGTACAGTTACACAATGGAATACTATGTTGGAGTAAAGAAGAAGGAATTTTTATCTTTTTGTGACAGTATGGATGGAACTGGAAAGTATTATGCTAAGTGAAATAATTCAGGCAATGAAAGACAAATACCATATGATCTTACTTAAAACTGGAATCTAAGAAATAAAATAATGAGAAAAATAGAATCAGAGGCACAGAAACAAGGAACTGACTGACAACAGCTGTAAGAAGGGAGGGGGAGGTTGGGACTAGTTGAAAGAAGATGAAGGGACTAGACAAAGAATATATACGCATCACCCATGGACATGAACAATGATGTGGAGATTGACTGTTGGAGGTCCAGAGGGAGGGGCCAAAGCGGGAGAAATTGGGACAATTGTAATAGCATAAACAATAACCACTTCTTGAGCCCTCATTTATGACAAAGTAAAAAGACTTTTTAATTCACATGTTCTTAAAAACAGTCCTCCATTGACTAAAATTCATAACAGAAAATAATTTTCTTACAATTTCAGAGCAGATATGGCTTCCTTTGACAGTACAGGTTAAATGTGTCTGGGAAAAAAACCTGAATAGTTTGCTGAAGAGATATTTAGTCCCTCATAAAGATTTTTTCCATTGACCTACTCTGTTTTTAGAATATTTTTATTTAAAGAAAATAAGGAAGAAAGTGGAGAGGGTGAGGAAGGAGGGAGGGACTAGAAAAGAAATTTCATTTCTTTGAAAGATCCATAGACCTCAATGAATATAAAACAGATGTTAGGCATGAATGAATTGTGACCCTAAACTATGAACTTTATCCCACTTTCAGACCACAGGAATATCCATCCCTTGGTGAGCCTCATATCTGTATTCAATCAGGATAACTAAAAAGGACATAAATAAGTCCTGTGCAAATAATTACATTGGGTCCATTTATGCCTCATAGTCATATATGCCCACCTAATTGAATCGAGTGTTTAATCCCAGGATTCATTATCTATTTCCCTATCTAAGTCCTTTTTTCCCATTTATATTTAGCACCCAGCTGTCCCCTTCTCCAAATGGTCAACTATAGTCCCGTAAAAGTTTTGCTATTGGCCTCCTGAACCCCTAGCTCTGTGCTGCAATTTTCTCTGTTAGGGGGCAGCTGGATCTTGATGTGTCCCTGTCTCTGGTGTAGAAATGTTAAAGAGAGCAAGAAGCATGAAGGTGGGGAAATGGAACTCAGCCCTTCCTAGCAGGTATTCCAGCTAAACCTGGGTATGCTGCTCAAGTCAGGACCGGGCACCACTGCCTTTTGTAGTAGCCTGAATAAAGCAATGAAAAGATCAGTCACAACACTTGCTGGAAGTTATTGATAGAAAAATTCTTTCTGCACGAAAGATTATAAACAGAGTGTTATCTGACGATGGATTTGTTTTAATTTGGCATTGATGTATTTGATACCTGGTAGGATCAAAGAAAACAGAATCAAAGGCAGAAATACAAGCAGCCCTGCTTGTCTGAATATAGGCCTCTTTTATAGATAAAAAATCTCAGGACTGGAGTGCTCAAATTTATTTGTACTGATGTTTGTTTAAAGATCAATATTAAATAAATTGGTCTGGAAGCTATAGTCATAAAGCAGCTGTCGAACTAATGTAATCCCACAATGCCATTTTGTCTACTGCATGAAACCTGGTTAACTGTGTACTTCTAATAACATGTGGAAATCTGTTGAAAGAGAAAATAGCCAAACTGGATTTTCTGAACTTGGACTAAATTGCAATTGAATGGGAGGGAAATGATATATATGTAATTTGTATATATGTATTTTGCTTCTTATGATGATAATTGGTCATTCATATATTTATTTATTTACTTTTAGACAGAGGTAAAGGAAGGGAGAGGGGAGAGAAACATCTACGTGAGAGACAAGGATCGATTAGTTGTCTCTCATCTGCTTCCCAACTGGGAATCAAACCCACAACCTTTAAGTTTATGGGATGATGCTCCAACCAACTGAGCCAGCCTGCTAGGGTGATAATTGGTTGTTATGGCCAAATATCAAGGGTTCATATATTGTGCAACTTTCTTACACGATAAATAAAAATGCCATTTTAGAGTATCTTATTACACATTAATGTAAAAGATAAATCTCAATACTTTTGTTTTCACTTGTTTTATTAATTGTTGATGTTGCCATTTTGCACTTGTTCTTGGCATATGTTGGTTGGTTTTGATTGTTGTCTTTACAGTTGTTTTGTTAACTATGCACTGATATTATTGGTACCTTTAAAAATATCAAATTTTAGATGATTTTTCTCTGCTTTGTAAGCTTTAAAGATTAAGAAGGAGAAAACCAAAGCAGAAAGAGTTATGGTTATGTAGCCTATGCATACGATGCCTATGTAATCTGACTTCCAGTGTCTTTGTCACACATTTTTTGACCATCCAGTTTTGTTTTGTTTTTTTACTTACAAACACATAAGATATCTCCTACTATCTCCTACTATCGGAGTATAGAATCAGGTTTCGAGCTAGGGACAAGATATATGATCACAATGTAATGTGACATGGATAAAAAATGTTATATGAGAAAGATATGAGAGGGGTCCCAAATAAAACAGAATTATCTCCTGAAGGGCAGGCCCCTTGTAGTTAGCATGGGCTTCTCCCGCTAGGTGAGTGTTCTAGGAACCCATCTGTATCAGTGTACCAGCTGGTGTTGTTGTGAGAGGCTGCATTCAGTGTCAGTGAATTTTTTTGAAGACTCTTTCAACATGTTTGCCCATTTCATGGTGGGTGATTTAGTGAAATGGGCACTAGAGTCAGATTAATGAGTGTAAATCCAAACCTCTCCATTTGCTAGCTTTGTGACCTGGGGCAAGTTACTGAACCTTGCAATGACTCAGTCTCCTAATTCATAAAATGGACTAATAGCAATAGGTAACTAGGGTTATTTTAAGGGGGGTGGTGTGTGTGTGCCCATTTACCACCACAACTCATACACAGTTAAGACTTTATGAATGATAACCACTGTAATCGTTGTTCTTTATGAAAGTTTCCCAGGTTGTCATACCTTAAAATGTCAGAAGCAGTTTCATTTCCACTTGCTACATCTGCCCATGGCTGCAAATGGTATATGAACTATACAGTTTTCAGAAGAGGATAAAACCTCACAAAGGACTAAAACAGACCACATTATTAATTTGGAAAAGTTAAATGAAACCTAGGGGAGAGCTAGAAGCCACAGTGCTATTCATGTTTCTGAATGCTCTGAGAGTGCATTTTAAATTGTTGTAAATGTAGGAGAGTATTTGCTCTTTGTAACTCTTAACTGGGAAAATTAAAAATTAAACCAGGAAATTATTAAACTTTTTGTCCCTTCTCAAAAAGAAATTGTCAAGCATTGCAGTATTGGAAGTCAGGATTTGGCATTTGGACCATTTATGCTCACTGACTGATTCAAGTTCAAGTCAAGTGGAATTTGCCTCTTCAAATGTGGGTGAGGTGCCATCTAATACCAGGTGGAAAAGGTTTGGTTTTTGTTTTGTTTTGGGTTTTTTTGCTGTTGTTGTTTTGCCATCAGCTTTACCTACTCACTATTCAGGATTTTAAAAATAGGTACATTGATAATACCAAAGATACCTAAGAAATTATCATCTCTGTTTTAAAAAGCCTTAAACTTCATGAATCCAGGACTCATTCTTTCAATAATATTGGTGTATTTGGGGAAATTCAAGGATGCCAAAAAAAGGAAGAAAAATGGCAAAGTGAGACTGATACTTCCAAAGGAGAGCTGGTTTTGTGTGGTTAAGGGGAAGCATACTGGACAATGGCCAGAGAAGCCCTGTGTGATACCGAAGCTTCCTTCATTCTGGTTACAGAAGTCAAGGTTAGCTTTAAGCATGGTGTGAAAAACTATGTCCACAGCCAGGGATACGGAGATAGGCTTTTTCAGCATGAAAGGGTGCAATCTTGGAGGAGTTCCACAGACAGTCGTCTGCAGCCAGCAGAGCTCCTGCATGCTGGTGCACTCACTTACATACGTGGGTCACACAAAGGGGAGAACGGAGCTCTTTGTTCCATGTCTGTGGGATAACTGAGTTCTGTATGATATAAAGAGCACTCAGCACTGCAGTGGGTAGTTTCTTGGACCATGTGTAGGGACAATAGATTTCTAGCTTTTACCTTAGGGAGAATTCTAAATGATTCTTTTCCCATGTGTTTTCTTATTAATCGTAGGATAACTTCAAAATAGGAAGATGTTTTCCTGGGAATAGTTTCAATGAATATCCGCTTTCCTCAACTTCAGATGTTTCAGCCTTGCCTTCTTTGATATTATTTTTCCCTTGCAACCCTTCATCACAGGTAGCTAGGTGGTTTTGAGTTGCATTTCTTACTTGGGTTTCTTCTATCACTACAGAATGTTCTAAATATCCGAAAGTGATTTTAGTTAGCATCTTGATTTAACATCTTTAAAGACCCATCTATGTGTACCCAGTTTATATATTTCTACTTTCCTTAATAAAGATGTAAAAGTTAAAATCATGACTGATTGTACTGAATTATTACTCTAAGATAGATTCATCAAATCTCCCAGCTGTATAAGACAGGGCTTACTAATGAAGTTCCCTATCAAAAAGAAAAGCCTAATTTTGATTTGGCTTAGGTAATGAACTTCTTTTTCCTGGTGTGATTATCTGCATGGGGTGGCTAAAAGAGTAGCAAGAGAGAGTGCGCTCACAGAAGCATTATGCAAAATGTCTTTTGTCTCTTTTTGCTGGGATATATTAAATTTTCAATGTAGTCTATGTAATATAAAATTATGATAATGACTTTTGGCCCACTGTGAAGGCAGCTTGCTGGTCCTGAGCATGTGTGTCTGGCTTGAGCACTAGGATACACTGTGGGAGTTGCCTTTTCTATTAACAAACCTCTAGATACCTAATGATGAATTTTCTTTCACCAAATGTTCTCCTTTTGTCTAAAATACAAGCATTTTCTAAATTGCTTTTGAGAAAAACAAGAGAGGCAGAGAGGTCTATGGTACTAACAAGGGATATAGAAACAAAGCAAGGAATTCAGTTAGCATCCTTGTTGTAATTATAAACCAACCAAAAGGTTGTTTCATGTACCAATAGAAATATTTACCATCTTATTGGTATAAGTGATTGCATCACCTAGTAAAAGAAAAATTGAACAATGACCTCATAAAATATTTCTGTTCATTCCAATCATGTGAAATTTGATGATTGAATTTATTATAGGTAGTTATAGCAACTACAATATCTGTTGGTCCTTCCCATTGGGGGCAAAAAAATGTTTCTTCTTTTCCTTTTAAAAAATTTTAAATTACATAATATGTAATTTTAAATTACATATTACATATATATATAAGACATTTTAGAGTTTTTGTTATTTAGCATATTGACAAACTTAAACTTTTTGAAGGTATGTTTATATACTATATATTTCATGTTACTTTTAATTTTAAAATGAGGGTACTTAACACATGATAATGGTTACCCTTGAAATAGTCACCACTGAAGGCTATTAACTTATTCTAAACACCATCCTGACTCAAAACTCTGATTTTAGTTGTTCTCAGAGCCAGTTTACTGGATACACAAGAAAATTTATGTTATGCCTTTAAAGTCATGCTTTATGTTTTTCTTGCTTTTTTATCTCGTTATTCCTGAAGGCAAAAATATCTTCCTGAAGAAAAGAGCCTTGTTTCTTGGTAGTTATGACCAACCTCATCTTTTGTTATCAAGTTGACATAATAATACATTTTTGTTTATATTTCACAGTTGTTGGGAAATTTCTGTGATGTCACAAAGCATAGATATCATATTTATTAAAAAACTAGCTTTGGGGAAAATCTACTTTCTCATGCTATGTCGGAAATGCTGAAGAGGAGGACCCTAAGTGTAGAAAACATGGTATAGAGTACATGTTGACACTAAATGTGTCATTTCAAAGTTTTGTGAGACATCAGTGCTTATTAAGCTCTCTAGTTATGTTAGTCCATGTCAGGGGAAGGTCAATACCAAGTAATTTGCATGTATTTTATTAGAATGTGGACATCTCTTGCAAGTGTGATTTTATTTATTTATTTATTTTTTAAAAGATTTTATTTCATTATTTTTAGAAAGAGGGGAAGGGAGAGAGGCAGAGAGGGAGAGAGACATCAATGTATGGTTGCATTTCACCTGCCTCCAGCCACAGACCTGACTGGAGACCTGGTTTGCAACCTGGTTATGTGCCCTGGCTAGGGAATCGAACCTGTGACCTTACCCACTGTGCTACAAGCCAGGGCTAAGTGTGATTTTATTTATAGGCAGATTAATAATTTTGGAACTGAATTACCATAGTTATTGGAATAGATCATTAGAATTGCTTTTAAAAACCAAACTAAAGGCCACATGAAATAGGAATCTCTTAAGTAATTATCTCCTGAATTTTATTTGTGGAACTAATAGAAATTATTGCAAAATAGTGTTAATGATTGCTTTTGCTACTTTTCTTAGCTGCTAAAAAATTATGATAGTAATAGTTTAAATAAAAGCTACTGTAAAGTACCTGTGAAAATCTAGAAAAAACTCAAGTGTCCATGTATTAGTTAAACTAGATGGCAGTTTTGTGATCCACTGCCTCTGTTGTTTTCTCCCTTTGGGGGCTTGCGGTCTCAAGGCTCCAGTATAAGACTTGGAAGCCACATCTGTCTCATGAAAGTACTGTTCTTCTTGCCTGCAAAAAAGAAGTCCCAGGAACTCTTGAAGTAGGCAGTGGGGAAAGCAGTGTTAAAAATTAGGTTACATGTTAGTTAGCTATTATTCCATTGAAGACTGCCAATAACGAGGCCAGTGCCAATGACCTTATTTCAGTCAGTTTTACTGGGGGATGAGAAGTATTTTCTGAATTTGAATAATGTTGTAGCAACTGCTTGATCGTTTTTTTTAAATTAATTCAAAACAAATCAGTAGTGATGTGTCTGAATGACCCAGGTACTATGTCTGGTGAGTTGCCTGGGCTTGGTGATAGCCAGAGATGGATGAGAGGACTTGAAAGGTCTAGGAAATGAGGTTGGTAAAGTCCGAATAGTGTCATTCTGACTTATTTGATGAGGTGCTGTGCCTGTGTGACTGCTCTGTGCCTGAAGCCAAGAGAAAAAAAGCCAGGGGCGGGTGTGGGGGGGGGCTTTTATTTGCCCCAACTCATTCTTCCATATGTTCCCTTTTTGGTGTGATGGGGGAGGATGATGGAAGCGGCCCTTTAGGAAAAACGTTTAGTGTTTTAAGCAACACAAGATGATGTTTGCCTAGTAGAAAGACAGTTCTTGGCAGCAGATTTCTATGTTTTTGCCCTTAATTCTGTGTCTGTGTTTTATCAGCTAAACCAGACAGGCGCAAATGAGCAAAGACTTCCTAGCACATGGAATGTTGGAAAGTTAGACTGGTCACCTACAGTCAGCCATGCTGTTGTTTTAGAGAGGGTCATGGTGCTATAATTGGAAAGCTGGGGGTTATTTTATTTATGTTTATTAGAGTATATTGCTGAAAAATCTGAGAACAGAGTAATCACTTACAGATAACCATGGAGGCAAGAAAGGCTTTAAATTAAACACACCCTAACCTATGGACAATAAACACTCTCCTGGAAGCAGACCAGAAAAATCCCAAGTCAGGTGACCAGCAAACTCAGAGCCTCTGCAGACTATAAAGAGTGTAAATCCCGAGTAGAGGTGCACACAGGGTTCAGTCTCTGCCAAAGGGCAGTAAGTCATTTGCTTCATAGAGTCTTGCCAAATTGAAGGCTTGTCTTTAGTCACGGAGCCAGTAAGGGGACCCTGGGACAGTATTTCAGTTTTCTGTGCCCCAAGGAAAAACAGCCCCCAGGGGACTTCCTAACTTTGAAGGAATATTTCATTTCCTTAGGTCTTGCAAAGCACATGGATGGCGTTCTATGAAAGGGCCTTGCGTTGTCTAGCATACTTGGCAAGCACCACAGTGTCTTTTGGGTTCTTCAAACATAAACACCGAACTTTTTTCTCAAACCTTTCTGAGACACAAACGTGTAATTTTTCATTTACTAGTCAAAAGGTGCTGAGAAAGAAATTCTTCGACTCCAATCCAAACATTTGTCCAAAGAAGCTTAGGCTGCATTTCAATACAATGCTGTTGTGGTCACCAAGGGTCCATGCCCATTTAATTGCTGGAAGCACATGTCATTGTCAAGCTTTCAATTTTCTTTTCGTTTGATGTGCTTCTTGAGAGGAATCGGGTCAAGGCAAAGTTCAGCTTATTGGGTTCCTTTGAAGATTTTGTGGTGAAGCAAAAGTGCCTTTGTATTTGATTTAGTTCATCTCACTGGGTAAACATCTGAATTTCTGCTTTTTCTCACTTAGTGTCGCTCCGAAGTAATAATTGAGTCTATCTTGAAGCAGAATGTTTCAGACAGGTCTTCAGTTTTGCTTCAGCCAAGTCCATGTGTGTGTACATGGAGAAGTATTATCTTCTGAGAATCTTGGGATCATCCAGTAATGTGGGAACTTGGTTTTCTATAGGAAAACATCTTTGGGAATATAGCAGGGTCAATAAAAATGCCCTCCCTACCCTTTTCCTTGTTGGGAGCTCTATCTTAAAGGAATCATTTGTCATTCTTAGCGGAATGGCAGTGGCCTTCTTCCCTCTGTCTCCCCATGTGTTGAAAAATGTAGCCATTATAATCTCCCCCAGTTTTATGCATCTTCCAGATGATTTAACTGAACTGATGCTATGGAGGAGATGCTGACTGGCACTTTTCCCATGCTTAATGTGTTAACAAAAGCCAATGGTGTCAGTTTTAACAGTTTTAGCTAAATTCCCACGATACTCTTAACAAACGCTGAAACCTCTGCCATGTCTTACCCTGACAGATTCCCTGCCGTCATTGCACACTTAAAATAAATGTCATCCCCAATCAAAAAGTTCACATTTTCTCTGACAATATAATTTGTTACTCCATTCCTGTTTTATCTCTTTCTTTGGCACAGCCGCCTTAGCTAAGCAATGTGACTTTCCTTCGTGTTGGCTGCTCTCCTTTTTGTTCTTCCAAGTATCCGGGTAGGATCAGAAAAGGGAAACTCAAAAGAGCCTGCCTTTGCATTTCATGAAGGAACAGTCAGAAATTTGGAGTTTGTGATTTGATGAAGCAATAAGATGTAAATTATGAGCTGATACCATCATCTCCTTTTACCCAACGACCTGGTTTCATCCAGACCACATGTAGGTAGAAAGAAAAGACACCTGGTGACAAAGAAAGCACTTGGACTCTGGAATGAACCTGGGTTAGTGTACTGGGTTTCTTTGTAATAGACAGGCCACTTAACATTTCGGGCTTGAGTTGTGTCATCAGAGAAAGAGGTGTGTGAAGGCCAAATGCAGTAACGTCAATAATGAAGGCATTCAAGAGACAGCAGTTCCCCTTCCATTTTTGTCTTGCCATTCCCAAAGGTCTGCACTGCAAGACACGGTGTGGTCATGCATTGGCATTTTGTGCATAGCCTTTTGCTAGATTCCTTTGCTCTTTAGGACTTCTGGTTGCTTTGTATTTCTGGCTGGGCGGAGGCACATGCTTACTGAAGAACTCAACAGTCATGTAGATTCCTCCGGAGAGAGGGCAGAGGTTGCCTCCTGTGTTCAGAAACAGGACCCAACCATCTTGAACGATGTACTTCCTTGCTTGACTTAAAAGGGCTCTCTAGCGTCTGTTAGCCTGTTAGCCAGCCAGGCAGTGTGGGGTAGTGGATAGTGTGCAGGGGGGAGGAGCCAGCAGCCAGTCTCTTGCCACTCACTTGGTGGTGTGGGCATGAGGTCATGGCAGGTCTCTGTGCTCAACCTCAGTTCCTCGGTTTCTTATGTGAAATCAAGGCATTGGATGAAACTATCTTTAAGGGCCTTCTGGACAAAATTATTATAATTTCAAAAGTATGAAAACTTGCATGCCCAAATATTATTTTTTGATCCTTTTCTTTTCATTGGCTTCGAGACATTCCAGACATATAAGCTAACATTTTATCTGTACAATCAGCTCCTTTATTCCTGATTTTCCTGTGCGGTCTCCTCCCCACCCCCACCCTCGCCTCTTTCTCAGAGAATAAGAGAGGTGGCTTTCACAGCAGCTGGTTAATTTCCCTGGTTTCACACTACTGTTTAATGATCCGTTTCTCTTGTGCCACCTCTCTCATCTACTGAAAGATAGGTACAAATTCTACCTATAAAAATTAGAATGGGATTCGGGGTTATCTTTATCTTTCTCAGATTTTGAGTCCCTAAATAACTTCGTAACGTTTAGTTCCCTTGGCAAATTCTTTGGCATGTGTTGAGGTCTCCGATACCCTGTGTTTGTGGAAGCTAAGTGAGTAGAGGCCTTCCATGAGCTCAGTTGTTCTCAGGGCAGAGGAGATGAATGTCCAGGACGTGCCCTCCCCCAGCTGGTTCGTCAAGTGCACTTCGTAAGAAAGGCTGGGTCACTGGGACCCGGGCCTCCCAGGAAGTCCTTGGCACTGTTTTGTGTGTGATTATAGTGGGAACCTTCACCAGAGGTTGAGGCTGTCTGTGTGGAAGTCCTTAAGAAGAAGGTCCTGAGACATTGATCCCTTCCAGAATGGAGTCAAACAAAAGCTTATAAAAAAGAAAATCCTAAATACCCCCATTAATAGAGAAGGACTTTTTAAATGTTTATAATGAAATGGGAAGTGTAAAGAACTCTGGGCTTGGGCTCACATGTCCTCAGGATCAAGTCCTGTCTTTATCATGTGCAAGGACTACTTGGCGAATCTTTTACCGTCTTCGGGACTCATTTCCTCATCTGTCTGAGGAAGAGATCAGCGCGATGTTTGTCCCAGTTCTCCCGCAATGCTTTTGAGGCTTGCTGCTGCGGTTTACGCCATGCGGCAGAGTACATGCGCAAGCACGCAGTCTGTCTGCCTGTCTGTCTGTAAGTGGGTGGGAAACAGGACAGGAAGAACAAGGGGGATGGACTTGATTACCTGCTGGTATTTCCTCTGAGCCAGTGAGAATAGTCAGTGCCAATGAAATCCGTGAGACCAGTCCTCATACCTGTGATTACCTGCTTAGCGTAAGGTCTAAATGTGGTAATACAAATGAATTGGCCATTACCAGCAAGACACATCCTCATGATGCAGTTCGGAAATCCTCCCAAGAAAGAAGAACAAAGCTTGCAGGCTGATTCCAGAGGTTCCAGTTGTAACGAAAAAGGAAACCTTTGCCTGGGGTAATACTGTGGGTCAGGGTTTAAAGGAGCCTTCTTCATCACTTAGAGTTGCTAGATTGTAATTTTGGGGTGCGGGGAGGGAAATGAACACTATTTGCACTCATGCTGCACACCCTTGTTCTTTAACGCTGCTGTGGCAAGCAGGGAGTTTTCAGTCAGGATGTTTTTGAGCGCAGTTAAGGATTTTGGCTGTTTTAGGAAGACATGGTCTTTTAATTAAATTTAAAAAGCACCAAAAAAGGAACACTTGTTTTTATAATTGTAATCAGGTTTGGACTGGATTGCAGGGTGGGTGATTTAACCTGGGAGTCAGAGGAAAACAGCGAAGATCCTTTTGGGAGGTCAGAGGTCACAGCAGTAAGACCCAGGCCTCTGCCTAATTTTCCCCGAGATGGGCGGCCTTCCCACTGCCACTCCCCGCAGTCCAACCACCACATTGGTAGACATCACTGACATGCACATGTGGTGCCCTTTTTGCTTTTTCATTTAGAGTTGGCGTTGGGACTTTCTACTTGAAATTTAACATCTTGAGGTGATCCATTGATGGAGAGTATTTCAGTATAACTTAATAGATATCAAATGTTTATCTTAATATTATTATTGTTTCTGTTAGACCTGAAATCAAGGGATCTGGGGGATAGTACCTCACCCATGCCTCTGTAGTCGGTGTAGTGATAGAAGAAACACCATAACTCATGGCTCAGGACACAGATTCTAGAGTCAGAACTGCTGGGACCCACATCCTGCCCCTGCCCTTCTCAGGTATGGCGGTGAAATCACTCACCCTCTTCAAACATGAGCTTCTCCTTAGATGAAAATAATAATAGTGATAATTGATAATAATAATAACTCAGAGCTTTTGTGAAAATAAAATAAAACCATGCATGCACAGAGCCCAAGAGTAGTACCCATCAGCATAGTTACCAAATAAGTATAAGTCATTATTTATACTTAGCCTTTCTGACTCTTGGTTTTCTTACCTGAAAAATGGAAGGATTGAATTAAGTGATTTGAAGATTCCTGCAGCTGCATAGTTTATTAAATTATTGATAGAAAATATTGACTATATGGAAGTTTTAAACAAATTGACATGAACATATTTTTAACTAATCATGCTGTCCTTCCTGCATTTATTATATAGAAATGAGATTTTTTTTCCTAAGCAAGCTGACTATATATACAGGAAGAGAAAATATTAGGAACCCTACAACTTTTTTTTTTTTTATATATCATTAGGAAATTCATGGTTCATGTCACTTAAAAAAGTCTTGTTTATTTACGTGAAAGAAAAAAAGGAAAATTTCTGTCTGTCTGCTTTAATTTTCTCTG
Organism: Noctilio leporinus; assembly: GCA_004026585.1. NCBI lineage: Eukaryota > Metazoa > Chordata > Mammalia > Chiroptera > Noctilionidae > Noctilio > Noctilio leporinus. Next base: position 338,741 of record PVIW01000150.1, read on the forward strand.
ATTTTTTTGGTTGAGAAGCAATAATGTATTTTATCTTATATAATCTTTCAAAACCCTTCACATTTTAAACAAGATCCTACAGCCGTTTATATGTTATACTGAAATATAATATTGACTAAGCTGACATATATATTAAAAAGCAACCAAGAAGTAAAGGGTATTGTTTTGGTATATAAATCAAAAATAATACAGCAACTGGTCTTTCAGTGATTAAAGCTGCCTTTCCCTTTAATAACTCTCCTAAGAAACAGGAAATGTAATTTCCCTACACCTTTCCTGGGGCTCTCCAATCAGCCAGTTCCTCTGGGGGTTTTCTACTGTATATTCCTTCATCAACATGGAGCCCCCCAAGGGGCCCACACACACTCTGTTAAAATTAGCTGTGTTCCACATTAGTGACAGGAGCTGAGTATTCCTCAGAGGGGTACACAGTTGTATGGTGCTGCTTCCTGTTTGAGCAAAATCATATCTTTAATTGCAGAGAATTTTTTTCATTACCTGTTAATTGATAAATCATGCTTGCTCCTGCTGCTGTAGCTTGCCTAGCAAACCTGATCGCCAGTCTCTGGCCCAACCCCCATTGTCCTTCCACCCCAAACAAAAAGGATAAGAAGCTGTCCTGGCCAAAGAGAAGCAGATCTGATCCTTGAGCAGTTGCCTCAAGGAGTTGCTTAAAGATTAGATATAAAAAATAAGATTAAATAAGCCACTTAAAATGTACCTCTTTCCTATCCCCCCTCCTTTGGTCATTCTTGTCCTTTTATTCATGTTTCTAATCTGAGTAGCAAGAGGCCACTGTCTTGAGAAGAACAGTAAAAATCCTGAGTGTAGTGAAATAATTTAGCTGATAATTCCCCACTGTATAATTTTCTACACTTCCTGCTAGCTGACCTTGTGGGCTCTTGTCAGGTTGCTAAGGGAAATCCAGCAGGAACTCCAGCTCTGTTCCTTTACTTTTAAGTATTACGGGGTAGAGGGAGGGGTGTGTTTGTGGCAGCTTAGTGATGGGGCTACATGTTCAGTGTTTCAAATAGCACCAAGCACCCTCTCTTCACCACTTGCTTGGTTCTCCCTCCACCCCTCTTTCAGTGATAGCTGTAAGATGGAGAAATTGCCTAAAACTGTTGAGCTGGAATTGTGAGCTTGATGGATGTCATCAAAATGTGGCTTGATCCCTTGGGGCGTGGCCGGGGGAGGAGGCTGGCCAAGTTGATGACATCTAATGGAATGCAGAGCCTTTTATCTTCGAGATGTCAATCTTAGTACAGATCTTAGTGCAGATCGGGTTGAGTGAAAACCTGCAACCACGGCACTGAAGATTGTTGTCAGAGTTAGAATGCACACAGCCCTACTCCCTTGTTGTCTGAAGTCCTCTTCCTATATCCCCAGTCTTTCTGGGCTGAATCTGTTGCAGTTTGGGCAGACAGAGGAAGGCAGCAGAAGCAGATGGGGATATTGTCTTTATCATGACGTTCACAGGCCAGGCCAAAGTTACCCTGCTCGTTATGAATGGGGTGTAATACACCATTGATTTGTGTCCAAGTAATTCCCAGGTAATTATAGGCCATCGATCTAACTAAGCAGGAGCTATGGCGGTAGTATTCTGCAAACCTCGTGTCGCCTCACACCTGGCAATAGCAGCGCCATTGCATTGAAAGATGTCGAACGGTTTCTTCCTTAAGCTTCCTTGGGCCACAGGGATGGGTAGAAACTTGAATGGTTCCAGAAGTCTTTGGGAAATGTGCTTGATATCGTTTGCTGTCTGTCTGCAAGCCCTGTTCTGTCAAGTGTCCCCAGATGTATACACAAGGTAAGAACGCTTCCTGTTTGTAGCTGCTACTTATAGGCCGCCAACAACAAGACAGGAATTGCATCAGCTGGCTGGTTTTGTGTCTCAGCTGTCACCAAAGGAGCGTAGTAATATTCCTGATTAAATGTCATTACTCTGTGGCACAAAAATGGGAACACTGACATGATTTTGGATCCGTTCCTGTTAAAATTCAGCAGTAGTAGCAAATTATGTCTGCTATGGATTAAACACAGCTATTTTTGAGCCATATTCTATTGGAGGCTCAGAATTTTTATCAATAAGTCTACATTTTAAACCCATTGATTCCCTCAGGTCTTTAACCAAAATATATTTTTTTTAAGTCCCTAACTAATAGAACATAGAAAACTATTGCTCAGTCAGCAGCTGCTGGCAACTCAAAATAATATGGTTAATGTCTTAGATTAAAATAAATTGATAATAAAAGTTGGTTAGATAACAATATATAAAACTATAGTTCAAGAAAATAAAGTTTATTTTGAGATGCATATGATGCCTGTGCCTTTCTTTACCTGATTACCAGAAATTCAGAGTAAAGCCAAATAGATAGGCTTAGACAAAATATTCTTCATTACCTATGGAAGATGAGTTCTTTGTGTCATATTATCTTTTGGTGGCTTACATATTTATAATAGGCTGCAAACATGTATGAGTGTGAAACAGGAAAAGCAGCGTGGACTAGAGGAATTTTAAAAGTCAATTCTAAGGAAATAGTCACGTTGTTATTTCTCTTAGCCAGAATTAGAATTACGTCATTGCTAAATCTTAGCCTCAAGAAAATAAACTTTAAAACCTGGTCATTTGTCTACTTCCAATTCCTTTTGCTAATTACAAGCTTGTAGCCAAATGGGAGCAAATAAGTAATGAAGAGAGACATTTGACTCTTAACCACAAATGCACATGGAATCTATATTATGACCATATTAATATATTTATCTAGATTAGTATAATAAATTAGGTTGTATTTTACATCACTAATAGATGGCATTATTTATTAAACTCTGCCAAGAAACCTTAAAACGGGATACAAGCTCTATCCAGAAAGTATCTAGCCATGTAATATGAAAAGGAGAGACATACATTAAAGAAAGTACAAGAAACATTGTATATAGGACAATGATGCCTCAGTCCCCTTCAAAGAAGGCACCTTGGGACCTCACACAGTTCTTCCAGCATTTCCTCCACTGTTTAAAACACTCTGCAAAATCCTTTGTTGGAATCACCATCAGCTGCCCCATCATAGTTTACTAAATCTCAACAGTTTTAAATCTCTTCCCTTTCAAATGTGATTTTAGTTTTGGGAAAAGCCAGAAAGTGCAGGTCACCAAATCCGGGCTGTAGAGAACTGAGGCACCTGGGTGATTTAAATCATCAGAATAGTTTCTATGGAGGAATGTTCAAGCTTAACACAAAATATGATACAGATTCATTGCTTTACTCAGTCATTTTGAATGTGATGGCCACACAGTACACATGTGGTATCTACCACCCCTGCTGACTAGTACAGTGAGGTCATCATTGTTTACATGTGCACATTCTAGTCCACTCTCCTGGCTGCCAGGTTACATGGGTATCATGCAAACTGTTCTCATTATATGAGAACAATGGCTGAACTTTTTCCAGACAGACCTTGTATATGAAGCCACGTCTTCAATTACAGATGCTATGTCCACTCACCTGGCATGTAGTAGATGATGTGATACCATTTACTAAGCATAATTGTGAAACATAAAAATAAAGTTTATCCAAAGGATCAACACACCTTTTGCTTTGGGAATTCAGTTGATGCTGTATGCATGTCCTACTCTTAACTAGCTGACTCTGGGGCAAAGAATGTGTGTTCCCATTTGGCATCTGTATGTTAACAGATCAGGGCTTTGTCTTCTTCTCTTGCTAGATAAGTTGAAGCATTGACAGGCAGTATGTTCCTTTTTTTCCCTTTTATTACTGTAATTTATAAGATATTTTAGCTAACAGGAGAACGGCCCAAGGGGGCATTCTCATGTTAATTACCAAATGTGGGCTTGTCAAAATCAAATAGCTCCAGGAATAATGCAAGTAGCTCTGCATCATTATATTGTTTGGCCCTCAACCCAATATTAGCTATTTTTGAAAATCTGGGTTTATTAGGCTTTACATTTAAAAGAAGAATCACTACCGGGGACCTTTAGAAGAATTTAAAGCATAATCAGCAGCTCAAGTGTTTAATGTAAATGACATTAAAAAATAGTTTCATATGACAGTCTCTGGGAAACATAACAAAACAAAACAAACAAAAAACCTGTGCTTAAAATTAAAGTGTTTTTTTTTAATCATTACTAGCACTTTGAAGTTAAAGATAGTTTTTAATATATACTTATTTTAGGAGAGTGCAGCTGCTCCTGTTTTATTCTTAAACATCTTGTAACGTAGTGGGATGACCAAGCTGGCAAGTGCAAGGAAAACACTACTATATGGAATATGGTACTATTTGTTGAGTGACCTGTCCTCAAAGCTATTCATACATTTGTAGTTTGGGATAAAGAGTGAATAGGCTTTGCTTGGTTGCCTCATTTTTCTGCCTTTGGAAACTCTTGAAATTTTAAGCCCAGAATCTTAGGTAAGGAGAGACAAATAAATGTTGTTTTTTGTTTTTTGTTTTTTAAGTACTTCCCTTCCCAACTTCTGCCATGCTCTTAGCTGGATACAGAAGTAAAAGCAGATGGAATTGGTGACCATTTCAGTGAAAAGCATTGGTAAATAGCTGGTGATACCAACAAGAAGTTAAGAGAAAGATTTTCTACACTAACCTACCATGTGGAGAATCCTCTTGCGGATAATCAAGAGTTCACTACGTATACAAGTGAAAATTAATTGTTTGAGAGTTTATTTCTTTTTATTTTGGCTTAATACTCACCCACTGAAGAACATCTCTGTTGCTTCTGAGTTTGGGCAATTATGAATAAAGCCGCTATAAATATCTGATCCATGTGCAGATGTACACTTAAAATGTACTTATTTTCTTAATGAAATAAGTGTTTTTCCTAAAATCAAATTTCTGAAAATAAATTTATATTTGTTGGCTCCTCTCTAAATCATTTTGGACCTTGTCCTAAATGGGCCTTTTTTCCTAAAATATTTTTGTGTTTGTGGTGGGATAGGTTTCTTAAATTTCTCTCTTTCTCTCAGTTTCCTTTGTCCTTTTATAACAGAGGAAATAATAATAGTGCCCGACTCATAAAGTTACTATTTTCGTTATTTTAGTGAGTTAATTATGTAAAGGATAGAGAGCAAGGCGTGAGCACAGTGAATGCTGAGTAAATTGAGCCATTGTTATGATTGAGGATATTAGTCTGTTGGGAGTCTCCAGCCCTTATCACACTTGGTATCTCAGGCCACGTCCATTGCTTATAGCCCCAAATTTACACTCCAGCCCCAAATTTACACTCCAGCCCCAAATTTACACTCCAGCCGCCTTCAACCACCAGGCCTTTGCTGCTATTGTATGGTGGCCTTGTCTACTCAGCAAAAATCTCCCTTTCACTTCAGTCTGCGCTCCCCCGGCAGGTTCCAGCTTTCTACTTTGTTCTTCCTTTTACAAGTACCCACCCAGCCCCATTCTCTCACTGAACTTATCTTTGATTTGAAGTAAGCATAGCTTCTCAACATTGGTCAATCTGAGCTCTCTTAAAGTATTCCCTACCAATAATACAAATCATGTGACCCAAATGAATTAAATGAATTCTAGAGGTCAGATGGCTTCTCCAAGTTCATGGTGCTGAAGGCTAGCAGAATGAGATGCTGTTCCCTACAATGCCAAAAAAGTGCAATTGCAGCAATGACAATACTTTAATTCTTTGTTTTTATTTGTAATTTTGTGTGATTTCCAAACACAAGCTAGTCACCGTAGGTATTAGGGCTAAAATTTCCTCCTGATTTCCAGCATTTATCTTACTGGACTTGTTTGCCATATAGGAACATTTCAAAGTATAAAAAGACTTCTGTTCATTTGAATGGATGTTTCTAGTGTTTTTACATGGCTCCTCTTTAGACCTTTAATAGTCCCTGGGAAATAAATGTTAACTCTTGCGTCACTTTGCTTCCTCCATGAAAACAGCTGCTTCTTTAGTTGAATCAAGATTTTTAAATAAGCCCTGGCTGCTGGCACAGTGGGTAAGGTGCTGGCCTGCGAACCCAAAAGTCGCTGGTTCGCTTCCCCAGCCAGGGCACATAACCAGGTTGTAAGCCGGGTCTCCAGCCAGGTCCATGGCTGGAGGCGGGTGAAAGGCAACCACACATTGATGTCTTTCTCCCTCTCTGCCTCTCTCCCTACCCCTCTCTGAAAATAATAAATAAAATCTTTTTTTTTAAAGTATGATTAAATAGTACACAGCTAAAGAGAAGGAAGTAAGCGTATGTATAACTAATTGAAACTACAGAGGAAATAGAAAAACAGAACATAGTTATTAATAATCCCCTCCATGTGCATGGAATGAACTATTTATTTGAAGAGCTAGAACACAGAGTATTGCTTTACTTAAATTTATAACATTACTGTGTAGAATCTAAGCACAGTATCAACAGCCTGACTTCATTTATGAGTTTGCAACCTAAGAGCTAGGGGAGGAGAAAGGGATGTTTTCCAGTCAATTTAATTGGGGCAAAAGATATACTGAGCTTGCTTCTGAGACCTTGAAGTTCAGGGGTTTGACAGAATTGCTGGGGTATGACCATGTGCTCTGTATAACTGGTAGTCAAATCCACTTTCAGGTGTTTAAGGTTATTAATCCTATGAGGTGTCTGGAGGAGTCTGTTCCTTGAGGTTCTTCCTAGGATCCAAATCTTTAACTTTAAAAAAATACATAAAAAAAAAAACATAAAAAAATAAAATAAAATAACATAAAAAAATACGTAGAGACGAAAATTACATTTGTGAGGGCCGTAAGCGGTCGGGGGGGTGGGGGTTGCACAAAGATTGCATTAATATCAAAAAGCTTGTTACAACTAAAAATAAAATAGAATGGTGTAAGATAAAATACACCATTTCCTAATTTTGCTCTTAAGTAATGGGCCAAACACTTGCAAAATATGGGCTGATATCCACCTTAATACTTAAACTGCCATCCACTACTGAAAATGGGCAAATTTATTCCCTAGAAACAAAAGCAAAACCACCACCAGTTCATTGCTTTCATTCATAATAACTAAATATATACTGGAGAATTTCTCTTGAGAACACTTATGACACCATTTTACACAACCACAACCCCCCCCCCCATATTGGTTTTGCCCAAATCCACTTTTTGGTTAGTTTTATCATAAATAGTTGAAGCAGCATGTACTAATTATATGCCACATAGTCAAAGAGATAATGAACACAATCTTATTAACCTGATATCAAACGTATTATACACATATAGACACACATGCATGCATGCGCACACGCGCGCGCGCACACACACACACATGGCCTATTTAAAACAATAAATCACTGGTTATTGTTTCATTTTAGGAAGAGCAGTTGAACCACAATTGAACGTAAGGTATATCTTGACTTTGCTTAGTGTTAGACCAAATTTCCTCAACATGAATAGACTCTTTGAAATTTATTATCAAACAGTTCTACAAACTGAAAACTGTAAAATGCCAAACTCTTCAGTTGAATCAGACACATCATTTTTTTAAATCAGTAAATTAGATAAATACTAAGACTAATGTTCAACATGGATTATTGTCTTCATACTCCCATGTGGCTAGTTAAGATTCAATTTTCATTGTAAATAAAAACAGCAGAAAATTCACCCCTCCCCTTGAGGTATATAAACTGTTGATTTTATGAGATCAAATATTACACTGTATGTGAATTTTTATCTCAGGCAGATACCATCTGATGTGTGCATACTCTTTGAGGTACTAATGGTGGCATAATAATGTCAACTAATTGATGTCATTTTTATTTATATACAGTACTTATAAATGATATTCAGGAAACTTTGGTTGAATGTTTTAACATAATGTTATAATAGAAAATTTGATAAGTAATATAAAACTACCTAAAATAGACCTACCTATTATGATGATTATAGCTTGAATTTATATAACTTAAAGCATTTGCACATACATCCTTCTGACACTTAAGGTATAAAAATAAGAGCTTTAGAAGGTGTATTAACACTATGTTTAGTATGTTTGATGTAGCTATTTAATGTGTTTATAGCAAAATATTTCTGCTTATTATAACTTTGGTGGATAGAATTTTTACTAGTTAAGAGTAGTATCATTATAGTTAAGTCATGTATTGGTTCCTGCAACTGAAAACAAGATCAAAGTAGCTTAGCAAATAAGAATCCTCTATACAACAAAAGCAGGGAAGGAAATGTAAATGGGAATTAAGAAAAAGAAAAAGAGGAAAGGTTCAGTTTCAGTAAAAGAAGGAAAAAATAAAGGATTGCTCTGAAATTCACTTATTTTATAAAGACAGTCCCCATCCTTCCACTTTTGTCATTCACCACGCTGCTCATCAAAAGCGGTATGGTTACCAATGTTTTACTAACCTAGTGTTACTTGGTTTCTGAAGCAAGACCCAAGTGGCCAGCAAGCTGAGGAGAAAAAAAGAAGCCTTCCCCAAGCAGGTATTAAAAATAACACATAAACCCTGGCTGCCAACCGGAAGGTTACTGGTTCAATTCCCAGTCAAGACACATGCCTGGGTTGCAGGCCTGGTCCCCAGTTGGGGGGGTGCCCCAAGGCAGTTGATTAACCTCTCCCTCATTCTCCCTCCTTTCCAGTCTCTCTAAAAATAAATAAGTAAAATCTTTTTAAAAAATTTTAAAATAACACAAAAAATGATAACTTACTTAGCTCATCCCCACACTTTGTCATTTTGCAGATCTTGTTGCTAATGGATGCAAAAAGGGAAAGGGAAGAGGGGGAAAAAAGATAATTACAAATGAAGTAAGACTCTAGAGATTGTTACTCTCCAAACCCTTGTAATTAAAAGAAGTAGAGATTCTGAGACACATAGAGAGCATTCAGTCCTCTTGTTTTCATGAGAAAGCTGAGATTCATAAAAGTTCCATGACTTGCACAAACCCCATGCAGAGTTGGGCCAAGATACACATTTCTTGGCTCCCAGCCCCTCACATGTTCCTCTAAAAGACACTGAAATGATGATTTGTGAAAATAACAATTAGTGGAGTGAATTTCAATTTCTTAAAAGGTATAAAAAGGGACCATTCATCAAAAAAGTTAAAGAAGGGAGCAGTTCTTTCATGGACAGGCCTTTTAAGAGAGATGGGGTCATCCAAACCAGCACCCTCAAAAGTGCTTCTATATTGTGAGAAGACAAAATTATTCAATATGGAATTAGTGCTTCCTATAGAACGAGTGTTAGGTCAGTTTATATTACAAAGAGTATTTTTATGAGTGTTAACATACACTGTAAGGTACATTAGAGTCCCTTGTAAAATCAATACATACAGTCAGTTCATGCTTCCTGCCCTCTTAAGCAAATTGGTGGGTTCAATGGACAGAGCTCAGGGCTGTGATTCAGAAGACTTACATCTCAGTTCCTTTAACTAATTCTCTGTATAACCCAAGTTAATCTTTACCTCAAGGAGTAAGGAGATTGCATGAAAATACCTTAACCCCGGGGTGTCAAAGTCACCGTGGGCCACATCAGGATCGAGGTTGCTTTTGAAGGGCCAAATGTAAATTTAGGACTATATAAATCTAACTACTCTGTAATAGTTAAGTGAGCCGGGTAGAAACAAGGTGCCCCCGAAGGTGCTGGGCAGATAAAACAAGGTGGTGGGGCAGGTTTGCCACCTGTGCCTTAGCCCTAATTTTTTCTTTTTTTTTACTTTGAGAATAATGTTCCTAGTATTTAAACTGAGTGAGGAGGTTTTGTAATATAGCTTTGTCTTTTGTCCTTGAGGAAACTTCAGTTTTTTTGAAAAGTATTTCTGTGTTTTATTTTAGAACAATCTTCACTCATCATTTTAGCCTCCAGTGATGCCACTGTACATGGGGACAAAATACAGTGTGCTTTACAGCAATGATCAACAGACAGATATTTGAGGCCAAAAACAGTGTTTGCTTGTTTTGCCTCTTAAATAGACCACGATGCAAATAATTATTGTTCATTTCTCTAAGTATCTTCCTAATTCCAAACAGAGGAAGATCTGGTTCCTATCTTCAGTGATAAATGTAATGCTGACTACTTAGTAGAACTGGATTAAGAAGTGGATAGAGTCTCATTCTAAATGAAGTGCTTTATACTTGTTTTAATCAAAACACCCATGAATGTTTGAGTGTATGTGAATTAGAACGTTCTTTTTTTTTTTTTTTTTAAGCTTTTACTATTTTTAGAGAGAGGAAGGGAGAGAGGCAGAGAGAGAGAGAGAGTGAGAGAGAGAGAGAGAGATCAATGTATGGTTGCCTTTTTACCTGCCTCCAGCTACAGAGCTGGCTAGAGACCTGGCTTGCAACCTGGTTATGTGCCCTGGCTGGGAATCGAACCAGCGATCTTTGGGTTTGCAGGCTGGCACCTTATCCACTGTGCCACCAGCCAGGGCCTGAATTATAACTTTCTAATTGGACCAAGTTTCATTTTCTATTCTTTAAGCTCATTTCTGATATCCTCCCCCCACCCTTTTATTGAATGTTAAGTATTGTGAATTTTACCTTAAGTTCTAGATATATTTGTATTTATATAAATATTCTTGGGCTTTGTCCTTGGAAGCACTTACTTGGTAATAATTTGAGTCTGGTGGGTCTTGCATTAATTAATTAATTGATTATTGTGTGAGTATGGGATCAGAGCAACCTTTGATTTAGGGCTACTTTTTTCCTTACTGCTGATGCAGCACCCTTCCGAATCCTCAATGCAATGGAGACACTGAAGTTGGAGTTTTGTGCCCTGACTTGTGGGGACATAGCCTTAGGTGAACTGTGGGGAATCTTCCCTCTGCTCCTCTCAGGAGGGATTTTCCCCGGCCTCAGGTAGCTTCTCCTGATCAACGGTGGCTTCAGACTCAGGGAGAACTTCCTGCAGATCCCATCCTCTCTCTAGGTGGTCCTCTTCTCCCTGGAGCTCTGCTTTAGGATCGTCGCTTAGCTTCCCTGGGTTTCCTCTACATACGCTGGCGCTGGAAACTCTAGGCAGTAAACTGGGCAATTGGGGGCTCACGCCATGTAATTTCCATCCCTCGGGGATCACTGTCCTGCACTGCCTTGGGTCCAGTGTTTCAAAAACGGTGTTCTATATAACATGTCCAGTTTTTTCTTAGTTGTTTCAGATGGGAGGGAAATCTGGTTCCTGTGATTCTTCCTTGACCAGAACAACTGCTAATTAAATGTTCACTGATCATCGCTTTGAGAGTGATACCAGGAAGATACAGTTCTGTAACTGGAGGAGGCAGGTTGCAAAGCAAGATTTCAGATTTTTCGACCCTCACCAAAAGAAACTTCTGTAGCATCAGACCAAGCCAGGCGCTTGGGGTGGCCAGGGGAGGAACCCAGAAAGTTCTGGCACACTGATACCGCAGCCACAAGCTCCTCCGTTCCTTAAAGCACTTCCTCTCTGAACTGTTCATGAATACTTTTCTCACTTTCTTGGTAGAACTTTTTGAAATGGTGTCCTCTAAAACTTTCAGCACCACCCCTGTTTCTCCATTGCCCTCCCCACCAATGATGGGGATGGGGGAGGGCATCACTATAATCTTTACATCCACACTTCCACATTCAGATGCTCATTTTTAGAAAAATAGGTTGAAAACTTTCTTTCTTTCCTCTCACCCTATACTGAGGGTGGTGGGGTATGTAAGAACAAATTTGGTAGAATGACATATACGTATATAAAACGTTTTTTGCTCTGGGTTTTTCTCCCAAAAGTGTTGGATCAAAATAGGAATTGAACTTTACTCCAGATGAAATAGGGCTTAAAGGCATAAGTGACTTGTGACCAAAGTCACGTTTCATACCACGTCATTGAACAACAGTGGGTGTGCGTTGTATTGCCCCCCCTTCACCCCCAGTGTCTCACTGTAGGCAAGAGGGAAAGGCCCCCCTAACGAGGGGAGACTGCGCCAAAGTGAGGAGGGGGCCCAAGGCACTTGTGCACAGATCAGTTTTCAGTTCTATAGAGGTCAGTCTATTCATTATTAAATAGGTACAGGAATAAGAATAAAGAAAAAGAAAAGGAGAGGGGGACATAGCCTAGTTTTCTTTTTTTTTAAGCTTTCAATGTCAATTTTAGAATGTTAACCTGATTGAATTAGTCCATTCTGGATGTAGACCAATTCCACAGGTGCTATAAGATCTTGTTTAGGTTTTGATCATACAGTTATACTGACCTTTTAAGATGTTTTCTGAAAAGGTTGAGATTGTTTTGATGGTTGTGTGTGTGTGTGTGTGTGTGTGTGTGTGTGTGTGTTTAATAAATCCTTGTTAGCATTCACCAACAAAACAATCTGAGCCTCGAGTGAGTTTCTTTCCTGCTTTCCTTTCTTCCCTCCTTCCTTCCTTCCTGCATCCTTTCATAATAACTTACATTTCTTTAATAAACAAAAAGCCATTTAGATATTCTGTTAAATTTTATGCTATTTGTTGACATAAGGTTGTTTATAATTTTCCCTTACTGTATTTTAAACATCTAAGGATCAAAGTAATGACCTTTCCTGATATTGGTCACTGTATTCTGTTTTCTTCTTCAATATCTAAATAAGTTTATCAGTTCTGCTGATCCTCTCAAATAATTGAGTTATTATATTTACTCTATTTCATTGATTTCTAGTCTTATCTTTATTATTTTCTTCCTTATCTTGACTTGAGGCTTAATTTGCCTTTCTTTTTTCTAGTTAAGGTAAAAATTTAAGTCATTAATTTTAGGCATTTTTTCCCCTTGCTTACATAAGCATTTATATCTATAAATTTCATTATAAAAATGCTTTAGCTGCATCCCACAATTTTTGAAGTGTTGAATTTTCAAAACTTCAGTTCAAAGTATATTTTGATTTCCCTCATAATTTCTTTGATACATGGATTGTTTAGAAGTTTGCTTTTAATTTCCAAGTATTTTGGGATTTTCTAGCTGTCAGATGTTACTCATTTCTAACTTAATTCCATTGTGCTTAGGTAACATACTCTCTATTACTTCAAATCTCTTAAATATATTGACACTTGGGTGAACATATGGTTAATCTTGGTGGATGTTTCATGTGCACTTGAGAACAATGTATTCTGCCAATGTTGAGTATAATGTTCTATAGCTATCAATTAGGTCAAGGTGGTTGATAATGTTGTTCAGATGGCTTATGTCTCTAGTGATTGCGATATAGTCATTCTATCAATTGCTAAGAGAGATGTTCAAATATCCAATAATGATTGTATAATTGACTTTTTTCTTAAATTCTGTAAGGTTTTGCTTTATATATTTTGAAGCTCTTTTTAAGTGTGTGCACATAACTGTTATTTCTTCCTGATCAATGACCCTTTTTTTATTATGAAACGTCTTCTTTATCTCTGGCAGTATTTCCTTGAACATTACTAATGTAGCTAGTTTAACATTCTTGTGCTTGTTCTGTGTATAATATGTGTTCTTTTCATACGGGTACTTTCAACTTATCGATCTTCGTAGTTAAAGTGTACCCCTTGCAAACAGTGTCTAGTTGGAGCTTCCTTTTTATTCATTCTGACAATCTGTACCTTTAATTCGTGTTCTGTCTATTACAATTTAATGTAATTATAAGTCTGGTTGGGTTTAAGCCGGTTTGTTGCTTTTACTTTCTGTTATTTTCATTATTTCCCCTGCTCCTTTCTTACTTACTTATGGATTGTTTAAATGTTTTTTAGAATTCAGTCCTAATACATCTTGGGTATTTTATCTACCTCTTTATTATTTTAGTGGTTGTTCTAGGATTAGAATTTGCATCCTTAATTATTCAGTTTGCCTCGTGTTAATATCTTGCCACTATATGTAAATGGAGAAACTTTGTAATTGTACAGATCCACCTACAATATACATTTCACATGTATTATACTTGTATCTACATATGTTATAAACCCTACAACACAATGTTACAATTTTTGCTTTAATCACATGTACATATATTAAAGAAATGGAAAGGCAAATGTTGTGTATGTGTGTGTTTATCAGATATTTATGGTTTCTAAAGCTTTTAATTCTTTCCTGAAGATCCAACTTTTCATCTGGCATAATTCCCCTTTGGCTTAAAGAAGTAATAAGATTTTGTAGTTCAGTTCATCTAGCAGCAAATGCTCTGTGTTCTTTATATAGAAATATTTTTATTTCACTATGCTTCCTGAAGGATATTTTTATTAGATATAAGATTATGTGTTGACAGTTTTCCCTCCCCACTTTGGTCCCTGAAAGGTGTTGGTCCTATATCTTCTGGGCTCCATTGTTTATAGTGAAACATCAGAGACATTTATGTCATTGTTTCTCCTTTATAGTATTTTTGTTGAGAGTTTTGTTGGTGTTATTGTTGTTGTTTTGTTTGGCACTTTAAATTTCTTTCCCTTTGTCTTGGTTTTCAAGGATACGCTTATGTGGTTTTCTTATACTTCTGCTTGGTGTTTGCTGAACTTCTTGAATTTGTAGAGTTGTGTCTTTCACTAAATTCACAAATATTTACCTATTATTTCTTAATATTATTTTTCATCATTCTCTTGCTTTTATCCTTGGTACCACAATTATCTGTGGTGTTGATGTTATCTGACAAGTTCTTGAGGCTCTGTTCATTTTTTTCAATAGTTTAGTTTTTGTTCATCAGAATAAATCATTTATATTGATCAATCCCTTTACGTTCATTGACTTTTCCCTTATCCATATCCATTATGATTTTAAGTCCATACAGTGATTGTTTAATTTAATAAATTATAATTTTCAGTTTTAGATTTTCCATTTGGTACATTATAGATTCTTTTCCTCTGCTGCGATTTCCTGTGTTTTTATTCACAAGGAGTATATTTTCCTTTATGTCATTGAGTATATTTATATTGGCTGCTTTAAAATCCTTATGGCTAACATCTGAATTAATTGTTTTCTCTTGATAATGGATCACATTTTTTGTTTTCTTTATATGCCAGTAATTTTAAATTGTTTCTTGGAATAGTGAATATTATGTTTTAGATACTTTGGAGTCTGTTATAGTCTCTCCACGTGCGCTGATATTTTTGTTTTAGAAGGCAACTTGATTGAGTGCAAACTTCAAACTCTGTATCTTGAACTATAGCTCAAATGTCTGTCCTTTTTTTCTTTTCTTTTTTCTTTTTTAATTCTTAACTGAACTGCTTGCAGTCAGTCAGAAGTTAGCCAAAGATTGGGGCAGAGCTTTACACAGGATTGTCCTTTGCCCACCGCACCCCCGCAGGTTTTTTCCTCTCCAAGGTTTCCACCTTACTTTCTAGTGACTATGCTTGCACAAAAATTCTCCAAAACTACTGTAGTTTTCTATTAGACTGTTAGCACCCATGTGCAGCTCAAATTTCTAAAAAAAAAAAAAAAAAAAGGAAATTCATTTTATACTCCCTTCTTTCAAATGTTGACTCCAGAAACCTCATGTTTTCATTCACATTCCAGTGCCTTCAGTTTGATTGGCTTTTTAATTTTACTCAAAGTGTATGGTTTATGCCCTAATTGGTGTGGCTCAGTGGGTGTCATTCCACAAACAGAAGTATCTGGTTTGATTTCGGTCAGGTCATGTGCTTGGGTGGTGGGCCAGGTCCCAGGTTGTGGGTGTGTGAGAGGCACCCAATTGATGTTTCTCTCACACATCAATATTTCTCTCCCTCATTTTCTCTCTCCAGCTCCCTCTCTCTTAAAATAAATAAATCTCTTTAAAAAAAGAAATTATACCTTAAGCCAATATAAAATGAAAACTCCATTGCACATGTTTTAGAGAATTTGTGTGTAGGATGGTTCCTGAGAAGGTAGATATTAATGTACTCTAAATATCATTCTAAATTGAGCCTCAAGGGTTGCCTTTTGTCAGTTAGTTTAGTTTTTCTTTCTTTCTTGGTTTTTTTTTTTTTTTTTAATGCAGTAATTCTCAGAAGTTTCCTCAATGGGAATCTCTTTTAACTCTCATGCAGTTCCTAATGCTAATCGCCACCCTCTAAAAAACCATTTTCTCATTCTAGCCCCTCCACTTTCCCCCAAGCAGCCCACTGCCTTATTCTGACCCAGGATCCTGTTCCAACAGTGGTGTCATTCAGCATGGCTTCTGGGTGGCACCTCTGCTAAGCACTCTTCTAAGGGGTGCGTGCAAGTCTCAGCAGCTGCATCCGCAGGGCTCTGGCAGCTCTGGCAAAGATGGCAGTGTCCCCTCTCCTCAGTCAGCCACCACCCCTGTGTCACCCTGCACTAAAAATCCTAGAATGAAAATATTGTATTCAAGCTATTTTAGTCTTTTTACCACATCGACTGCATGAGTCCCTAGACCAGGAAGGGTAGAGCATTATTAAGGGTACTGTGGCAGAGAAAGAGAAGATTTTTGAAACCCCTCTGGAATCAGGCTCCCCTTTAAGCAAGCTATGGCCGCACAGGTACCTGGGCTGCCTGGACTCCCCCAAACCCTACTTCCCTGGGGAGGGCAGGAGATCTGGAATGACGCATTTGTCTTTAAGGGGAATTTTTCAGCATTTCCATACTTATGTTTTCTTAGGTTTAAAATAATAGTGTAATACACAGAACACAGCTACCTTGTGGAAGTATCATGTGATTTAGTAATATGAAAATGGAATGTCCTATAATTCATCGAGAGGACAGATCCAAACATGCATATTTTGCTTTTATTTATTATTTGGAGAGCTTTTGTGATACTTTATGAACAGTAAGACCTCATGATTCACAGCCTGCCATAGATATGAGAGCCAACTAATGAAATGTGCCATTGATTTCCTTTTTCTGTCTTTATGACCCTATGTTAAATTTAAAGGGGAAAAGAGATACATTACATTCCAATTCTAATAATAGCCCCCAATGGGGACCAAGTGACTAAGACAATGGGAAGAGAGACCTTTCAGCAGTAGGATCTGCTTTGAGACTAAATGAAGTATGTCGTGGTCATGTCATTTACTGAAATGAAGGCACAGAAGGAAGTTGATTCCTTCTGGTCAGACCCCAAAGAACAGGTATCACACCCCCAAGTCATGCCCACGGATAGTAATTAAGCTTCAGTCTCGTGTAGAGAGCCCTAGATGAGTTAAGAGGCAGTACTTTTGATAATCCCTGACTTCAGATTTCCAGTTATTCACATAGCAAATGGATTTCTTCACTGTCTATTTTACTCTGTTTTGTTGGCCTGTATGGGACATTGAGTTCAGCCTTTTACTATAAATAGGGCAACATTAGAATGCAGCACATTTATTAATGAAAATAATGATCAGAGGAAAAATTAAATAAGTATTTAAAAAATTGTTTAGCAAAGAGTTAGGTAACTTAACACTTTTAATGAAAGCCAGTAACATCACTGAGGTGTAATTCAAAGGAAAACCAGAGTACTTAAAATTAATTGCATTAATCATGAAGACTAAATTCATCCTCAGCCTCTACAGTGTGTTAAGGATAGAGATGTTTACCCAAGAAGAAATCTAACATGGCATTCTTCTGTGCCGATGTAATTTTCACTTGACAGAGTGTCTATTAGTATGGGAGGTATTTGCTTTTCATTTATCCACTTAGAGGGTTTTTTTTTTTTTTTATCCTTTTGGAAATTTATTGATTTAGTTTGTGAAATGCAGACAGAAGAGAAAGGAAAAGACTATGATTTGTGACAAGTACACTTCCTAAGCAAAAGACTTATCCTACCCATCTTTCTATTCTTTCCACCATTATCCTTTTATTTATTTATATATATATATATATATATATATATATATATATATATATATAGGCATATAACATTCTATTAGTTTCAGATGTACAACTTAATGATGCTATTATTGTATATATTGTGAGATCCTACCTCTTATCAATTAGTCTATATAATGTAAAACACAGAAATCTAAGACTTCATTAACCTCATAATTTGTCCACAAATGAACATTGTAATTATAACACATACAGATCTCTCAATTTTACCTTTAGAGGATTGCATCTTGATCCCTTCTATCAGAAAAGTGAATGGGGTAAAATATATGATCTTTTGGTGTAAAAATGACATCCTCTTTCAGACACTGCAAACGTTGGAAAGCAGTCAGGGAAGGTTTGCACTGGTGGATACCATATCCCATCTTGCCAAAGGATAAATAAAGGGCACTCATTCATCAGCTTGCAAGCTGCCACCCCTTTTTCTTTTCCATCCACCCCCATTGCTCCCTAAAGTTGGGAGGAGGGAGGTTCTGAGTATTTTTGCCTATTTCTAGCAGAGCTAGGCATGAACAATTAAATTTAGGGCTTCCCTGTGGTCTGTGAATAACAGTGCACAGTGCTAACCATCAGGGCACAAAGGCAGACAGCAGCAAAAAAAAAAAAAAAAAAAAGAAGGCTTTTTTTATTTTCTGTTTACCCTTCAGGACATTGTTTACCTTATCACTAAAGGGGAAGTTATCATCTCATCCCTTTCGGAAATTGTACTGGTTTTATGTCAGCCTGCAGCTTGGGTATTGATAGAAGGCCCGGGTCCTTCCCCCACCTCCCCAGCCCCACATCTGTGCATATATTTGTGTGTCAGTCCCTCCATCTGCCTGTCTGTCTCTCTGTCTCCAGCTTTGCTCTGTCTCGAGGACACTGCTGCTTCTTCATTCTGCCCACACCGTCTCATTCCCTTTTCCTTGATATTTCTGTCAAATCTCTTCCTTTTTCTCTACTTCAACCAGAACGATTTTCCCCCTTTTCTCCCTCTCTCTAAATTTACTTCACAGCAGATTGTCTTGTAGTAAATCACCAAAAACCCAAATAGCACTAAAGCATTCTGATACAACATTAGCATTTGCTTAACAAGCACAAGATAAACATTAAACAAAGAACTGCATTTCTTTATTAGAGGCTGCAAGATACATAATCCATGAGCACAAGAAACATGGGACCCAGTGGATATGCAGATGTGTGTTATTTCATTGGCGCTGGGCGGCCTTGTTAGAAAAGGTTTTCATCTGAAGGCTTGGGGGTGGATGGTTGACTGTCCCTGGTGGGGCTGTAACTAGATACAGAGACTGTTGCAAGCTAGGCTGGGCTCCCTGGTGGACGTGCTGATTGGACAGCCTGAGGAAAACTTGGGAAGCATCGGGAAGTGAACTCAATCACCTTGGGGATGATAGGGTAGAACCAGATGAAGGCATTTGACTTCTTTTGTAACTCCCACTAAGGACAGATTGCCAGTACGATCCAGCCTCCATAACTGCAAATCAGGCCCTTTCCCCTATGCCGATTTCATTAGAATGGCCAGCATGGTGCAAAGAGGAAAAGAAAAAAAAAAGGTTAGACACAGTAATTTTACAGGCAGGCGGGTACAAAAAAAATCTGCATAATTAAGCAGTCAAGGCTGCTAATAGGGGAGTTTATATGCTCTGGGACCAGGCAAGGGCAGCACATATGGATATAGCACTGGATATTAAATCTACGGCATGCAGACTTACTTCAGGGCCCTCAGAGGAAAGGCTAATTATAGAGAGAGGAATTGTGTTTACTGGTCTGTCTTGGGCAAAGATGGTGAAAGAAGTGCAACCAAGTTTTGCAGTTAGACATGAACAGGCTGTTAATAGAGATATCAAAATATGTGCTTGTGGTTCTTTCCTACCTAATCAACACAAAATTATAGATGCCACGAGCACTCCTCCCACCCCACAGTACCTACATAGACAGAACACTCGGAGTTAAGTTTCATACATTAGGTATAGGCATAATGTCAGGATGCACAGGATGGGAGTGTGTTTATTATTAAATTGCCGCAATTTAATCTCAGTTGTGCTCTTTATCATCAATAAATTTTATTTAGCAGTTGAGCTAGCCCTGTTTAAAGATGTCAGTGCTTCTGGGCATGAGCTCAAAGTCAGCACTTAAATATACATGGGGAATCCAAGTGGAGGTTGCAATGGGCAGGGGTTAGCCTTCCGAGAAAGGGTGTGTTTCTGGAAGGGGCGCTGACAGGGTGGGCATTAACATTTCATAATGCAGATCAAAGGTAAGGAGAAAACCCAAAGGCCCCTTTGTCACGGACCTCTAACGACTGCCTCTCCATGAGCTGAGATGATTTCTCCCGATTATTAAAGAGGCTCATTTCATCTTTGTATGTATGTATGCATATATGTGTGCGTGCACTTATTTATTCATTTAACTCCATACAAAGAACGTTTTCTGAAGAGGACGAGGGAGCTGGGCTGGAGATGCCAAGGCCTGCCCGGTGGCTTCAGGGAACCAGAGCTTCCTGCAGATTTAGTTTGCTGAGAAGCAGCCTGGACCTTTTGTCCTTTAGGGGCGCTTCCCATGGAAAACAGCAACCCTCGCCTAACACAGATGTGTGGCTATGGGTTCCAGCCATTTGCGGGCCTGGTGTGCATTCCGTTACTTCTCCCCAATTCTGCACTCCCCTACCCCCAACCCATCAGGGAGAGCCATGGAAGAATCCCCCAGTTCAGCTCAAGATGCTCTAAAACCTGAGGCTTAGGAAAGTAAACAGCATCTGATCAGTCAGATATTGGGTCAGGCTCGCCTGACATCTGTGCTCTTCTTGCAGGCAGGGAATTCAGGGCTGATGAGGAGATCCAAGTCTGTGCCTCAGAAAGCCAGAGAGGCAGAAGCTAATCAATGGGTGCATTGGCCCCTTTGAACCAGGGAAAGAATCACATTTGCCCCCCAGGATGCTGGGTGCCTCCTCCTTATCCACCCATGGTTCCCCACCTGACCAGGGGTATCCCTTTTCCTGAGAACAGCTGGTCAAACGTAGCAGTCAGTTAAGAGGATAAAGGTAGTGCATATACCCAAAGCAGATAGTTCATACTGAATTTCTAAAATGGACTTTTTTCCCTTGGCAACTTGTATAAGTTCTTTGGCCTTTGGAAATCAGACTAGTCCTCAGAAATTTTTAAAATTTTTCAATGACTTTTGGTATCTTCTGGTTTCTAGAGGTTACAATGAGGTGGCATTCCAAACAAAGAAAATTGTGATTGTTTATCGATTAATAGGGATAGTGGTGCACACACACACACACACACAAAAAATGCAATACCATTGGAAGGCCTTACTAAGATCATTCCTTTCACCCTGTTCATTCTACTTGAGACTTAAAAATGTAAAATAAAGAAAACTTGGTAGGGAGGCCTCAGTGCAGGTTCACACCTGGAAAATGGTAGCCTCCGATGTAGAATGCATGGCAGCCAGCCTGGGCATCATTTCTCTGCCTCCAGAGAAAATGCAGCTGACCAGGACACTAGCAGCCAATAAGTAGGCCCTGCTAGAAAAGGGAAAATATTATTTTTTAGATAGAAATAAATATAGAGGACAAGGCTGAAGATACAATTCCTTCTTTTGTTTACCTTTTGGGCTGATCAAAAAAATGAAAGCTAAGATAAGAAGCATGTCACTGGTAGAACAATGGTATGAATTTGAAACGCTCCGTTTGGCTATAAGTTGAATTGTTTGGGATATAAAGAAAAGCCAACCATGGAGTCCTATCCAGTCCATGGGTGGGCTCAACATCCCTTATAACATAGTAGCTTCCCAAGTCTGTCTCCTCCCTCCCTCATTCTCTCAGTCTCTCTCTCATCCTGTCTCCAGCCTTCCCTGCATTTACTCAACAACAGTGAAAACACAGTTGCATGGAGAACACACCTTGTGAGTAATAAGAAGATAATCCAGAAGCACCGTATCTCGAAGGGGAAATGAGATATATATTTATGCTAGGAGGACAATGCGATAAAGGCCCTAAGAGTCCAGTACAGTATGGCAGGAATTCAGAGGAGAAATTAATGCTGAGTGTGGGGAAGAAACTTGCCTGGGCGTTGGACCTGAGGAAGAACAGAAGATGCAATCCATTCAGGCTGTACTCTCCCCTATTTCCGGACAAGTTTTCTGTGTCATACCAACAAATACACTGACAGATTATTTAAACATTAGTCTTCCTCCACTCTTACACACGCCACACACGCATGCATGTGTGTGCACAACATGCAGACACAGTTGGGTTAAGGAGGATGAAGGGGAAAAATAACTAATATTCTGACATGGATGATTTAACAGCATTAACATCTTCTAGGTATTGTTTTCAAGTTTATCATTGCCATATGCTGAGATTTCCTCATAAATGTCTGCGTTAAGTTTAAAAGGTCTCTGCTGGATCTGCCCAAAGAATCCACGTGTCTATGAGTCTGACCACTGCTGCCCTTAACAGACTGAGCAGGAGGGCCTGGGAGGCAGGCCCGCCATTCCTGGAGGCCACGCTGACTTTCCTAGTCCCACCAACCACATCACTCTCATCAGGCTCAGCGTTTCCGCCCTGGTGGCTACTGTCTCCGTTCTACCTCTCAAGTCCTACAAGAGCCAAAACTGCTTTGGGGTAGCGAACAACAGAATGTGGAGGAGAAAGCAACTGCGGTGGAACTCTGACCTCCCCTCTCTC
This sequence comes from Noctilio leporinus, assembly GCA_004026585.1. Taxonomy (NCBI): domain Eukaryota; kingdom Metazoa; phylum Chordata; class Mammalia; order Chiroptera; family Noctilionidae; genus Noctilio; species Noctilio leporinus. The sequence goes on from PVIW01000150.1 coordinate 361,127, forward strand.
TCTCTCGTGTCTGCTCTTGTTTGCCCCACAGCCTCATGCTTCTTCTGCTTCCTCCCTCTCTCTTTTTTCCTCTACGGAGGGGAGGGGGAGAAACAGAGAGAAAGAAAATCAATGAGTGACCTCTGAAGAGTAAAAGTATTTGATGTGTTTTAACAACGGAGCAAACATTTGTTTCACATTTCCTATCAAAAATAAGTAACCTATACAGAGTACTTACCATACTCCAGGCATGGTACTAGACACGTAACATGGATGATCTCCATGGAGTCACTTCTCAGCCCTGTGATGTAGGCAGTGGGTGGCCAGGTTCAGCTAAGGTGCAAAGCTAAATAACGTAGGTGAGATTACATGGTTTGTTAGTGGCAGGACTGGGCATCCTACCACTGCTGAGTGGTGGGCTTTTAAAATCACATTACCATAATGAATGTGGGGAGAGGCTTTGCAGAAAACGTCTGTGATAACTTTCATAAATGCCGTCTCTTCCATCTGCTCCAGTGTAAGTCGATTTAAGCCTCCGGTAGAGGTCTAGTTTGCTAGTATGCAAGGCCTACTAAATGCATGCCACACTTACGAGGGATGTTCCTCTCCCTGTGGCAGTAACTTTCTGGACAGTGGAAAAGTGACAGGTTACAGATCGGGGGTTAGTCATGGCCTGTTTGACATCAGATCGTGAACCTTACGTTAGAACAAAATTCTGCTTTTTATAAATTAAAAAGGATTTTGTGGCTGACCAGTCCATTTCTAAGTATGTATGCATCAGATATTAATATTTAATCAATGTGCAAGGAGCTTAATTGCATTTGTGACCTGCTTTCTTACATATTTGGGAGGGTTAGAGATGAAAATGGAGAACACACAGTAGATGCATTTTACTGCCAGAGTGGAACTTTACAGTCGTACCAGGGGACCTTTCGGTAATGTTTGTAATGTGCTACTATTGTGATTTAGGAAAGAAAAATGTTACTGCTGGGCTTTATTTTCAACAGATTTTTTTTTTAAACATCAATTAATGCAATCAAATGTAGTACAGGGAAATCTCCCTTTTTATTTACATTTCTGGGGGCCAGGGAGGGTTTGTTTGTTTTTGTTAACTCCAATCATTTGAGCTGTACAGTGTATGGTATTCTTGGTATTTTCCAAATCAAATCAGTAAGTTCTATTTAACAGTCTATGTGAAACTCGCAACACAAGGAAGAGAAAACAGCCTCAGAACCAGTTCCATTTGTGGGGAAACAAGTGATTCTGCCTTGCTACACACAGTTTGAAAATAATGGCTTTTTGGGTTTTTAAAAACAGATTTAGTTAATAAAAGAAATCATATTGGTTTTCTTACCCGTACCAGCAAATTTGAAATATGCTATTTCTTCATGTATTAGTCAGATGTTGGAATGCCAAGTTTTCAACTCAGTCTTAATGAATTTGAAAATAATAACCTAAAAAGAAAAAGGAGCATCATCTCTTGAGCCTTAAACCTTGAAAGTACACTAAAAGAAACTATTAAGATGATCAGAAAGGTTCATTCTGGAAGTACAGTTTTCTAAATTTTCTCCCTAGTATAATTCCCTGTCTTAAGTAAACACACATTATCAGCACACGCTGTTGGCTGCTCTCTTATCCTCTTTAGCACAGGGATCCAGTCAACTAAGTATCTTAGATTATTTAACCAAAAACTTGGTTTAGCATTAAAATTCAGTTTTTTCTTCTCCCTAATCTTGGAGCTTAGGCCCCTATTTGAGCCCAGCAAGTCAGTTAAGCTCTTTTCCAGAATTTGGGTTACCTGGATCCATCCATGTTTTCAAGTAGATTAACTGAGAAGCAATGTCTATAAACCCACACCACACATTTTGAACATTGTGAAATGCTCTGTGAATATAAAGAACTATTATATTGATAACCATCCTCAGGTAGAGCTCACACATGGAAAATGTACCATTTTAATCGTCTTAGTAATGATAGAAGCCTCCTTTCCGTGGGGATTTCAAAGAGAGGGTGAGAGGAAGGCCTGAGTTTGAATTGTGTAAACACTTCATTCAACTCATAGTGCTCAAAAGTTGTGCTGGCTTGAACACAGAGAATGATCTACAGTGGATGAGGTAATACGTAGACCTAATTGGGTGAGTTAAGGCCACAGTGACTACTTTGATTTGGAATTTCTCTGCTGTTACCACTTTAGGACAGAATTTCTAACACTCATTTCAAAAGAGAAATGCCTAGATTCTAGGTCCTCTGTGTGTCACTTGGTTGTGTCCCTCCCCTTTCTCATGGGGAGGTGTCCACCTGGATTGTGGGTGCCGTAAGTAGAGTGAGAAGGTTCAAAGAGGACCGGGTGGACCAAGGTGCTAATCTAGCACTTCCTTATCAGACAGGTGTTCCCTGTAAGTGTATTGTGATAGATGGTCATACTTATGTGTGAATTGCTGAGCTTTCATTTTATTTTTAATTCTTTGAAATATCCGGTCCAGTTTTAATTAAGTACATGTGTCTTCCCAACCTAGAGAAGAAAATTTGTTTTGTTACCTGTACATATTTCTCTAAATATAAATATCTATGCATGGACAGTTCTTGTGGTTAGTTGATTATATACCAAATTTGCTGACCTTATTCCTTTCTGCACACTCTTACAATGCTAATATATATTCATCCACTCTATTTTAATTTAAACTGTCTTTTCTTCGATATTCAGAGAACGGAGAGAATTCATTGCTGGCTCCTATCTGACTATTTGCCTCCTAGCTTATCCAACAGTTACTATCCTACAAAATTATACAAAGTATTTACTTTCCTCCAGATTGTTAAATATAAAAACGCTCATGCTAATCTCTGTCTTTAAGAAACCAAACATTGCTACTGCTTTTCAAAAGCAAAGGAACCGTTGGAGGCCAAGACACCACCCTGGGTCACATTATAGTCTGGACTATTTTATGTTTTTCTTTACCAAGGATGAAATTGATAAGAGAGCTTAAAATGATTTGCTTTCAGAAAGGACATAAATTTGACAGTTGTAAGAATCAGATTTTTGCTTAGATTGTTAAAGGCAGCATTGGAATTCTGTGCTGTTTGTATCACACACCATGCAGGTGTGAAGCAGAGCATTTCAATAAATAAAATGTTTAAAATCATTGACAGATATTTTAGTGACATTTTTCGCAATAGATTTCCTATTGTGTTAGGAAATTTATCAGCCTTTGTATATTGACACAGTATACAGTATTTAAATGTTTAAAATGGATCTTGAATGAGCTGGTTTGGGTTTTCGAAAAATTGTCATAAAGATAAGGGGATTAAAAATTTATTGTGCCCAAAGCATCTTTATAATTTGCCATTATAGTCTTAGAAATATTTAATAGCAGTGCAGAATATAATAAGAGGAGTTGCTTTCTGAGAAACATCAGCCCTAATTATTATGTTTCGTTCTTTATTTAATAGATATTTATTAACTAATCCATGTTTTTTGTTAGGCACATCTCATAATTTTTAGCATTGGTTTTTGACCTAACAAATAACAAAACACCTCTTCACTATTACTTCTAAGCTAAGCAGAAATAAGAAAGAAATCTGTTATAGTAAGCCTATTGTGACTTTCTTTCTTCCTTCCTCTTTTCCTTCCTCCCTGTTTGTTCCTCTCCCCCTGCCTTTCTCCTTTCTTTTCCTCATCTCAGTAGATAATAACTCTTTCACTTATGTAGCTCCTGACTGACAGGAAACAGAAGGAGATAGAAATGAGTATGATTCATTGGTGTTCTAGTAACGTCTTGGCTTCCGCATAGAGTCTAGATGTGCTGGTGTGTCCAGAATGATGCCCAAGAGAGAAAAATAGGTTAGGAACATATTGAGCTAACCTATTTTCCATACGTAAGTATGGAGTTACCTTTCAGTGAGCCACCCACTGAGGACTATTTGCACAGTCCCAGTTTTTTCCCAAATACTCCATTTGGTAACATTTCAGGGAATGATTTGGACGCTTAAAGAAGTAAAATTAACTATAGGATAATGGAATTAAGGAATCAGTCTTTGTGAATAATTATAATTCCATAAAGGAGAGTTCAAGCCCAGTCTCCGAAGGGTTTCAGGTGACAGTTTAACCAAATCATTGGGTTGTTGCCATTGAGAGAAAACATCAGCATTTAGCCATGGATGCCTCTGTGTCCGAACTTGTAGAATCATGAGTGTTTCTTTCAGATCGACAGCTCAGACCAAAGTGCTTTCCTGAGATTGGTGTTCCCCGCTCCTCTGCGGATTCAGGAGATGCAGGGGAGGTAGGAGCGTTTCATATTTCCTTACCAACAATGGCTGCTCATTAGCCCGGGCCCTGCGTTCTCGAAGGGAGAGGAGCATGTTCATAAGGGCAAGAGAGGCTGCCATAAGTAGTTGCTTAGGAAACAGGGTGGCATGAATGGGAAGGAATTCAGGCTTTGTCTTGTCAGGGAGCAAAGGAGTAACCAGGTGGCATAGGAAGATAAATAACTCCTAGAGTATAGCCTTGGCTGGTGTGGCTCAGTGGATTGATGCCAGCCTGCAAACCCAAAGGTCGCTGGTTCGATTCCCAGCTAGGGCACATAACCAGGTTGCAAGTCACGTCTCTAGCCAGGTCTGTAGCTGGAGGCAGGTGAAGGGCAACCATACATTGATGTTTCTCTCCCTTTCTTCCTTCTTCTCTGCCCATCTCTCTGAAAATAATGAATAAAATCTTTTAAAAAATAAAAAATCAAAATAAATAAAAAATAAATAACTCCTAGAGCATCAATAAGAGATCTAGAAAGACAGTGATTTTAGCTTTGTTAAACTGACAACTGACATTGTTGTACCTTAATAGGGAGGCAACTTTTTTTAAAGATTTTATTTTTAGAGAAAGGGGAAAGGAGGGAGGCAGAAAGGGAGAGAAACATCAATGTATGGTTGTTTTTCACCTGCCTCCAGCTATGCACCTGGCTGGAGACGTGGATTGCAACCTGGTTATGTGCCCTGGCTGGGAATTGAACCCGCTACTTTTGGATTCGCAGGCCGGCACCTTCCACTGAGCCACCAGCCAGGGCTGGAAACTTTTTTTTAAGTGAGGGTTTGGTAAGGCAGTGTAGTATTGGACTTAGGATTCCTGATCCTGGGACTGGCCATGACCAGAATGCTTTGCCAATCTGGGCAAGCCAGCTAACACCACTAGTCTCCATTTCCTCACCTTTTAAACAAGCCCAGACTTGATTAGATTGCCTCCAAAGCCCCTTCTAACCTGTATCCAATGTTCCAACATTTAGTCAAATATATAACATTTACCTTTTCTTTTTTTCCTACACATTCCTAGTTTATTGTTTCTCCGCCATTTTACATGAAGAAACCACAATGTTCTAGGATCTTTGAAAATATTCGAGTGAACAAATAGAGTTTTGTGAGGTATTTATTAAAATATATCTTAGTGAAAGGATAATGCCAAACTGTGGTCGGCCAACTCTCCAGTGCATTCACAATCATGTTTCCCATATCATTTTTCAGATTTCCCTCAGCATTGGGAGCGTTATTTGTTTTTGGAGGAATGTTAATCACTTTATAGTAGTTTTATGTCATCCTCTATTTTTCTTCAAGCATAAAAGCTTTATCCCGAATATGGTCTGGAAGAAGACATTCTAGGTAGATTCATACTCTGTATTTATTTTTCTTTTAAATGTGTTGTTGCAGGTTTTTTCCTTTGCTAATCTATTTTGACACCTTAGAGTTGTAACCTGCTGTTCTCTTTAATTGCTTATTGTTATTAATTACATAGTGGTTACGTAGTTGCCTGCTTGAGCCACTTGGCTCTAAAGAAATTCATTTATCATTATTGCCATTGGAGCTACAGAAAATTGCCAGCATTCTATCCAGAGATGAATGCTTTTGAGCTCACATCCAGCAAAATTTTGAACATGGGTCAAGTCCTTAAGTGTTTTCTTTCTGCTGCTACCCTTTGCTTCTTCTGGTCTATGCATGGAGTGCCTTCATTTTCTCTGAGCTTTTGTTTTCAGCCCTTGGTTGGCTGCCCTTTCCATGAAGTTTATATATTATTCTCAGCACTCCATTTAGGGGCCTGTCCAAATAGTGCCCTTTATTTCCTCCCATATTCCTAACCATAATTTTCCTTCTCAGAATTTCTTTTATAATTCTGAATGCCATTCCTGCCTTTACAACTTTTGTTCGGAAACATTAATGTTGATTGGACATAGCCTTAAGCCCCACCTTTCCATGAAAGTGATCATTATGCCCTTAAGAGCAACTATAAACCTCCTCCAACCTCCACCCACACTATAAATAATTAGATGTATTTAGATTCCCCAATTAAGAAACTGGCAGTGGAATGAATGAATGAATCATGAATCAGTGATGCACATATGCACACATGGCGATGTGTACTTGCACACCCCCAGCTACTTCCTGATATCTGTAGTTTCTTTAAATCTGGGCTTAATTTAGAATTCATGACCCCACAGCTGCACATGCCATGGAACAGCCAGGCCAAAGCGCTCCTCTGCCTTCTGGCAGCATGACATTAAATTCACACTAGTTAAGCCAACTTAAATTGAGCCTCCTTGAACCTTCCTAAATAAAACTAGTGGCCTTAATTACAATCGGGCAATTTAAAGGTTATGGAGCTCTAACTAGTACTGCAGTATATCACTTTAATAATGCACCAGAAAATTTCTCTAAGGGGTGGCATCGTTTGATTAGAAGAATTCAAGTTTCACAGCACATTTCCAGTAAACTGTTTTTGGAAATCTTATTGCATTTATTGTGCCATTACCTTTTTTTATTCTTCAAGGCCAAGTTTCTAAGGTCACACCAACAGAACAATAAAATGCGAGTCATTTGCAAACAGCAGGCAGTGTTGTGATTTTTGCATTGCTGCTAGTGACTTTCTTAGTTTTGCCACAAAGTGGAAAGGGCAGGATCAGGTCCCTGGGAAATCGGAGACTTGGGCCTCCTTTTTACCCCCATGCTCCACTGCAGATGTGACTTGTGCTTTGGGGTGAACCCTGATTCTACCACCACCGTTCACAAGATGTCATCTGTGCCATAATCATCAATAACATAGTTTCTTAGAGCATTAGCTTTGGAAGTGCCCGACTAGTTTCCTGTCCCAAACCTGTGGACCCTTAAAACCCCATGGTTCTTGAGATCCATAACATTTACCGAAGCTGATGAACCTCATCCATTTTTTTTGTTTGATTTGGAGTCTTTTGCGGGGGGTTGCTTTGTTTTAAAATCATAAGCAGTAGCAGGCTATACTTTCTAGCAAGGATAAACATCATTTTAGCATTCAGAGACTTTTTCTTTCAGATAACTAGTAGCTTGGAGACAATAAGAAGATTTTTAAAAAGAGAGAAAAGGCCCAGCAGAAGAACATACCTGATGAGGGCTGTATCCAGTGCATGGCTGGCGTCACCGGCCCACTGTGCATGGAATTAACATTGACTGTTGCACCATCTCAGCTCTTGAGGTGCTTTCCCAGGGGATTTAACTTTGAAGCAAATTACATTTTGTTTATGTTGCATGAACTCTCCTCTCAGTTTTACCAATTTGTGGATATTTTGCACAGCCCTTGAAGGTAAATATACCTGTACTTCCACCAGTGCCAGAAGTCCCAGATGTGAGGCCAATAACAATAGGTGTTTAAGATCAAATGAGACATTTTAAGCAAAGAGTGAAATAATTGCATACATCTGCTTTAACCAATTAGTTCAAAGAATGGGGCTTCATAATATAAGAATACATAACAATTAATGAAAACTATTTAAAACATGAACTATGGGTTATGGATATATGATATACTTACTTCTCTGTGATGTGGGACAAATAAAAGGCAGTTATGCCCTCTTTTATAGGGTTCTTTTTTGCACTTCCGGTATCGACTATGTAACAACATTTTTCCTCTTGAGATAAGGGATAAGTTTTGACTCATAAGTTTCTTGCCAGAGAGAAGCTGACAGATAAGACAGCTACTTTGTTAATGCTTTCTTTTCCAGAGTATTTTAATTTCATTTCAGGAAATAATGAGGACAAGCCATATAAGATAAATCTGGCTAGCCCAAATTTGTCATATGCCTAGGGTTTGATATACAAAGAAAAGAAGCAAACTTTTGAAACTCAATTGATGAATAATAAATACCATTTTGTTCTGATGAAGTTAGATGGAGGCCTGGCCAAGTATATATTTCCCATACATTTAATAAATATTGAGTCCCAAAGATGAGCTCTGTTCCGTCAGAGGTACTTGGCTCACATCAATACACAAGCAGACAAATGCCCTTGGCCTCCAGAAACTGGCCTTGCAGCACAAATTGATGAATAACCCACACTGAGTTCTTGGCACTTTCTTGATGTTAAGATGTCCTGGATTGCCTTTGTCCACTTTCGCAGGCAGGCAAGGCAAGAACTGAAGTGCATTACTGAATTGGAAGCCTGTTAGGTCCAATCACATCATCAGTCTAATTATTATGGGAAATGGAAGGGAAATTTTTATACTGTCCTTGCATGCTCACAAACTTTCTGGCAAGGCAGACAACAGAGCGGCACTAAAGATTAGGTGGTGAAAAACTTTGCAAAAGAAAAGTTACTTTCATGTATTCAAGTGAACATAAATAAAGGAGGAAATTGTTCAAGTAAACGGGGCCCCTGTCAGCAGAATAACGGTGACATGTTCTGAAGTCAAAGCTTTATATAAGGAGCTATGTTTTTAAAGCAACTTTAGTTTCTAAACAGACCTAGAGAATGATTTCAGATTCAGTTGGTTTCAAGTTGCATCCCCACCCTTGCTGGGTTTTTTGTTTGTTTGTTTATTTTGTTTTTTGGACTAACATTAGTTTTATCAAAAAAAAAGTACTACTTTTCTTGGGTCAAATTTTCCTCTTGAGGAGTGGGGTAAGGGGAGCTCAAAGTGATTTTCACTGTCTTACTAAAAACAAAACAGATGTTTATTTGTTTTAACAAAAAACATTGGGAGCCCATTTTTTTTTACCTTTAAAGCTATTTGTGGGCACTATATGTTTTCTCTGAGACTTCAACTCTGGGGTCCATGTTTAGATTAGGAAAGCAGGGGAGAAAAAGACGAACGTACCAGCCAGAACTGAAAAGTAACTTATCCCTAATTCCAAACTTGTGCCAAATATCGCTGCCAGGTCCACACAGGTGAAGGAAAGCCACCTTTTTAGTGGGTTGTTTGTTTTATTGTTTATTGTTTCAACAGCATTTCGGTGTTTTTTCCTGCATAAGAATATTCTAGTAACTACTACCCCAACCGATAATAATAGCCAAGGAATTAGACTATATTACATCTCAGAGCATCTGAAATCCCACTGCCTGACTCTCCCATCCTGACCCACCTGGACCTCCTGCTAGTTTCCAAGCTGCTGATGTTTATGGGGCTCCAGGCAGCCCCTGGACTCTTTAAAATCTGCAGGGTGCCATGCAGCCTACCCCAGCTGAATCATTTCCTGCTCCAGCCCTGCTGATAATGAGAAGTTCAAGATGGGAAATAACAGTGTCAATATCGTTGGCTTTGCTTACAAAGTCCAAAAGCACCGTAGTAGCCTTTAGATCATGGGCGAAAAGCAGGTAATAACTGAGTTAGAGGCAGACTTGCACCTTGTAGTTCTCCTTGAACTAAGATTCTGTCTGAGACATGTGGAATGCATATCATTTTGCTTTTCTTAAGATACCTAAGGATAAGGCACTTATATGTGAATAGTCAAAGTCAAGGTCCCTGGTGCTCACCTGCTCTCAGTAGTTCCAATGCCCTTTCTCTCTTACTGTGAGTCTTACGCTTATGCCTCATATGTCTCTCTTGGATGGCACAGAAATACGGGCAGTGGCAGACATCCCCCTGTGGCCAGTGAGAAAAATCCAAGAAGGTGCTAGGGTCAGTCCAAAGGCAACATTCATTTTCATGCTAAAGTGCTCCGAAGAATGGGGCAGGAATTTTTAACCAGTGTAAAGAAAAGGTTCACACAATATTCAGTTTTCTGAAATTCTGCCTTACTTGGAGGCCTAATGACTAATCTACTCACAGACTTTGAGCCCTAAGTAACAGTCGCTGTTGCCAAATTAGCACCTCAGTGAGTTTATGTTACAGTTGTGAAATACGTGCGGTATATAATACAACAAATTATAGCGGCCGGAGCACTGTGGACCTAGAAAGATGTGATGGCTGTGCGCATGGCAAATTACAGTACAGTCTGCCTATTTTTCTACTCCTGGTTTCCAGGGTGAGCCAGCATAGCCGAGGGGTGAGTTGTGTCAAGTGTGGCTTTTCTTTCTTACTCCTCAGACCCCAAGGTTATAAATGTGTGCCTGGAAATTAACTCAGGGAAGAGGAGAAGCAAAGGAAGGGTTGGAGGCTGGGAATTGGTTTAGGGCATAGTTTTCTTGGATTTAAGTGTGTGTGTGTGTGTGTGTGTGTGTGTGTGTGTGTGACACACATTGAAACTGGAAACATTACGGCTGTGGGGCATTTGATGTTTGCTTGCATTTTGAGAACAGAGTTGACTCCCACTCAGATCAGACGCACATCAGAGCTGTTAAGTGTGGCCCTGCCACAGGGTGGTGCACCAGGAGGGGTTTCTCTCTTTGGACCTCAGCCTGTAGAGTTACGAGGCAGCAGAAGAGGCTGGAGGACCCTTTGGCCTGTCTCAAGGGTAAATGAGAGAAGGAGTTCTACTTATAAACCATTACAAACTGGTCCTCAGTAATCGCCGCAGTGTTGATCAGATGAGATAAGGGCCCCCCGGTGAATCCTGCGATAACAGCTGCATGCAAGTCATCCACTGAACATTTGCTCGTAGCTGCCCTAGATGGTTGTTTTCACTGAAGGAAAAGGAGTATAAACATGGGACACAGGCTGCAGGCTGCTTAAAGGGTTTCTCGTGTTTAAAGCTTATATTGAAATGTCAGTGTCTTGCATTAGGCTAATAATTGCCATGTTGGAGCTTATAAATTGAGTTGGGCATGAGGATGCAAATGGTAACTATTATTTTTCTGTTACAAAGCTGGCTGATTAATACTTGTGTTGGTCCAGGTTTTATAAATTGGAGAGAGAGAGAAATTATCAGTCCCCTTTGAACTGGCCTTAGACAGATTTTATTCTTATAGTAGTGTTGTGATTACCACATTCCCTACCAGGGTGATGAGGTTTGTTGCAATTATGTATTCAGACTCTTTCCTTTGAAACATTTAATATTGGAGTAAATATTTACATTAGCATCAGTCTTTTCTATGCAGACTGGATTCCTGTTTACATTGATGGTCACACTTAAATGAAGATTAGCAAATGGAAATAATTATTTTAGCTGAAATTTATACACATGTGAAATTATTTCTCAATTACACCCCAAACCATCTTTGGGCATGCTTTCAAGTGGTTGACCAGGACCGGAAGTTGCTGGCCTCCTGCATGTGTTCTCTGGGATGAGAGCTTCACTCTCGCCTTTCCTGCCAGTGGACCCAAGTGCTGGCCACATGATTGTCCCCCCAACCCTGCACCACTATGCAACAAAGAGGGGCTTCCTGGTTGTTCTGGAAAGAAATGGATTTATACTGATAGCCCCATATTCTTCTCATTAAGATGACTAATTTGCACTCCGATGTTTCTTTCTCCCTTCCCTTGTGTTAATGTCTGCTTTCATGTATATTTGTTTAGAATACTTTTCAGTGTAACATTCAATAATGGAGCTTTTCTGTACTCCATAAGATTGCTCATTTCTTGTTTAACTGTTGGGCTATCAACATTTCAGTATTGTAATCAATCTTTATTAATAGGGTATACACAGGGTAGTATTTTTTATTCTTTAATTTCCAAAGTTACCTACAAAAGCAAATTGTGCTCATTGTAGAAAAATCTGGAGGTTATAGATAAGCAAAAAGAGGAAGAAAAATCCAGAAGTTTCACCCATAGATCCCATCTATAACTCTTAATAAAATAGGGCTGCGCTCGCCTATTATATCCTTAATGGAATATTGTAATGGTGATTAAATCAATTGACTCAAAATCTCTTTTTAATAAATGAGTCAGGCTGTATTATCCAATTACTGTCAGCTGCTACCTTTCCAGAGAGCAGAAATGGTTACTTTGATTGAATTTTTAAAGCTTTTGGCACCTTTAGGAAGAAAGAAGAAAGACAGGAAAGGTTCAAGTTGTGGCTTTGTGAGCAAAATCTTTAGTCTAAGGCTTACGGTCAACTGAAATTGGAGCTGTTGATAACACCACCTCATGATCATTGACTTTAAATTAAAACCAGAGTTATTTACTGTTCTTTACTACAATACCTTATACTGGATAAGAAAAAAAAAAAAAAAAAGGAAAGAAGCTCCGTTTTGAAAGGACACAGGACTTAACTCAGTCAGATCTGGAAATACTAATTGTTTTTAGAAATTCTTTGATAATTAAGACATTGCTCTTTGGCCTGGCTGGGTAGCTCCATTGGTTAGAGCAACGTGCCAAGGTTGTGTGTTCGATCCCTGGTTAGGACACATACAAGAATCAACCAATTAATTCATAAATGAGTGGAACAACAAACCAATCTCTCTTCCTCCCTCTCCTTCCCCCTGTCCCTCTCTTTTTCTATCTCCCCCTTTCTCTCTCTCTGAAATATCAATAAAGAAAAAAGACACTGCTCATAGCCACGCAGTGTAAATATTGTAATATATAATAATTCTATGAAGCATAGACTCTGAATAAGGATAAATTTTAAAATTTGTATTATAAGTTCTGAATAAGGGTAATCTTTTAAATTTCTTATTATAAATAGGTGTCACTAGTTTGCCATTACCATCTATTTCCGCTTCTTCTATTAAAAATATAAAATGAACTACATTAACCAGTTATACATCTGTTTTGGGTCCCCCATCTCTCGTTCACTCTCCATTTGGCCCTGTGGTCACAGGCAAGAGTGAGTTAACAAAGACAGGAGAATCATGTGGGTGTGCTCTGCTTCTAGCCTGGAGTGTTCTGGCTGTGACTTATTTATCATTTGCTGTGTAACAATTCAGGTATTTTTTCTGTCCTACAGAAGTAACTAGAAAAAGTTATTTGTTGGAAAATACCTCAATATGTTACTTAGAAGTGAGAGGCAGGTAGAACTTCCTACATGATTTCAATATTCCAATGTGCTTTTAAGCTGTCAAGAGTCCTGAAAAGGCTGGATTCAATAGTTATTATCCACGCTGCCACTCAGTGCTTTCCCAAATAAGATACGCAGTTCCTGAAAACTAAATCTGCGCTAATAATGTGTATATTTTACGGGTGTCACCTTTTGGTGAATTCACTTGGCTAAATTTGGATTATTTTAGGTTTTGAGGGAATTTCTCTGTTCTTTGCAGAGGAAATAAAATTGATAAGGACATTTTCATGGTACTGATACACATATAACTTTTTTTTTGTTTCCCCATGCATATTTTTTCCAAACAAAATACTTGTAGCCTTGGCTGGTGGCACAGTGGATAAGGTGAACCCAAAAGTTGCTGGTTCAATTCCCAGCCAGGGTAATATAACCAGGTTGCAAGCCAGGTCTCCAGCCAGGTCTGTAGCTAGAGGCAGGTGAAGGGCAACCATACATTGATGTTATTCTCCCTTTCTTCCTCTCTCCCTTCCCCTTGCTCTGAAAAACAATAAATAAAATCTTAAAAAAAAAAATACTTGTAGTCAGAAAAGATAACATCACATTAAAGATCATCCTCCCACCTTGCATAATTGCATAATTCACTTCGTGTTCCTGTTACAGTCAGTCATTAGCATATATATATATATATGCTACTTTACAAATATTGCAAGCTTACAAATTCCAGAGCAAATGTGTATATCTGCTCACACCCATAGGCGACATATTACAAGTTACAGATAAAATTAAAACTCTCAGTTGCTGTCTTACTACCAAAATAAAGATATACAGCATTGAGGAATTAGACAGTGTTCAAATTTGGCAATTCATGTTTCCTAATATCTAAAATTTGGAAAATTTTTGGTAAGTTTAAGATTGAAAAAAAGAACAGATGAAAAACCCTTGATCTTATATAATCCCTAAAGCTTTTTGTATAACCCCTTGTCATGTCAATATGCACAATTAAACTCCTTCTTACATAATTATAATCAAGGAATTTACTGTGCCACCCAAATACAGAGTAGGTTTTTATCTCTTGTGAAATGTAGACAGTGCTGGGTGGTTTAATTAGTGCTTTGCCTCTCTTTTTACAAATTCCAATCCTCTGCTTCTAAAGGCTCATACTTGTGAGAGAAGAAAGATTAGGAATACAAATGGAGTGTTTTACTCCTAGTTAGCTAATAATAATTCACTTTGTAATTGGGCTTTTGTGGTGCCAATAATATCAACTGGTGAAGGACTGAACACACACATGTTGTGTTGAATAAAAGGAAACAACTTTGAAGTATAGACTTGTTACCCCCACAGTGTGAATTTGCCTTTCATTCCCTAGATCTAGAATATCCGACACAGATGTTCCTTAGTCACAGTTTTAATCATGGTAAATAAGAGAAGATAAAAGTATGGCTTGATAACAAGCCAGGTTAAATTGCAGCCTCTAACCCTTTACTCTTCCTAATAAGTGGCTTCAGTGGTGGCTGGTGATTGTTTATAGCTTGTCTGCTAAGGTTCCCCAAGCCAGGCTGCATGGATTTGAATCCAGGCTGCCTCAGGTTATGTTTTGGCTCTATTAATTATTGACACTGTGACTAAGAGCAAAGTCACTTAAACTCCCTGAACTTCATGTTCCCGATCTGTAAAATGGGAATAGTAGATATATTCCTCATATGGTTGTTGTTCAAATAAGTGAATCCATATGTGTAAGCACTTAAAGCAACAGTATCTGAAGCTCAGTAAGAACTAAAAGAACTTTCTAGGGCTGCTGGTTTTCACTTCTGACAATTGCAAATTGAAACAACTTAGGATAATACATAAATTTTCAGTTTCATAAACATTTTAACAAGGAAGAAACCAATGTAAAAATAATGGGTTTTTATATAACACAAACTCTTCACTTTATATAGCAATTGTGATTACATCAAAATATTTTTCTACCATCTTGTTCCTAAGACATCAAGGAAAACTCTGGGACTGGTGAAAAGTGAGCCTGGAGCTCATAACAGTGCCCGTGGGAAAAGACAGGCAGCGTCTAGATCAGGGGTAAAATTGAAACTGTCTTACAGAGTAGTGGGAAGAATGAATTGAGAAGATATGGGTGACTGGGAGTACCAAGCAGAGAAAAAGAACATTTATAAGATACTATAAACATTAATAATATTTCAGAATTGCCAGAAATGCTTGGAAATAGAAAAAGAAAATCTTATCAATGGCAATACCAGTATGGACCTTATGGTTAGAAATAGAAACTTATAGCACTTTCTAAATTAACCAGAGGAAAGACCCAAGGAAGAAGCTGGGTGTTTTTCTTTGGGTCCTTGATTTGGGGACTTTGGAAATACACAGTCCAACTATGATAATTAGAGAAAAGAAGATGCCTCGTTATTGATATACCAATGATACTTTCAAAGCTTCATAAAATGCATTGTCCTAAAATAACATCTGCCCTGGTTGGTGTGACTCAGTGGATAGGTGCCAGCCTGCAAACCCAAAGGTCGCTGGTTCGATTCCCAGCCAGGGCACATAACCAGGTTTCAAGCCAGGTCTCCAACCAGGTCCTTAGCTGGAGGCAGGTGAAAGGTAGCCATACATTGATACTTCTCTCCCTTTCTCCCTCCCTCCCTGCCCTTCTCTCTAAAAATAATGAATAAAATATTTTTAATTAATTAATTAAATCTGCCATCTGATAACTTTTGGGTTTTGAGTTTCAGAAATGGATTTAATGGATTTAAGAAGGAAGCATAGACTTCCACTTTTTTATGCTACTACATGTTTATATTTGGTGATGGGAAAGGTTTAACATGTGCAAATTGTAGTTAACTCAGTAATCCCTTAAAAATGCGAAGGGCTTTAACTTTTCTGCTCATGTATTTTCCTTAACAGATGAAGGACTGAACCATGAATGCAAACTCTGCAGCCAGACCTTCGACTCCCCTGCCAAACTCCAGTGTCACCTGATAGAGCACAGCTTCGAGGGCATGGGTGGTACCTTCAAGTGTCCCGTCTGCTTTACAGGTAGGCAGGTTACTACGGAGGACCCAGGGAGAGTTTCACGGCTGCATCACTCACGTCTTTCCCACCCAAGCACACGTCCCACTGCTATGGCCTTTACAGATAAGACTTCAGTTCAATTTGGGGAGAAGATGTTTGATTTATGCTTATTAGCGCTATTAATTGCGGACTACTTACAGGCTCAAATGGGCAGGAAGGTGAGCTGTTGGGATGAGCAAATGGCATTTCAGGTTCTCTCGGAAGTTTGCACTTGTCCGTTTGGAAAATGACATCCAGGGTTTGTTCACTTTTCTCGGTGCTCCAAGTTACCAAGGCAAAGGCCGCCTGCACAGAGCTAGCCGCTTTTTAACCCCACGACATTTCACTAGGAGTGCCGCCGTGTTGTCAGCACACGTCTGGTATCTTAACAAGAACAATGTTATAACATTGCCCATTAGAAATAAAGATTATTATAACCTTCCCCAAATTCTTTGAACGCGGAAAAATTTGATGAGGCGTTTATTTCCTACATATTTCCTACAAAGTGGGAATTTTTAAGGTAGACGTTGCTATCCATGTGCACATTGAAGAAGAAACTTTTATTAGAGGTTGTAGCAGTACAGCTTTTAGCAGCAAAAAATAAATAAAAATGTAAATCGGGAACTATAATTTGCAGCCCATAGAGGTTGAAATATGATCACACTCATTTCTGGTACTTCCCCCACAATGACAAAGTTATTTTGGAAAATCCTTTGTGCTCATTTTGCATGTGTCTTGTACTCAGTGGTTCAGCCCCTGGAGGCTATGTTTTTTTCCTTCTTATTTGTCAGAAAAAGCAAAACAAAACATGAAATTGACTTCTCAAAATTGACTTCTTTGTTTCCAGAGCCAAATTCCAAGCATTGATTATTAACCGTCACGGCATCCAGCCTGTAGATTTCTGGCCAGTAATAAAACAGAAAGAGAGGAGCCCTGGTCATTGCACAGTGAGCACAGTGAGCACAATGGCACCTGAGTGTTCATGGCTCTGTCTTCAACACGTGCCTGTGAGGCTCCTTCGTTCAACAATTCCATCAGTCACTCCTTTTAGAACTGTGTTTTTATTCTTCCAAACTTGTATTTAAAAAACCTGTCGTGGACTGCCTTTCCCATAATGTCGTATTTATCTTATGATACAAGTCAGGAGTCTGGATTCTCTATAAAAGCTTGTAATAAGTCTTCAGCAGAGGGAGACTGGGTCGTAGATCTCCTCATGATTGAGACCCCTAATAAAATAGTTCTTTCATGTTGTGGCCAGAAGCCTCATCAAATGTGTCAAGTTCTATGGACATTAGTGGCAAATCTTTACAGAAACCTCATTTCTTTTGTGTGGATGTAGGTAAGAGACAAAAATGCATTCATCATGAACAGTCTGCCTTTTCTGGGCTTCCAGACCTGAATTGTTCTAGTGTATCTTGAAGTAATTTTAGAAATAACAATTAAAGGGGAAAAAGAACTCTTCCAATGTTAGGTGGAAGAGGAAATCTGAGCAGTTTTTTAAGGTAATGAGAAATGTGATTAAAATGTATGACTCACAAGAACAATATTCTAATATTTTAGGTTGGCTGGCAATTAGAATAATTTAAATGATTAGAGTCAAAGTCGAATGCCAACATCTTTAATAAATCCTCCCTCTGCCTATACAGATTAATATTGTAGATGCAAACTTTTTTAGGTCACAGTGCACCAGGCATCCATCAGAAGTCAGTTCTGCCAACCCAAACACTGCCTCTGGCATATACAATTTAATTATTAATAGTATGTCTCCTAGGTAAACTGTTACACAGTCTTAGGGCCTTGTTTTGTAGTCATTAAAATTGAACATGTTTATATTATTGAAACCCTTGCATTCAGTGTGTAGGCTGAGTTGATCTTAAAGTATCCAAAGAGAATTTACCTGGGGTTCTGTTTCATATTTATAGACGATGCCCCAGAGTAGCTGTGGGATATAATTTTTAGCATTAACACATTTAAATAGAGAACTGTTTGCTAGCTATAACTTTAGGCAAATACAATAAATAGGGTTTTGGCATGTATGATTTCTTAACCTGTGGGTTGCTGAGAAATAAGAGTTATTTCTGTTCAGACAGTGCTGTGCATTTGACAACTTTTGGCTTTATTTTAAAAAGATTTACAGGGAGCTGGGCTTTCATAAACCTTTACTTTGGAGCTGTTGGGGTTGAATCAGGTGCTTGGTAGAGTGCATCTTAATGAAGCCAGACCCCCAACCATGAGCAGAGGTAGTTCAACCCTCCCCGGGTCCCTGGCAATGGTTACACCCAGAAGGTGAGCCATTCAGTCTGCTGAGCTTGGGTCTGTTCTCGAAGAGTCTCCGTTGGAGGGCATTTTGGGAAGAAACTAACCTGCACTCCCCACTTCTTATCATTTCAGTGTTCGTTCAAGCAAACAAGTTGCAACAGCACATTTTCTCTGCCCACGGACAAGAAGACAAGATCTATGACTGCACACAATGTCCACAGAAGTTTTTCTTCCAAACAGAGCTGCAGGTAATATCCCCATGAGGAGGATGGGAATTGAACTCAGTTGCTCTTCTAGGAAACGAGGGCATTTTAAGTCTGGATTCACAGTATCACTCACCCTGGGCCACCACGATGCTTGGTTTATACCGAGGCAAAGGGAAAATTAGAGGCTGGATTAACAGACACCAAAGCAGTTTTGCCTCTAGCTGCTGTCAATCATAAAAAGAACTAGAACAAACCTATAATGAGACCTTCTGACCCAGTGTGATGGACGTAAGGGTCAGATTTATCAGACTGTGGGATCATTCACCTCAGTTGTCACAGCTTCTTTTCACAGACCTTGTTTTATTCATGTTCTGTTCCGCTAGGCTCCAGGCTGGATGGATGTCCAGGTTATTGTCCTCAGGGGCTTAAAATTGGAAAGGAGAAGGGAAGAGAAAAAAGAAGCTGTCCTCTGGTTCAGTATGTGTTTCTTCTACAGAATAGATTCATTATTACTTAGTAACAGCCTTATAGTTAGAATGTTGATGTGTTAGGTCCCACTTGCTAGATATGTGACCTAGTACAGGTCCATAACATCTCCGAAGCACAGATATGAAGAAATGATACACAGGTATATCACTTAAGGGGTTGGTGCTAGATAACCATGAAATAACATCTGGTTATAAGGTATAATCTACAAAATATAATATAAATTTGGTTGGCTCTATTATTTTTAGCAGTAGACAGATAGTTATAAAAGGAGTAAGAGACCAGGATTCTATCCCAGAAATGGTACTTATTATAAAAGGAAAATAACTGTTTTTTTGTTACTTCACCTGAAAAATGGGCATAATACCTATCCTCATTTTTCTAATGAAATCGTATTTAACAGTAACAGGTTTCTGTTAAACCTCATTGGTGCCCTTAGAGGAGACTGGATTTCAACTGAAAATTACTTAATTATGAGGATTATTATTAACAATAAGTTCATTTAGCCTAAACTGGGATGGGGGTGTAATTATTATTTGCACTGAATTCCTTAAACAGCCTGAAGAGGCCCTGATCTGACTGAAGCTGGGATTCCCAGCCCACCCACTCCCTAGTCCCTCATCTCACACTGTGGTCCCTGGGGCAGCATTGGACCTCCCTTGACAAAGGGGAAGACAGAATGATGTTCATTTTGTGTCAAAATAAGGAATTTAGAGTTTCACTTCTAATTTAGAGTTATCATTCTAAAAGTGAACAACTAGCAAATTAAGGAGGTGAAGTAAAAAATATATGAAAGAATGGGTGAGCCCATTTAATTGGCCTAATATGTCAGGGTACCAAAAGTAAAGTTGCTATTATACTTTTTATCACTTCCAAATAGAATTCTACTCTGTCACATCAGTGAATTGAGTATGGAAGAAAGGCCAAGTTAGACTATTGCTTAAAATTATCATATTAAAGTAACCTAAATTCCTGTTTGAAAATATATTCTTATTGCAATAGGTATCAAAGGAAAAGTCATCCTGGTTTTTACGATTCTGTAAAGAATGTGGCCAATACACCTAGTGATTCCATTACTTAGTACATAAACTGTGAAGCAGAAAAAGTGGTAGAAATTCTGTGGAGACTGACTTCTATCTAATGTTTTTGAAAACATTTGCAATAAAATTCCACTTTTTACTGTACAGTAATAGCCCCTACCCCCCTTTACCTAAGGAGCACACATTTGAGCTCCCCGAGTAGAGGCCTGAGACCACAGGTAGTTCTTATATGTACTATGGTTTTTCCTTCATACACATGCCTATGACTAAGTCAAATCTATAAAGTAGGCACAGTAAGAGATTTATAACAATTGCCAATAATAAAATAAAACAATTATAACAATATACTGTAATAAAATTACATGACTGTGGTCTTTCTCTTTCTCTCTGATAACTGATCTGATAATCAGGAAAGTCAAGTGACTAATGAACAATGAACGGGAGTGTAAATAGTGTGGATGGACTGATCAAAGGGATGACTTCCATCCTGGACAGGATGGAGCTAGAGATTGCATCATGCTACTCAGAAATACATGAAACTTTAAACTTATGGATTGTTTATTTCTGGAACTTTCCGTTTAATATTTTCAGACTACAGTTGACCATGGGTAATAGAAACCATGGAAAGTGATACTGTGGATAAGAGATCTTGGACTACTGTATTAGCAGGTTCTAATGCAACTAACCTGGTGATAAAACTTTAATGTATTTCATTAAAAGAACCCACCACTGTGGCATTCCTGGCCTGTGACCCATGGTTGACCCATAAAAATACAATTAAAGACATCCTCAAGACTCCCAGTTTCCTTTATGGTGCATTTTAGGGTTTCATGGAACATAGAGTATTGGCTCTTTTCTAAAATTAGTATAGACCAATGGTTCTTAAATTCTTCAATCTCAGGATGACTTTACACTTAAAATTGATTGAGGGCCAAAAAGGAGTCGATTCATGCAGCTTATTATCAATTGATATTTTCCATATTAGAAATAAAAATTGAGAAATATTTTAAAAGCAAGAATACAGAAACATGCAATTCTATTAGCTGTCAGAGAGGCGATAACTTCATATGCCAAGGAGCCTCTAGAAAACTCCACTGAATACACATGAGATAAAGAAGAGACTGGAAAAGGGCAGATAATGTCTTAATGTTATTGTGAAAATAGTATTGACCCAACAAACCCTATGCAAGGATCTAGGAGATCCCTAGAGGTCCCCGAGTCACACTTTAGGAACCATTAGTATAGAAGATATGTTATTAAACATATGACTCTTTAATATCTTGAGATCTTTCTGATCTTAAGAGGTCAAACATCTCTTAAAACATTCTGACTTATCCATTCAAATTGTGATCTGAGCCAAAGTAAGTCTTATTTCATAATTCAAAGCTGTGAGCATTATTTTTCCATTCTAACAACTCAGAATCATAAATATTTGGTCTTGATATGAATATCAAGGTCAATCTGTTTATCAGCCCTTAGACAAAAACATGATTTGTAGTTAATATGTGATAATTATTACAAAGCTAGTAACCAGTCATTAAAATATCTGTTTAGTGGGTCTGTTTTCTAAAATCCACAGTAATAGCAGTGGCTTTTAGTTTCAACACATTATGAAAAATGGATTAGAATTAACTTTACTTTTTCTAGTCTTAATGTGTTTGGATTTTTATGCTTTAACCTAAGGGTTCACAATCCTATACATTTGCTTTCATTACCCAAATTATCTTTTCTACCTGTGTTTAGACAGAAGAATTAATGTAATTTTAAAATATTGATTTATTTCTTGTATAGAAAGTGAGGATGGTAAGTAAACAAAAATCATAATACAATTGTGTTCATTTCTAGAATGACAGGGTAAATAGACTGAAATTAAAGTGACAATAGAAATTAAGATCACTGACCAAAATAGCAAGAGTAGAAAAATGAATCTATTGTATCAACCCGCTGTAGAACATGCCTTGGTACATAAAATAAATGCACGTTTTAAAATTGACACATGTTATTCCATTTGAATTGGACTACTATTTTACATTCCTAAAGTTTAGAAAGGACTTTTCATAAAAGGCGATAAAACTAAATTCCCAGGAACTGAAATCCTGTTGGAGATTTGAAAGACTGTATTGTGTTTGCTTCTTACATCACAATGAGACTGAGTAAGTTTAGGAGGAGCAAACCAACTATGGTGTATCTTTTAATGGTGTGTAAATGATTTCATGACAATAATATATAACTTACAATTCTTTCACTATTTTCCCCCAGTTAAAAACACAAAAGCCTCTCTTTTTGTGGGTGAAAGTGCTTTGTTGGAGATAAAATTATATACCTAACACACACACACACACACACACACACACACACGGTGTATTATTTACATTAACATTGCCTACAAGACCTTTTGGAATTCAGATTATTCCTCACTTTACACTGCCCATCATCAGAAACATCAAGAACTCATACATTATCCTTTGAACATCACAGACCATAATTCCTTTTAGAATTAATGAAACCTCTGTTTCCATGGAACACTCACTTTAGAACACACCTTTGGCCAGTGTAGAATCTATATACTTCACATGATGCTTAAATCTTCAGACCAGAAGTTCTAAATGCCAGTCCAGAGATATATGATGTATAATTTTTGGCAGGGTATAATCTTTTCCTTCTAGCAGAGTTTTCTCCCATTTTTGCAAGGAATTCTAATACCCTTCAAAGGCCAACTAGTATGCTGGAAGGGAGGATGTGCTTTGGAATAAGAGTGCATTACTGGAACTAAATGAACATTTTGTTATTTTATAAGTGGATGAATATGTTGAATGTTTCACGTTTTCCTAGTAGACCTTATAACTTTTTCTGCAGAACCTAAGGAAGCTACTTTGAGATTGGGGATGGTGTGGTCCAAGAATAATATCCTACAATGCATATTTGTATCCAAAGTGGTTTATACAGGTGTGAGCAAGTGGTGTGTTTGTAAAACTTCTGTTGAATAGGCCACTTTCTTTCATTACAGTAATTACTGTTTAATTGGTGCCTCTAGAGGAGCTACAATTCAATGGCAGTGATCTAATCATTCTATTCTAATATGTCCCCACCAAAAGTTCTATCAGACATTATGTTATGAATTTAATGGATGTGGAGGGAATTCTAGCAGTAGAAGGAAAAGGAATTGGCCTAGATGCACTTAAAGTTCTGAGATAAATAAAAAATGATTGTGATACTCAGCCCTTCCCTTTACTAACTCACCAAGGCTTTCAGATATCACTATAGTTTAAATATGTAATTGTCTCTACAGCAATTGATTTTCCTTTTCAAATACATTTCCACCTAATTTTGATGCATATTTTTCACATCACAACTTTACTGATGCTCAAGTTTTATGGTCATATATCTATTTGGGGGACCCCAGGATTGGAAAGATGTGCCTATTGCCCTGTCAGGACCTGGCATAGCTGGATTCCATATTGGTCATTTAGGGTGACAATCAGTATCAGGGTGGGGAGGGTGGGTTTCTTGCCTCTCCTCAGGTGGTCTGTATTTCCAACCTTAGCTGTCCATTTCATTAGATCCATTGGGCCTCTGTGTTTCTTCTGGTCTTTGGGCTGAAATCACAGCCTCTAAATACAACATATAGACTCAGAGTTCTGCAACGAGTATAAATTGTGTCAAGAGAGCATGTGGTTGTGGAACTGGTCCATTTCTATACCACCTCACTTCTCCACTTAGTGGGCCTGCAAGGCTTGTGAAGTAAATTGGTGCTACAGCAACTTCCACTTAATTTGCTCAGTGGTTAAATTGATCTATCTCTTTTATTTGATCGGATCTCCAGGAACCAAATCATTTGCATTGGTTTATTGATTGGTGCTGTGTTGTCACCATTAGTTTTGATCACTTTCAGCTGTTAATATTGGATAATTCAATCAGGATTGATTGGACTTACCATTGAAGGCAGAAAGTTAATCATATAGGACAAAGAAATAGGACACAGCTAACCTCAGTTTGTTCTTTCTCTCTCTTTTCCTCCCCCTCTCTCCTTCTCTCTTTCTCTTGTGTTCCCTTCCCTCTGTCCTCCCTCTCCTTGTCCTTCTTCCTCTCCCCCCACCAGCATCTGTGCAGTAGTACAAAACTCAGGCATTTTTAAGCAAAAAGAGAGTTTAAAATGTTGTAGAATTTATAATACATCTAAAGGTGAGCTAGCTTTATTTTGCCTTTTAATAAAACTGCATGTAGAAATTAAGCATACAGGAAGATAGATAAGCCTGATTGTCACAGTGAACTCATTTGAGCTAAATGAGTAAATGCATTTTCAATTACCCATTTTGTACCAGTAAATGTCTAATCTGTGTGTGCATGCTTGGAGGCACAACCTGGGCTCACCTTTTCCTAAATTTGGCCCTCACTGCTTTACCATGTGTCCTGGTAGTCAAATTTTCAAGAATCAAGTGGATAATAGGACTGAAGTAATGGCAACAGAGGTAATTGCAAGGAGCGAAAACCACTTTATTTACATTTGAATCGTTTCTACAGCACCCCAGCTTAGTTTTTAAAAATTCTCCACCCATTAATTTCTTGATGTTCCTATCGATGGCTGGTTTTCGCTCTTAAAAGAGGGAGCACCACCTCCGTGCTCCAAGACTCGTTCCCTCCTCCAACAGCCCCGTTGTTAGCGATCTGCCATTACATTATTTTTTTGTCTGGCCCAGAGTTGACAACAGATGGCCATTTCTGAACTGCCATCAGTGCGACTTTATGGAGCATCCAGCTAGGGTGAACTGAAGAGCACCGTGGCCAGTTCTGCAGCCCCCGCCCCCCTCCCGGAAATGTTCATCACCTCTGCCACATTCGGCTTTGGCTGGGCTTTGCTGGCCCCGCTGTCTTCTGTGTAGCCAGGAGACCTGCTGCCACAGCACCAGCAGATCTGCCTCCAGAAGGAGCTAGAGACTGCGGGCACCACTCTCCTGAAAGGCAGAGCTCTGTCAAGCACCTTTGTAGTTCAGATTCTTTGGGGAGAGCTGGAAATCCACATTTCTAGAACATTCTGCAACCCAGAGAGGCACGTCGAATTCCCGCATGTGTTCCTACTTTAGATGTTTGTTCCACACATGGATCAGTTTCCTCACATTAGCGAAGACAAATGCCAAGAATGAACCCTTTGTGTGTGCAAACTTTTATCCTACTATTAGAGAACACCGCTTCCATATCCAACTGTTGTGACAATTAGAGTAAGAGAGATGATCATCACGGACTTCAACTATAAATCCCCTGAATGAGCAAAAAAAAAGAAAGAAAAATATCATCCCAGCATCTTCAGATCCAGGGATGTAGCAATCCTTTGGACAGCGGCATGAAATGAGCTGTTGCTGTGCATTTGGAGAAAGATTGATGGGCTGCTCTTGATCGAGTTTGCTAAGGCAAGGCAGCTTCAGAGCCAAGCGTGTATTTTAAGAGGAATTCACATTTGTATCCTTTATTGTTATATTTGCAGCGAATCTGCAGCTCGTAACAGGCTCTGCCCTGCAGCTATGAAGGAGTAAGCTCCCCTTATTGGAGAGAGAGCTGCGTTTCTGGAAAAGCCTGTGATGTGGCGGGCAAGATGAATAGTGCTTAAAAGCAGGGCTCACGGTGCCGTCATTTAAAACAGCAACTCTGAGGCATAAACGGGAGTGAAAGGCAGGGTAAAGGCGTCCTTTACAAGTGGTGAAATGTTAAAGGGCCTAAAATAACGGGCCTCCTTCATTGATAACTTGAGTGAATGAGCGAGTGGGGGAGCTAACGGGGCAGGAAGTGCCACCCCGAAAGAGGAGGGAAAAGTTTGCAAAAGGGACACTTTTTCCTTGTACCCAAGAGTGGCTGGGAGACTGGCATCTTTCTTTCGTGCCCTCCTGCTTCGACCTCGCTCCTCAGCGGGCGGAAGACGGCCTCGCACTGGAAACCAGACCCGCCTGTAAAACGTTTCCTTTTGTGCATTGCCAAAACGAAATTTTATAATTATCTGACTTACACTACTGGCTACATCTGCTAAGTTTGTGTGCCTTCCAGACACACAAAAGGCTACTGTGATACCATTAAATATCAGCGGTGTGCTTTGCTGTGCTTTGAGTTTATAAGGGTGAAAGGTGATTGTGCAGGAAAATAGAACAGTCTATTTGCTGTGAGCCAGGCACTAAGACCTCACTCCCATACTCAGTTATAATTCATGACAGTCCCAGCGGGGTGCCCCCATCCCTCTGTGGAGTTAATGCATCTCCACTGAAGCCTGCTGAGAGCACCCTGGGTCCCCGCCCACCATCTGTGCCTTCTTGCAAGCCCTCTCTGTCTTGCTCCTCTCTCTTCTCTCTCTTGCTCTCTTTTCTGAGATCTCTCGGTGGTCATATTGTGAGGCTACAATTGCTTTGTAAAGGTGGCTCTCCAAAACGCAATTGTCACTTAACTAGGGGGGAAGAGCTGAAGGGAACACATGTCTCATTTAGAAAACAGACAGGGAAGCAGCAATTGGCTTAAACCCACAGCCGACTCTGGGACCCGAGGAGGCTCTGCCAATCACCATTTAGTAAGAGACACCCATATCTGATCGTGGGGGGAGGCCAGGGACGCCCCCCAGGGGTTCATTACAATCCAAGTTAATCCTGTTCTGGAGCCGAGTCAAAGCCGAGAGACGTTCGCCCGCGGGGTCCAGAGGCTTGGGGGCAGCCAGTGGCATGAGAGCCAACCCAGTCCCCACATGCTGCCCCCATCTGTGGTGCGAGGCTGCCCACTCTGAGAACCAGCGCTAATTGCTCCGGGGCTCCCCAAGCCTCAGCTCAAAATGATCAAACTCTGGGCTGTGCAGAACCTCACTTAAAACTGCTGCGGGTGTGTGCGTTGCAGCCACGTTCGGAAGCGGAGTGGGCAGACGGCCCCGCCCACGGCCGCTCCCTCGCCACGCCCACCCCTCGCTCCGCGGCCTCCACGGCCACGTGCCGGGGCGCCCGGCCAGGGTGTTAAAACAAAGAGTAAAACCACCTTGTTGTTCGGGCTGACTGAAGATTAATTTGTCATGTTTCCCAGTATGTACCCTTACTGGAGCCCGTTGTGAGTACTCCTTTTTAAAAGGTAAATCAACTGCAAGCCAGAAATACCAGTGTGTATGAATTTCGCAGATGCGATGCCATTGGGGACCTACTGTGTTATAAACTGCAGAAATGGCCTTTTTATGCTTCAGACTCAGGCGTATTCCGAAGAGGCCTTCCCAACTACAGCGGCGAGGGGAGAGGTCACACATTAAGACCGTAGCACCCACACGTAATTCAGCCTTGTGTGTAATTGGTTCCGAATCTCATCCTGATGTCTGGGTGGCATTAGCCCCATCGTCTCGCTCACCCTCCAAAAGAAAAGTAGGGCAGGCATGGCTGTGCTCACTGTCCATGTTTTCTTGGGTGAAAGATCACTTTGAGATGACACAGCTGAGTAGTCAGCCTGAAATCCTGGTTGGTATTTTATTAATTTTGCACCGAGATAAATCCTGAAATTCTGACAAACTCCATGACAGGTGAAATTCCTTCTTGCAGAATCTGCTCAGCAAGAGGCTGCTCATTTCGTTCTGTTCCGAGGCAGGCAACAGGAGGGCAGCTTTATAATCAGCCCTCAAAGGACCCCCAGCCGCCCCAGAGTCTCCGGCTGATTGAATAACTCCTGGGCCTCTTCCCCTAGGCCTCCGTCAGCGGGGGTCCTGTGGAAAGCAATCTCCCGCAGACTGGCACTGAAGTGAGCTTTAAACCACCATTTTCTGCTCTCCAGAGGAGCCTGGAGTACTAAAAGATAGATGGACTGCAGATATTTTATGAGAAACTGTCAGAAGAAGAGCAGAGTAAATGTTTTTTTTTTCTTCTTCTTCTTTGAGTCACACACTACATCACTGTTGAATTTCTCCCAGCATCTTTTACATGCAAAGTAAGAAATTAATTGGTTGCTAACCTTTCATTCCCCCCCCTCCTTCTTCTTCGTTGTCTTCCTCCTTTTTTTTTTTTTTTTCTTAAATATTCACACAGAGGCCCTTTGCTTAACCACAGTTTCAGAAAATCAGTACCATTTGCAATGAAATATTTATAATGACAGAATGAAAAATTGGATTCATTTTCTGGACTGTAGCCGAACAGTCTGCAACTTTCTGCAGCATTGTGGAGCATGTCTCCTTCCTCCCTTGCACTGGAGTCTTTTCGGAAATCCTGCCCCATGTCCACTTGCCTATGCTTTGGAGGGGTGCCTACCAAAACGCGGACCCTGTTGCTGTGTTTGTTTGTACTGCCAGATGGGGGGCCTTGGCCTGCAAAGGGGTAGAGAGGTGTGAACGGGTCAAAAGCGAGAGTGGCGTCTCTTTAGGGAAGAGCTAGGAGAAGATAAAGGAAACAGGAGACAGTCTGGCCTGCACTTTGCAGCAGAGTACATGTAGCAGTCAGCATGCCTTAGTATCTCTGGGCAGATTTATAAAGGGGAATGGGAGGGCCAAACTAAGGTGTGTAAATACACATCGACTATCTGAGCGCACCTTCTTTCTTCCTTTAGTATTAGCTGGGTGGGCTTTCCTTTCCCTGTGACTCTCAGATTCGGAGCTGCTGTCTTCTAGCCAGAGTGGATCTCTGCATTTTTTTGAGAAAGACAACAGGCTTTTGCTAGGACAGCCTGGTGTTGCATTTAAGTGTAAAGTCAAAATGCATTTATTCTTATTACAGGGTGAGATCCAGCGTGTAGCAAGATGGCTCTGACATAAATTTCAGTCTACCAGATAAGTTTTCACTGACCACCCCACAGTCAGGCCCCAGAGCCTGCCCACTTCTCCCTGCATTGTGGGAGTGTTTACCAGGGTTTTGTTAAGGGGACTTCTCAGGCTCCCATCTCACCTCTGGGGGGAACCTTTCATTTTCCCCTTTTGAAGCACTCAGTTTAATCAGTTAGTTTTGTTTTCTTTTGGACGTTTTTCAAAAGTGAAAACAGTTCTAGCAGATTTAAGCCTGACTACAAATAGACTTCAGCTCAGGTCTGCAGGTTTCATTCATCGAATTTGCATCCTGCTCTACCAACTCCACCTGATCAATAATCCATATTTTATTGTATAATAAAGGCTGCCTGTAATTGAATTAACTTATTCATTCCATCTGATTAGTCCTATTTTATTCATGAAGAAGAAAAATAATACAACTTACTTTCACCAATATATTGCTTTATGTGGCTGTAAAAGAGCTTTCTGCACTATAAAACAAATTTATAAGGATGATGGAGAAGTAATTTCAATATTCATTCCTAGGAATAATATGAATTACATCACACAGCATTTTAAAAAACTTACTGATTTGATAGAGAAAGAAACAATCGATTTGTCATCCCACTTCCTTATGCATTTATTGGTTGATTCTTGTATGTGCCCTGCCTTGGGATCGAACCCGTGACCTTGGTGTATCAGGATGACACACTTAACTGCCTGAGCTACCCAGCCAGGACCACACTACATTTTTTAGGTGATAACTTCAATGTTCACACCTATTGTGTCACCGTGTCCTCTAGTCAGCCTCGTATGAGCACTATAACAGGTCTCTCTTCAGACCAAGGGCAAGAACCCCACTCCAAAATTGAGAAACAGTGGGAACAAACAGTCTCGTTATTGCCTGTGGAGAGTCATCTTAAGAGATTTCACCCGAAGGGTTTTTTCCTCTTATCCATCATGGAGTACCATTTTCAAGATTTTTGAAAGCTTACTCTATTCTCTCTGAAGCAAAATCTTAGCACTGATTTGGCCTTGGGTGATGAGAAACACTGAACAGGAAAGGAGTCATTCATTATTGGGATCTCTCAGGATCCCAGTGCGTAGGACATCTTGTGTGTGACACGCACTCTCTCTGAGGTTTGGAGCTTTTCTACAGACTTTGAGATTTGTTTTTTCATTGCATTCCAAAAAAAAAAAAAACAATTTTGAAAAATATGCTGACAGTTGAGCACAAAATGATGTGTGTTCTGACACAAACTGCTCCGTAGTTTTGGAATCTAGCCTGAAGTTATTTGACTGTAGTATTTCTTTGATTCTTTGATTCAGGGGAGAAGAATTATTTTTCTTCAAAGTGTGTGTTTTAGAATGTGACAATAACTTTCCTCCAGCCCTGTGCATGGCTCCTGCAGATTGTTTCCACTTAACCCTTATCATTGCTTGCTTTCTTGAGGATGGAGGTTAAGGAGGGAAAATTTTTTTTTCACAATCAGTTTTTCAACAACTGAGGTGAGTCTGAAATATATATCCACGTAAATGGGAATTGTCACAATGGTGTGTTCAGTCCGTCTCCTTGGCAGACCAGGAAAGGAGCTCAGAATAACGCTCATTTATATGCTACCAGATGTATTTCTGCGTGTGACGTGGCCTGCTGAACCGCTTTGAGTGATTTTCAGCATTTAACAGATCTGCAGGCCCAACAGACCTCATGACAGAAGTGAAGGGCCGTGTGGCAGAAGTCCTTGGTGAAGGAACTTTGCAGGGCAAACCCCATTGTCAGAGATGGAAACAACCCAATGCAGACTTTATTTTAAATCTCTGGCTTAACAACTCTCTGGGACTATTTCTCTTCCTCTTGTCCAGCTCCTTCTGTGTTGTGGCTGGTTTGCATTTGCGTGTGAAGTGCCAGGCGGTTTAATGAAGTTATTCTTTTATAAATTTTGCAACACTGAAGCAAGCATGAGGGCTTTAAATTAGAATAAGTGCCACTTCTGGCTGGCAGGTTCCTTTGAGGGCTGATTAGAATGAGGCCTCCCGTCGCCTGGCCCTTTATGCGCCACAGTGTTGCAGTGTGTACTTGTTTACGGCTCACCTTTGAATTTGCATGAGTGTGCACTGTGCCTGCTGCCTGGCCGTCTCTCAGTCAAAGCTGTCTTTATTCCAGGATCATGTTAAATACTTCACTTGAAAGAGTATTTTTTAAATTATATTGCTTTATGGTAATGAATTAAAATTAATTTGGAGTAGCAAATTATATAAGGATGTGAGGGTTATAGATGACTCTCACCATAGATACAGCACATCTTTGTGTGGGGAATTTAAAGGGCTGTCCTTCCAGTAGTTCTGTTCACCATGAGGGGTGAACAAACTGTCTCACAGAGACCTGGAAGCAATGCCACAAAAGGTGCCTGAGAAGTGGGAGGAGAGGGGGAGTTTCAAGTGTGGGTTTCTGAAGCAAGGAAAGGCTGTTCTTGGCTGTGCACAGAGTAGGGGCAGCTCTGCTGTTTTCAGACCTCAATGATTCTGAGACGAGGGGAGATGATGGACAAGAGAGGATACACATGTATCTTAAGACCTGACGAGTTTGCATGCACCATAAGAGATGCACTTCAGCATTCCCGACTTCTTCTCTTTGCTTATGTGAACTAAGGAAGATGATTTCAGGGGACAGGGAGACAGGAGATTGCTAAAAAAAAAAAAAAAAAAAGGGAGGCGGGGAGGCATTGGCCTGGTCAAGTGGCTCAGTTGGTTGGAGCATCATCCCATACACCAAAAGGCAGCAGGCTCAATTCCTGGTCAGGACACATACCTAAGGTATAGGTTTGATTGCCAGTTGGGGCCCATAGGGTATAGGAGGCAAGTGATCAATGTTTCTCTCTCACATCAATGTTTTTATCTCTCCACTTCCTCTCTCTCTAAAATCAATAAATATAACCTTGAGTGAGAATTTTAAAAAGGGGGATTCAAACTTTTTATATGTGTTTATAATGTTGTTCAGATGACTGCAGAGCCTAGAAAATCTATTGCTATTGATGCATAACATACTGCTATTGATATATATGTAAATTTGAATTTTTGGAAACTTTAGCTGTGCCATCAACTTTGGAAAAACTATCCTAGTTGTACCATGTTGGTACAGAAATTAACAGCCATATTGGTCTAGATATATTCATAATTTTTTTCATTTGTGCGGGAGTAATTACTGCACTATACTAAGTATGTAAGGTCTTATCTACATGGATTGGATTACAGAAACTAAAAAAAGTATTTTCTAAATGAAAAAGATAAGAAACGAAACTTTGTACAATACTCAAAAACATGCAGGGAAACAGAAAGCAACGAGAAAAAGAAAAGCACCAAACTTGAATGTGGAAATTTTTCTCCTTTTGCCAAACCAGGACTTTTTAAAATTTAAAGTGAGAGAACACAAATAGGATTGGGTTTATAAAACATTTGCATTTTAAATAGGACATTTTTAGAATTCGAAACAAGGGTTGCTTGAAGCTTCTTCTAATTGCATTCTCCATGCAGAAATATGAGCCCTGAGGGACAGAAAAACCACAGGCAGACACCAGGGATTTTACCTGTGAGCTCATGCAGGTAGCTCTTCCTGCCTCTCCATGGCACTTGTGCACACCAGCATCCAGCTCATGCATGGGTGTGCACAGGTTCCTATGCACGCTCACACACTCAGACTTACACCATTTAATTGAATGAATTATGTTACTAACTGCATTGTCCTTTTAGTCTTATTTTTTCATATGTGTATTTTCTAAAGCCAGTGCCCTAGTAGGCAAACATTTGGTGGCTCGTGATGGAGAAAGATTTTTTTTTTCTCTTCTTGATCATTTATTACGTTTGACTTACTCTTTATGTGACTTTACCTCCTAGAGAGTGTGACAGTATTTTCAACAAAAGAAATAATACACTGCAAGGAAGTGGCATTTCTTTTACTTTTTGCCCAAGTTCAATAAACTATTTTTTATAATTACTGGCATTTCCTTGGAGGGAACCCTTGTCCATATCAAGTGGAAAAGCAGCGAGAATCGTTCCTCCCTCCTCCTCCCCACAAAGGTTACCCTTTGAATATACATTACAGCGCCTTGTGCTGCTCCCATTCTAATCAGATGACCTTTTGATTCTAGTGGACCAGAGTTTAAATCCTAAGCCTGCCAGTCAGTTCTCAAATCAATGCTCTGCTCCAACAGCGTTTGGGTACGTAACTTTACATTTCAGTGGATTTCAAAACCAGAAGTGAAATAAGGCAAGTGGACTCTTGCAGCTGGTGGTAGGACAGCCTAAACTGAGGCCAAGTTACATGACTATGGGCGCTGTCCCTAACTAAATCCTTTCTTAAAAACCCATCTGGGATTCAAAATCTAAGGGAAAGAGGAGGAGCAGGAAATTTGTAATGTTTGCAGGAGGACATTTCTGAGCAATTATCAATTTAAGCTCCTATTATTGTATCTAATTACTACATGAGGCTGTTAAATATTTAGCAGAAGTTTGTTTAATTGCGTTGGACTGGGAAGCGGCTGCTAGGATATGGTGTGAGTGTCACGAGTCAGTTTGGGCGCTGAGAGCCAGGCAGAGAAGAGATTTGTCTTCGCCCACGATGAACACTTCCCAGTGCCACATGAGCCTTCGCTTTGCTTCCTTCCACCCATTTGTTTATCTTTAGGGTATCTAAAATTGGAGCACGAAGAAAGGGCACTGTTCACAAATGTAAGATTGGAAGGAGGTCATTCTTAACCTTGTTTACAGATGTTCCAGTTTAGAAAGCGCCAGTGTGATAAATTAAACATTACAGGGGGAAAAATTAAAGCTTAGCAACAACTGGCACATAGACACATCTGTCTGTGAAGCACTGCCTTAATCCCTGAATATCTTATTAGACTGTAGTGCCTGTCAAAGCCTTCTGTCCCACAATATGCTGGAACCCCGCGATTGCGGAGTCTGAACGGAACGTTTCAGCTCCCGCCTCTTTGTCACTTTTGCTGGCTTTGTGGAGTGCGGTTTAAAATTTCTGCAGGTCCCTGGTGTGTGAACAGGTAGCTCAGTATATTGTTTCCTGTTAAAAATAAACTTTGTACTCTTCATGTATTTTCCAGTGTTCATTTTACTCTTTTCACCCTGTTCCTCTAATTCAGCACTCCCCCCCCCCCAACATAACAGACAATGAAGGCTATGATCCGTTCCAAAACGGGAAATTTTCAAACCTATCTGGTATGCAAAACAGATAGGGGTCAGTCAGCTAGTGCCTGAAATTTTACTACCTAAGTTCTTAATGAAAACGGGAATTGTACATTAACATTCTTTACATATTACCCATCAGCAGTGTTTATCCTTTTGAAGCTAGTTGACCAGAGTGGCTTATTTTGATTCTCTGTCATGTTTAATTGTCAAAATACTAGAAACTATTTGACATGAGCATTTTGGACATGGCATTATTTTAAAAATTAATCCTTGTGGAAGCTTCTGAAGATTCACATTGGGCTAAGCCCAGTCTAATTAGGTCACTGTTCTTGGGACTGTTATTCACCATCGACTTTTCCAGTTTGGAGGGACGTAAAAAAGATCACCTGTAGTGAAAACAGGCCCTTTTGCACATCTCCCTGCCTCCGGGCCTCCCTGCCCAACCTGGGAATCTTCACCCAGTGGGGCTTTAGTCCTAAGCAGTGTCCACTTGCTGTGGCGCTCAGACTGACCCATGCTTGCTTCCTGCTCCTGGAGCCAGTCACTCCCTACTCACTTCCTTCTCCTCGTCACTCCAGCCCCAGGGAAATGTGACTCCTTACAAGAGGTGAGGGGCCCTTGCTCTGTGGCCCGTAGCTCCCTGTCCTCCCCGTGGCTGGTGAGCATCTGTATCTGTCATCTTGGCAGCTGGTCCGGCCCCGCGATTAGAACTCAGCGATCAGCACCACTCACCAGCTACGTCCTGCCTGAAGCCAGCTCAGCCCCTGGCGTCGCTGTTAGACCTTGAAAGTTGACTTAACCTCTCTGGGACTTAATTTCCTTAACTATAAAATGGGGTCTCAGACCAGATGCTGCCACCACCCTCTCAGCTCTGAAACTCTCTCTGGCTGGTTCTCTGATGCGACGTAGAAGCATAGTCGACTCTTGCGATTGGATCTAGAACAGCAGATTGAGGATAGTGGCTCTGCAGTTCTTTCCAAGTACATAGTTGTTTCCATACCTTAAGTATTAATTTTAATATTAATTTCCAGAGTTCAATATGTAGGTCCCTTTATTCTTTATTTGATTGTAAATACTCCTACAGCAACCTTGATTCATTGCCATTACACTGTCCCACCTTTGTTCATGATGGTACATGGAAGTCTTTAGTGAATGAGTGGACATTTTTGGAGAGACTCAATTCTTCATACAAGCAATACCATTTATTCCATATCTCCAAGAATCCTTTCCACAATTTAGTAACAGCTGCCTACTCTTACCCATTGACAGTATTTTAGAATTCCATACAATCTAGTTCTATATAGTATATATGAGGTCTTTCTCAAAAGTATGGCTGGGAAAACTGTTTTAATTATATTGACATTGGCCCAATACTTTTGGGACAGATATATATCCTTTTTGCTATTTCTCTTTTAATTGATGGGAAAGATACCTTTTAGACCAGCGATTTTCAATCAGTGTGCCACAAGAATTTTAAAACATGCAATACCTGACTATTTAGTCAGGGATACTGACCTCTTTTCCTTTAGCTTGTCAAATTTAAAAAACGATGATAGCTAACACAATATGATGTGTCGGTGTGAATGAATCAAAATTATATATATGTTTTTGGTCAAATTGGCAAAAAGTATATTTTTTGGTGTGTCACAGAATTTTAGTAATTGGTGTATGTGTGCCATGAGATGAAAATAGTAGACAATTGCTGTCTTAGACTAAAGATGAAGTAGTGTAGTTAAGCATGGCATATCAAGCTCAATGTGTTTAATATTGCAAAGCAGTGGTCCCCAGTTGAGGTTGATGTTTTTCCCACTGTGGATGTGTGGCAGAGTCTGGAGACATTTCTGGGAAGGTGCCACTGGCATGATGTTGGTGGAGGCCAGGGATACTGCTAAACAATCCACAGTGCACAGGATAGCTCCCCAGAACAAAGAAGGAGAGACGTGTCTAACTCAATGTGTCAATAGTGTTGCAGTTGGGCACCCTCATCATGAGACCAGCCCACAGTCCTCATAGAATCTGTCATGAAACAATTGAATAGCATGAATCTTGTAAAATGACTAAGAAGTAACTCACTGGATTGTCTTTGGAGTTCATCTCTCTCTCTCTCTCTCTCTCTCTCTCTCTCTCCCCCCCCCTCCCCCCACCCCCATCCCTCCCCCTCCCCCATATTTAGTCATGCTTTGCCCTTAGCTTCCTGGTTATCTCAGACCACACCTTTCTAGGTTTATTTGGTGTGACTGTCCAGAGAACAACAACAGTGCACTTCAGTGAGGCTTATTAGAATGTGAAATCATTTCCTGGGGGAGGTGTGGTGGAGCTTCATTGCCAGAACCATTTAAAACTGGCCTGGAATAGAAACTTTATAAAACCATTCTGTTCCAGCAAGGAGACAACCCAAACAACCTAATAGTCCTTTTCTGCCTTTAATATCTTGTATTTCTCTGATCACTTCTGATGATGCCATTTCACCTTTTGCTTTAATATAGCTTAGTGTCATCCAGAAAATGCTTTGAGATGTCAGGCCAAGCCCATGTGACCTGTTAAATGTCAAAAGAAAATGCGTCAGTGTCTCTGTAAGTTCATGGTGATGACATTACCATATGAAAAAATAAAAAGGGAAGTTCTGCAGTGCAAACATGATCATAAATGCAACATGCGTGGCATTAAAGAGGGGGGCAAAAACATATCATGACAGACAGTTTCAGAAATGCCATTGCTATGTCAAAATAAAAGAACAGTGTCTCATTTTAGTAACTTTGACCATGATAAAAATTATGAGTCAATTTCCCTGGCTGTGAAAGTCCAATATATGAATATGCTTCTTAGATTCTCAGAGCACTTTGAGAAATATATTGTTTTTTAGAGTATTCAATAAAGCACAACATGTTTCACAGAAATGCACATATTCACATCTATGTGCCTGATGTTTACCGGCTAAGATCTACAAAAACACAATTACTCAACATTTCTCCAGCCAGAAAGTATAATTTGTGAGTAAACGAGATTTTGGGGCAGCATAATGGGGTCTGATTGGTACTTTTGGGATGATTTCGGTCTTTGGTGTAATTTTTAGAACATGTCTAATGATGTTTCCAGAGCCGCAGCTATTCGCTTTTTAATTAATTTAAAACTACGAGTACTGTTGTAATTGTGTAGACTTTGAGAATGTTAATTTATCACATTCACAATTTGTTAACCTTATTAAGATGTTGAAAGGGTGCCCTCTGTGTTGTGACAATCTTTTCTGTACTGCATGATTGGAGTGGGGTCGGGGTGGCAAGGGGAGTAATCCAGTATCCTGTTGTTATTAGCGCTATACACTTTTAAAACTATTTTACCAGCAAAAGAAATTGGGACTGAAAAAAGAGAGGGGGGAAATGTAAAAATCTTGATTAGAAAGTATAATTTAATAGAACATGTATTGAACCAAATGTATTGATTAATGTAGAAGATATAGTACTTATATTGATTCAAACCAGAGATTTAGTACTAAAAGCTCTAAGCCAAAATGCTGTTGCAGATTGCTACAAAAGTCAGTTTAATGCTGTCCTTGAGAATGCCTTCACAAAGAAATTCTTCTAATGTTTGAGGACTAGGTAGAATGCGGTATATGTCAGTTTGATCCCGGAGGGTTTTATTTTGTACTCTAATAGCTGTTACGAGCCTACATTATATCCAAGGAGTAATTTTCCTTAGGGGTGCCCGGCTCGCTTTGTGTCAATATTCTAGCATTTTAAGTCACGTACAGTATATGCTTCTGGGAACAGGGAAGGAGCCAGCCAGACTCATAATGGTCTGCATTCATTAATAAAGGCAGAAGCTTCTGTCCCTCTATTGCCCACTACAGGGATGTCTCTTTGGCCTTCAGGGACCCTTACAGACACATTTAAAGAAAGCTTTATTTTGAGTGGGCAGGAGATGAAATGTAGGACTTGCAGGCATTTCCTAAGTCAGCTATATGCCCGAGCGCAGGGGTGACCTTAATGGGTCAAAGAAGAATGCAGGTCAAAAGACTTATTATCCAGCCTGTTGGAAACCAATTGCTTTTGTTTGAAAAAAAAAAGAAGAAGAAGAAGAAGAAGAAGTAAAAAAGCAGCAGTGCTTTAAAGGTGGACCATAATGTAGAATTCTGTTTGCAGCCTGTAAGTGCAGGACTGTGTGTGTAGTGGAATATGCTTCTAGAAAAATAAAAGCATACAAATTATCCATAGTGTATACTGATAAAGGTCCAACTCTAGTGATAAAAGGAAGGGTAATGTAATTAGTTAATCAGTGATGATTGATTACGAGTGTTTGTATTCTTCAACTAAAGGAAAAAACAACATGCTGCCACGGCGCTGTCACCATCTGTTGAAAGCCACAGCCACATTTAATCTTGATATTTCTTTATTTCTTCCCGCCTCGCATTTTGTGTCACGAGCCACAAGTGCCTGCTATTTCTTCTGCTCAGAAAACATCTCATTTAAATTGGATAGAACCGCAGTTTAAATTCCAGATTCTAATGGCATGGTGAATTAGTGGAAAGCTTGTTTTGTTTTGTTTTGTTTTGTTTTTTCATTCCCTGTTTTTAAAATAGCCTGCTGGCCCTTTTTCTTAGTTTTAAAAGCTTGTCAGAATTTATTTCAGACAAAGGGCTATAAATAGACAAGTCCTGGTAAAAATGATTAACGTCTTTGAAGCAACAGATCTCACAAAACTTCCACTTCAAGTGCAGTTTTTATTTTTATTACCATTTTGCTACTTAACATTTTGCCAGTGCCAGGAGAGGGTTACAAAGCACAGACCAGAGGGGTCTCTGCCAAAAGGTGGGACAATCAGTGGCACAGCTTTTGGGGGTGAGGACTTAATTTTTCCGTCCTGGGAAGGTAGAGTCTCTCTTCCTCACCCACTCCGCCCCAACCCCTGGCTTTCCTCCAAAGCTTAAATTCATCATTGTTATTGGGGCAAATACTCAAATTCACATCAAGATTGAAAGAAAATGGAGTAGTTTCAGGGGATCATGGGTTTTTATTTTTATTGAAAAATATTTTGCTTGGATTTTGTTTTAAATAGGATTAAACCGTTTGACCAGTAAATGTGGTCAGCTTGCAGAAAGAAGGAGGCTGAATTAATCATTTGTTAGAGTGCCAAGCCCAAAATGAGAATTCCAGTCTTGTCAAATGAAAGGCATTTCATATTTTTAAAGGAATACATAGTGCTCGAAGGGAAGTTTTAAGGTAGGTCCTCATCTGTTTTTTAGCTTTCTACGTTTAATTTCCCATTTAAAGAGAAAAAAAAGATAGAACATACTCCTTCCAAATGGAGCCCTTTATACTAGAGTGTTTTTTGGTTTTGAAACCTAGTTATTAAGGTCTCATACCTAGATAGATCTTCTGTTAAGCTTTTAGGTGTGTTGTGGATTTGATTTTTTTCCCTAACACAAACCCCTCTCGTGTAAAACAACTGTTCGTAACTGGGATTAATGGTTTGCAATTTTCAGTTACTTAGACACGGGGTCTCCAAGAGATGGCTTTTTGCAGAGTAGAATATGGCTCTCTGTGGGATTACAGAAGTTTTCTTTACTTCCTCCTTCCTTTTCTGTCATCACGCCCCCAGCCCCATCAGTGTGGCGCTGATGGTCTCCTCGATTATGTAAAACACTTTCCCATCATTGGAACAGATATTTTTTCTCATAACCTGTCATTGCATTAAAGTACTTTGGGGACTGTGAATTGCTGTGTAAAATTGGTGAGATTACCCACTGCTTTGTTCTAGTGTAGTGGTTTCCTCTGGACCTAAAGAGCAGGAAACTTGCGCAGAAAGACTGCTTGCTGATGGCCTGAAAGTATTTTCTCCTCTCTACATGTCCACGTTGGTGCTGCAGTGACATGGGACCGGCTCTGTGGTGTGGCCAGGAGCCTGGGTGGGAGCTGGCTGCTCACTCTCTTTGTGCTTAGGGCTTCTCTGCTCTACTGTTCATCTTTCCCACTTGCTTCCTGTCTCCCCTTCTAAAAAAAGGATGTCTGTGATATTTAAAAAACAAAATATAGAGAGGGCTCCTATGAAGCAACATCTTGGTTCTCTTATCAAAGAATCTTTAGTGAAGTCTAGAGGCTGATGCTTGATCTGTTCTCTCCACCCCTGGAGAGCCAACCCAATAGTCTGTGCAGCCCAGGTATCCATTCCTTCCTTCAGAAAATGAAATTAGGCCATTGTGTTTTCAGTGACTTAGAATGCTGTGTGGGTAAGGGGAGTGGACACATCCTAGGGACCCTCAGAGAGGGTGAGGGCAAGCCCTTGATGATAGGCTTCTTTTTCTTTCATTGCTTACATGCCTATTTCCCAGGAATATGCTCCTTCCCACCTTGAGAGTCCTTTCTAGTGCTGACACCAAGAATGGGGGCCTGTCTTTCCTTAGAAAAAGAAAGAAAAAATGACAATACATAAGTGATCTCAGGGGTATGCAAGGGAACTTTCTGCCTTTACCATTTTTCAGGCCAGATTTCCTATTTAGATATTATTTATATCAGGGCTCTTTATTTCTGCATAAGCTTGAATTTCACAAGCTATACTCTTGTCTTTCTCTCAAGTGATTTATATTCTCCCCTCTTAATATGCAAAGCATAACTCTTTTAGTGTGGCAACTTCAATCTGTTTCAATAAGTGATTCATGTATTTATTCTTTCTTTTTTTTTCAGCTCTGAAGTGACTTATATGGCTTTAGGATGAAAGTATGCAAGACAAAACTATTGCCAGCTATTACGGCCAATTTGTGTTAAGTTCTTGTTTTGCCATATCTTGATAGGCCCATACAAAAACACTGGAGAGATTACAATTATTATCTTCTTTTATTAACTTCCAGAATCCTGTCAGATGTTGAGTATCTATTGTACGTACATTAAACGTTTAAAAATAATATTATCAACCTGATTTTTTTAACTTTGATTCTAGTATAAAATAAAAATTTCCTATCTGCAATTAATGTTCTATCATGTAGGTAAAGATGATCATAACTTATATTTATTTTTAAAATCCTTCCTTTCAAGTAAAAGCTCTCTCTAATATCAGACTTGACCCTTTGAGATAGCAAACTTACATAGTATACTTTGAGTAGTTGGACTTCTGTATTGCTTATAACTTCTCTGATAATAATTGCATTCTTTTTTTAAGAAAATAGGAAAGCTTTTAGTCCCATCTACATTTTTATTACTTTTTAAAATTTACCTATTGATTAAAAATGATTTTCAGAACCCTGGCTGGTGGCGCAGTGGATAAGGCACTGGCCTGCGAACCCAAAAGTCGCTGGTTTGATTCCCCAGCCAGGGCACATAACCAGGTTGCAAGCCAGGTCTCCAGCCAGGTCCTTAGCTGGAGGCAGGTGAAAGGCAACCACACATTGATGTCTGTCTCCCTCTCTGTCTCTCTCCCATCTCCTCTTTCTAAAAATAATAAAATCTTTTTAAAAATTAAAATAAAATAAAAATTCTTAAAAATATTATTTTCAGAAGTATTTAAAATGATTACAAAGAAAAAGAGAGTTGGTGTAAAAATACTGTGTTCTGGCTGGTGGCACTGTGGATATGGTGCTGGCCTGCGAAATCAAAGGTCACTGGTTCAATTCCCAGCCAGGGCACATAACCAGGTTGCAAGCCAGGTCTCCAGCCAGATCTGTAGCTGAAGGCAGGTGAAAGGCAACCATACATTGATGTCTCTCCCTCTCTGCCTCTCTCCCTTCCCCTCTCTCTGAAAATAATTAATAAAAAAATTTTTAAAAACTATCTGCTCCTGTATGCACTTTGAGGCTGTGACTAAGAAGAAAAATATAAAAATCTAGCTTATCTTAAGCTGAATGAATCAAAATAGCTGTTTCAGACAAAGGAGGATGAAATGATACTTCTCATCTTTATTGTTTGTGTTCAGTTTTCAAAAATGGGCTAAGTTTGAAACAGAACAGAAAACATGGGTCCTGTTCACACATCTCCCATTTCCCTCACCGGTGCCCTCAGCCACAATTTGGCAAATGTCAGCAGCCAAATCTCTGGTAATCGGCACATATTCACTGAGCAGGCATTTGCCTACTTGTTCTGGGAAGGAAAAAT
Source organism: Noctilio leporinus (assembly GCA_004026585.1). Taxonomy (NCBI): domain Eukaryota; kingdom Metazoa; phylum Chordata; class Mammalia; order Chiroptera; family Noctilionidae; genus Noctilio; species Noctilio leporinus. The sequence continues at coordinate 403,256 of PVIW01000150.1, forward strand.
AACCAAGTTCTCTAAGGTAAAGCCTTGTGCTTAACACACCGTTGACCAGCAATTTTATACAAAAGCTAATGCAAGTGCAAACATGAGTTAACTTGCGTAGCAAACTACATCCATCTGTTTATTTGTTTTTTTATTTTATTTATTATTTTTAGAGACAGGGAAAGGGAGAGAGGCAGAGAGACATCAATGTATGGTTGCCTTTCACCTGCCTCCAGCTAAGGACCTGGCTGGAGACCTGGCTTGCAACCTGGTCATGTGCCCTTGCTGGGGAATCAAACCAACGGCCTTTGGGTTTGCAGGCCAGCGTCTTATCCACTGTGCCACCAGCCAGGGCTTATCAGTTTATGTAAAAACTTCCATAGCTCCTCTCTACCTATGAAATGAAGTCTGAAGTCCTTAGAAGATTCTTGATAATCTAGCCCCAAACTACTCCCCATTTTCCTTTCTCATCCATACTCCTGGTTCAGAACACTCTGGAAGACTCCAGACAAGCTGAAGGATTGCAGGTCCACAAACACACCTTGTAGAGTTTTGCTTCGTTGCCTTTGCCCTGTGGTCTCCTGACCTGGAGTCCCTCCCTGTATCCTGAATGCCTTTTCATGTCTCCAGACTCAACTAAAACGTCCCATGTTATCTGCACTGCGAAGTCTTCCCCAAAGGGCAGGCAAGGTTAAGAGTAGTCATGACATTTCTATGTTCATTTTTAATACAACTCTGCCATACTGCCTTACCATAATGTGCCTACATGACTTTCTTCTTTAGAGTGTGAGCGCATGGAAGGCAGGAGGGCAGGGAGCGTCTTTTCCCCTGCCGTGGCCCTTGCCTCACTAGTCAGTCCATCTGTTGGCCAGCTCTTCCTTACTGAGCCCTGCGATGCTGAGGCCGCCCCGGGGTGTGGTGCAAGTGGTCAACAGATGCTGTGCAGGAATGAGTAAATGAAGGAACACAGGAATTACTGACCTAGCCAAGCCCAACATCAGCAGTTCAGACCCACGAGTGTACTGTAAAAGCCGTAGAAAATGCAATAGGAAATCAGAGAAGGGAAAAATTAATTTTAGACAAAGCGAGCATGGAAGTGGTAGCGTTTTGAGCTAGGCCTCAAGATTCTGATCGGAAGAATGGGGTGGGTGGAGATGTACACAAAGAGTTGGGAGAGCATGGCTCAGGGTAAGTACAGAGGAGGGAAGGTGTAAATCAGCCCATCTCTATACTTACACCCTGAGAGAATGCCCAGGGTCACCCCCTATGCAGGCCACAGTCCCAGGGATCCCAGTTGGCATCTCACAATTTAGAAGAAAGTTGTTCACTCAGAAAGGGGACATGCTGTATGGATGGAGAGGAATGTACCAAAATACAACAAAGGCTGCATCAGCTGGAGATGTGGAAGTGGCTACCAGCTGCTGTCATCTGCTCCTAAGCCATGTGGTGACAGGGCCCTGAGTCCATCTGCAGGAGAGGTGCTGCAGAAGCTTCCTGCCCTCTCTGGCAGTTGCTGGTTGTTAGCCAGGCAGCTATTGCCTTTAAAGTTTCTGTTCAGGGACAGAAGACCCTCTGCTGTCAAGACGTTCACTATCCAAAAGTGATTTGAACAAAGGCATTTGTAATCAATGGAAATAATGCATAGGTAAAGAAAACTGTTAAAATGGTGCTAACCTGGTCATTGAAAACTGGGTTGTGTTTTGGTAAGAGGAGACAGTAGGAGGGTTTTCTGAAGGGAACATAGGGCTGGAGTAGAGAAAAGAAAGATATGGGCCAGTCATGCCACTTCAAGTGGGCCCTGGCCCTGCCCCCTCCCTCCTGGTACCCCTGTGCAGGGTGGAGTCAGAGTCTCGGGGCACCTTTTCATTGTGGTAGGAAACACATTGTTCATGGTGTCATAAATCAGTCAGCATCTATAGATACGTGGTCTGATGAAAATACAATCACTTAATTTTTTCCCCTCTTCTATTTCTTTTTTGTTACAGAATCATACGATGACCCAACACAGCAGTTAGTGCAAGTATGGTCTGTCAAGGAGAATTACTTCTGTGGCACAAAAAAGGGAACATGTTTTACTCTTTGCACGAAACTTTCATTGTTAATGTATATTATTCAGAAACATTGTATTGTACCATAAAACTTGTATTATCAAAACTGTTGGATGTTCATGTGTTTGAACTTTTGAGCACCGGATAGACTCTTTGTATATAAAGTGTTGCACATGTATTATGTCGTCTGAAACTAAAGCGGTCTTATAAAGACTAGTGGACTTGGGCCCTATTCAGACATGATTTAAAAAAAAATGTGAGCAAAATGGCTTAAGAGAAAGTATTTTCAAGGAAGACAGATTAAGACAACTGTGTTACACATGAGACTATATTTGGACTTCCTTTTATTTACACTTAAGCCTTGAATTTCTCTTTTGGTAAATCAATGGTTAAATCCAAGACTATTTTTTATTGCTGAAGATTCTTGCAAAACATGAAGAGATGTTCTCACAGAACACAACCCCACAACTGGATAAGGCCCGTATATATATTTGTAAGCCTTGCAATGTGACAGGTAGCATCACTATATATGCAATAGTTGTTATGTAGACTGTCAAAATTTTTTTTTTTCCTGGATACATTTGAAGCTTTGAGTGTTCAAGGTTTTCCTTAATGATTTCACACAGCCAAATTCTTGAATCAGTTGAACTAACCTGTATGTTACTGTTATTAATGTTTACTCTGCGGTCTGAACCTGGAGATTACTGGAATTGTTTTCCAAGAGGAAATAAATTCAGTTTACCATTAGATATGAGTGTATCTGTGTGTTTTCTTTTTCTAGTTACTTTACCATTAAAAAAGTACTAATTGTTAGCACCCTTGGAAATGAAGTCTGCTCTTGAGCATATCACAGACCTAGCCTCAATCATATTTAACCTTTTCACGTTGGGCCACAAGCGGATGGAAAAATATTCATCCTACCGCACTGGGAAGGCATCAGACCCAACGTATGTCTGCTCTCAGATACCACCAGGTCACATTGTTCTGGAGGAGTCTGACATCACAGATGGATGTGATGGTTGTTTTCTGCATAATTTGCAACCCAATTCGTGTCATGCTGTGCAAATCTGAAGTCAAAGTAGATGACTGCAATTTGAGAGGCAGTTTGGCTTATGTGTACTTAAGAAGCAGCTTCGTTCATTCAGAAGACAAAGCACAGAGCTGGGAGCCTGTGGCTGTTCCTTCTAGCTCTGGCGCTGAGCGCCCCACCATTGTCTTCTCCAGATCACTCCACCTTCTGGCCTGGGGTCCCCAGCCAGGGGAGGGAGCACAGGGCAGGCAGCATGGTCCTCGGCCTTCACACGTGCGTGGGTGTCTATGGAAGATCGCTAGCTCCACTGCCTGCCAAAAAGTGGTGAATGAGTAGGAGCTCTAATTTCAAAGAGTCTTATTTTTTTTGAAAGATGAGAATAGAATGATATAAATGGAGTCCTGATATACATCATTACTCAAAATTGGTAAGTGTACACGTGATATGAATGGGCAGTTTTCAACTACATCATGCTTAAAATGTTTTACTCACCATGACTCTTTGGACCTCTGAAACTCTGAGGACCGCAAACACGTCTTTCACCTGTAAACAAGCAAGAATCCACAGCAGTTTTAGGTGAGGAAGCGAAGGCATGGACCAGATTCAGTCATGTGACCATCTGTCACCAGGGGCCCATGAAGGAAATCCAGATGACCAGCAACACAAGCCATATTCCTCACTCCACAGTCCTCAAAACTTAGCATCAGACTCACCTGGAGGGTATGCTTCATACCTGGGCCCAACACCCAGAATTGCTGGTTCAGTTGGCCGGGGCAGGGTGCAAATTTGTGCGTTTCTAACAAGTTTCCTGGTGATGGTGATGCTGATGCTCCTGTGTGGGGACCACACTGAGAACCACTGTCCACCCCATTTCTAAGTTAGTTGGGTGCATTCAATATAAATAACCATGCAGAGTACTGACAAGTTATACTCTTTGTTACCAACCAAAAACAAGTTTGGTCAAATTTTAACATTATTCAGAAACAAGTTCCCTATAGTAATTAAGGTGCATGTGTTCACTAGAATGTTTCATATGGGGGTGTGTGTGTAGGAAATCTACATCTATACATTTCACAATGGATTGCCAGCATGCTATTTAATTAAAAAGCTTTTTCACCAGCAACATAAATAATGAAATACTCTGAGAATAGGCAAGTACATTCATAATTAAGAAATTAAGATCACTGCTCTATTCAAGGAGTTTGCATTTAAAATGAAATAACTACACTTAATAATGATTTTTTAAAACTTTAAAACTTCTGGTTATTCATGAGCAGGTTATAGTTACTAAAAGCAGGCTGCTCTTCATTTCACAGAAGGTGGGTAACAGTGCTGTCCAGGCATGGATCCCACATCACCTTCAGGACTTCCTGGACTCTCTGTCAACACAGTAGTTGGAATTCTCAGGAGGCAACAGAGCCCCCCCACACACACACACACATGTGTGCCCATGGACCTCCTTCAACACACACAGTTCAGTCCCATCCCAGAAAAATGCTGGAGGCCAAAGGGGTTGACCCTTATTCTCCCCATATGCCTGGTTGATCCTGTCATTTCTTACAATCAACCAATCTTTGGGTCATAAATACTGAACAATATGTGGAGCAGTCATTCCCTCCTTTTGCTTGTAACCTTGTTTATATGTATTTTCTACCTTGTTCCCGTAGAATATAAGGCAATTTAAAGATCAACAAAGTGTCAATAGGAATAGCAGCATCATGAAGAGGGGAGAACGTATACTAAGTTAGTTATCCTGTTATGTGCCTTTTGTTTGCATTGACTGAGTTTCCTGGTAGTAAAGGAGAAAATATATAGAAGAAGAAATATACCACTTTCTTAAGAGAGAATGTTTTTTGTTTGTTTTTTCCTAGAACTTAATTCCAAAAGAAACTTCTCAAAAGCTTTATGGACAGTAAGTAGGTGGCCAACACAATGGCCACTATTCTTGACCATAATATTACAATCTTTTATGCAGTGGTTCCCATTTCATGCTGGTGCATCTATGCATAGAAGCCAGAGATGCTGTTAAATATCCTATGCTACACAGAACAAAGAATTATGCCCCAAATGTCAGTAGTCCCGAGGCTGAAAACTGCTCTAATGTGAAAACTTACATTATGTTTTTCAAGGACCTTTTATACATTGGAATCACCCGGGGAGCATTAAAACCTCTTCTTGTCTGAATCCCACCCCGAGAGGTCCTGACTTAATTGGCGCAGAGTGCAAGCTGCGCACCGAAAGCGCCCCAGGTGAGGGGAGTCTCGTTTGAGAACCGCTGGGCTGGTAACATTCTCCAGTGAGTGAGTGTATGAAGACCAGAAATTTGAAAATAATATCCAAGAAGTAGAGAAGTAGTGGGGACCTTAGACGGTCTCCCCTGAACATTACTTTTTGCAACTGGGCATTTAATAATCACTTTAACTCTAAAAGATACCATAAACAATAGCCAGTTTGGACAGAATGGCCAACAGGGAACACGATCCAGAAGAATCCCACTACCCTGACCCGCTGGCCCAGGATTACAAACTCGGGTGAGTGAGAAATCTGTCCCCGTGGGGACTCTGGCACCCCGGAGAGCGACGGCCCCACCACCTACCTGCCTCAGTGGTTGCCTGGAGGGGCAGCAGAGTGCTGGAGCAGATTGCTCGGGGTCTCCTGAGAAGCCAGCGGTCCAGGTGGTGATGTGCCATGTGTCAGTTCCTCAGTGTTGGCAACCTACTTCCTTTTTCATTCAAACTCTGCCGCCCCCCGCCGTGGGGGCCATATGAGACAGACTTTCAGGCCAGGTGTGACTCTTGGATTGCTGATGGTTGACCTCTGGCATCAGTTATTTTTTTTTTCCTAATTTTCTCATTTCATACAATTTAAATGTTTGTTGTAAAATAGATTATTTTTTTGTATGTGTAAGTGTGAGTTATGCTTTGTTTTCCTTTGGCATCACAGGCAGATTTGATGGTGCTCCGTGACCTTATTTCTGTCACTTCAAGTCGAGCAGTGATCCACCAAAGAAACTGTTCTTTATAAGCCCACCCCTGTTCCTAGACATTTAGATTTCAGATGGATTAAATTTTTACGATGAAGAATAATAGTAGAAAGTCAATATTCTTTGTTGCCAGCCAGCTCTATGTTGCTGATGGAGGCCAGATTAATCGGCTCTGAAAATCATGCAAATGGGTGATAGGGTAGACATTCCACATTGGAAGTGGGTGAGCGTTTCCTGTGTTCCTGCCCAAACAGAAGGTCAAGGCACTGGAGACAGCCTCTAGGGGTCCCCTACAGGGTGGATTTTTCCCAGAATCTGGACAAGGACCCGATGAACCTTCAAGTTCCACTCTACAGAGCATGGCAGCCCTCTTTTGTAGCCTGCTAGGGTGCAGCCCTGCAGAACCCTTGAGAAAGGAAATTTGAAAATCCAGATCCCATTAGAGAACACCTGCAAACGCTTCTCCACTTGGCTTCCTCCGGTCAGTGCCTCTTACCATCTCCCTTGCGTGGAGGGAGCTATACCAAAGGGACTGAAAACTCCTGGAGTTCAAAGAAGAGGGATGGTTTAGGGTAAAATGACTCAGCATGGGATCTGGAAGGATCCCCAAACTCAGGTCTGGTTGGCACTGCTCTCCTGGGTGAGAGCCCCGGGGGGCTGAGTAGCCACGACCATCTCCGCCAGCTTTCTCTGTTATGAAGTCAGCTGTCAACTCCTTGGGGGCCAAAGCACAGAGCCCCTTTATATCCAAGCAGGTGTTGCAGCATATTAAAGGTTGAATTCCTTCTTGTGCTCACATCCTGAATGAGCCAGTTTGCAGGCAAGCTTAGTTCTCTCTGTAAAGAGGGAAACTTGGCAATGGTGGAGGCTGAGTACTTAAATGGCAATCAACTTCTGGCTCATATCAATTAATTCCTTCATGGAATTCTGCCTAAGTATAGCATCTTGAAGTCCAGCTGCAGAGGCTCTGAAAAACAGCCCAAACAACACATGCCACCATCTAGCAGAGGGCACATGGTGAAAGGATGGAGGGTGATGCCATCTCAAGGCAATAGTAGATGCCCATTTGGGGCATTCTCGCTGCTTACCTACAGAATAACAGGAAGGGTGTATACCCCTTTCTCTAGGCAGCAAATTCTTCAAGAAAACTTCTCCTGTGTCTAACTGAAATCATTCTGAGAGGAATTTCCTCCATTTGGCTTTATCCGACCCAAGGTGACTAGGAGATGGGGAAACTGAATGGGGACTAGCAAATCAGGGAAGGGCTCACTCACCGTTCAGACACCAGGATAGGCTATTCAGAATATGGCCCTCATCCCAAGAAATTGGCAGAATCCCCATCCATCTCCCTGTCACTTGAAGAGAAGCATCAGGGTCAGGAGCTGCAGACTGAGGGTGGGTATTTGTTAGTGCCACAGGAGATCTAGCGATTCTCCAAAGCATCTGGTTAATGCAGACTACTCCTAAGAACATGACATTTACATGGAGGCATGGATTTTCAATCCTCTTAGCTCAGGAGGGTTCTCTCAACCTAATGGCCATGTGGCTATCCATAAGATAGAACCAATGAAAATTAAGGTCACCTGGCAGGAGCAAACTCCTTTGCTTTTCCCTGCATGTGAAGCACATTTGGTTTGTCTTCTTCTCTGCCCTCCTTTCTGGAGTCAGGGGAAGAGTTTAGTTCCCTTCTTCAGGAGACAGAACTTTTGGTTCTCTGAGGGTCACACACAATCCAACACGGTAGCTGTTTATAAATACATGGCTACTTAGGTTTAAATGAATTTAAGTTAAACGCAATTTTTAAAAAACCTCAGTCCCTCAATTTCACTAGGAGATTTCAAGGGTTCAGTTGTCACATGGGGCTGGTGGTTGTGGCACAGAACTTACTCATTGTGGGAAGCCCATTGGGCAGGCAGTCCGACAATTCTAACCAACCCTGCCACCTCATAGGCCCCTTCCATGTGCCAAGGCCCCTCTGGCTCTCGCCCCTTTAACAGCTTCCCCCATCCACATACTGCCTGCCCCCTGATTTCAGACGTGTGCACACGTTCCCAGTCCTAAAATTTATTTTTTCCTTGACCCCGAAAAAACCTTCCAAGAGTGTTTTATTTATTTCCTTCATTTTCTTCCAAATTTCTCAAATCTGTGGTCTGCCTCCACATCCTCCACTTCCTCACCACTGACTCAATCCTTCCTCACCTGCAGGCTGGCCTCCATCAATATCCGTTTCCTCAAAATGTGTTCCCAAGGTCACCGGTGGCCTACTCACCACCTAATCGTTCTGGGCACCCCCCTTCCCCGTCTTCACTCTCCTCTGCCTTTCAATAATTTAGACCATCAGTCACCATGTCCCGTGTTTTTGCTCAGCAATATTTCTCATGTTTATCCCTTCCTTTCTATTTTCAATGTCGGGACCCTAGGGAGACCCTTTTCATCTACTTACCTCTGGTCTCTCCTCTCTCTAATCCTTCTTGTGCATGGTCACCATGTTAATCTTTATAAAACATGTATTTCACATCATTTCCTCATTCGATAAATACCAATGACTCCCAGAGCAGTGTAGTGAAAAAGGGCACAGTTTAAATGGAGTTTGAATCCTCTCCTGCCATTGACTAGCAATATGGCCTAGACCAACTTATTTTCCTTTTCTGAAACTTCTTTTCCCTTTGTTTGAGAGTAAGTATACTTACAACTTATTGTGAGATACTTACTAATATTATTTTCAATGTTTAAGAATACCCGAAATATATTGGATGTCCTGTAGAAGAGACAATCACTTTACATATTAACTTTATTTAATCCACACTCCTTTATGTGGCTTCTAGGATCACTGCTTTTTTTTCATTGCACCTCTTACCCCTCTGATTCTATCATATCACCATTTATAGTCTTTCTAGAAATAAAACAAACAAACAAACACCACTATTACCATGTCTCCTGCTTAGGAGACCCTGGAGTAATAGTTTATCAAAATTCAACAAAAAAGGTGAATATTCCTGTGACTTTCAAGAATGTTCTAACCTTGCTCGATTACCGATCAGCCTTACACCTCATCCAGCTTCAACCTGAGTCAGTCAGTCAAGCCAAATCACCGTTCTTTGTACACCTAGTTCTTTATTTATTAATTGTTCGCCTCTATCTATTCCCATTCTTTGCACACTCTGCCTTTCTGCTCTCTATCTACCTCAATCCTGATCTGTCTTCTGGTTACAGACCAAGACCCACTTCCTCCATAAATCTCAGCCTACCCATCTCTAAGTTCGTATTGTACTTACAATCTAGCTTAGCCATTAATGGCTTCCTTGAAAACTAGTTTTGTGTTCTTTGCTGGATTGTAAGTCTTTCAAGAATGGGGAATCTGCTGTCTGTAGGTTTTGTTCACTGGTCATTAGTAAGAGCTCTTAGACATTCAATTAAGCACACGTTGATGAATATCTAGCTTGACTACAATCTTCAGTCCATCTTAGTTCAATATCCATGTGCTGCTTGCCTACTCTTTGCTGGGTACAAAGGACAAGAGGGTAATACAAGATCCCTATTCCCCAGAAACTCTCAATTACAATTACCTTGGACTCAGTTTCAGGCTTTTTTTCTTAGTTCAACAGTTACCACTGTCCTTGTTAACTCGGTGAGAAAGGGCATCAGGGACCCGGGTCAGCATGGGCTTGATTTATAGCCACAAGATATTGGAGTTGAATGCCCCAAATGCCTCCCTCTTTGATCTCTTCTACAATAATGATTTCAGTGGATGTGTTTAGCTCCCAGATCTTGCAATCAGCCGCTCCTGAGCAATCAGCAGCATGCTGCAAGGCAGAAAATCAACTGGATGTGGTCCATACCAGACTGACCAAAATCATTTCTCTATCATGAATTAGGCTTGCACTAGAAACGGTTAATGCTGTGCATATTCCAAATGAAGGTTAAAACAGCACTAGGAACTGAACCTAAAATCCATATGTAAATTTAAACTGCAGTCTATTCCTCCCTTAAAACAACAAAGATGCTGCCTGTGATTACAGATAATAAGAGCTTTCCTTCTGATGAAATGGGCATATACCGAACCAAACATACACTATATTCCCTTGACAAATATATTTACACTCAACTCAGAACATGGAAAGAAAAGAAAATGTCAATAGCTGACAGCTTCTTGGCCTATGGGGTGTAATCCAGAAGCGTAATAAATTCATTTAAGCTTGGTGTTGAATAAATGCATGTTAGGCCTGTGCATTTTTATTTTTTGGCCTTTCCTCCGACACATTGTTTGAATACAATGTCACGTTCTTCTGTGTTGTGCGGTCCTAGTATTGTCAGCAAAGACTCGAACCAAGCTAATTCTCTGGGTCAAACCGGAGGTAATTTTCCCTAATGACTAAAAATAGAAATGAGAGAAAGACACCATATAGGAAAATGCTTCATTGCCAAATGTTGGTAGATAACTGTTTCACACTGAAAAATAAGCCCCAAGAATACCAGACACTTGGAGGTTACAAAGTCCAAAAGAAGATGTATTTGCACAGAAGATCTTAAACGTGCTGTTAAGGGATGAATAAACACAGTTGAGAGGCTATAAACCACAACAAAAGCCACCTCTGTTTAGAAGCTAAATACTGCTCCATTCTCATTAATATATTTCTCATTTCAGCCAAATTAGATGTGAAGATATGTTCCTTATCCTTGGCAGATCTTGCAAGATATCAAACATTTCAGACTTCACGTGTGAAAGCATGACATATTGGTTAAGACTGAAAATAGCATGCTTCTGGTGGAGTTCACGCATATAAGAAATACTACACCCCACTGTTTTTGTAAATGCCAGAGTTCCATTGAGTTGAGACAGATGGTAGCAGGCAAAGATGCAATCTTACAATCAAAAGCTAAAATATGTCAAAAATATGTTAGCAAGCAAAATATAGCAGATTACTAGTTTCTCATGTCATGACAGCTTGCAAAACATGTTAGGATGTTGAATCTCTAGTTATGTAAATAAAGGAACAGTAAACACAGCAGCAGCAAATGGTGCGAGAACTCATGTATTGATAGTTCCTTCGCTGCATTTTGGGAAAAGAGCAAGTCAAGCTGCCACAAGGAGCCCCAGGTGGACATGAAGACATCCCAGTATCAAGTGCGAGGCCCCATTTTCCTTCCATGAGTAACAAGTTTCTGTGTGGCACCTAAAAGCTGTTTAACTAAATTACAGGAGACATTCAAACTTCCCAGAGAGAATTGTAAGGATTCCATTGAGAATCATCATGCTATTTAGCTCAAGGAAACAAGGGTGAGTGTTATTTTGTGAAAACCTAATGTACCCAAGGCTTTCTGTATATGTCAATCTCATTCCAAGCAGGTTTCTTTGACCACAAGATGCCACGGATTGGATGCTGCTGCGGAATGAGGTTGACCACAGGCTGGCCCTGGGCTTCTTACTGTCTTGGCTAATTTTTGACCAAGGTTGTGCAGAGTGGAAGCAATGGTAGTTATGATTAAAGGAAAATGGTGATACTTTCCTTGAGCACCTACAATGGACCAGGTTCTATATATACTACTGTTATATCTAATTAGACTCTTGGCCTCTTCAGATGGAGAAAAGACCACTTTTACTAGCCTTTGCCTAATGGAAGTTCAAATCCAACCTCCTCCCCCTCCTTCCCCTTTCTCTGCTACAGTTAGGAAAGCCCAGAATGGGAAAAAGGTGGTAGAGATTGGGCCTTGTGTTCTCCTGCCAGCATTTCCACCCACTTTAACACAGACTGACTTTCTGCCCCACATGATATCAAAGACAAGGTCAGTTCTTTTCACGCTCCAGTTGGAGGAACTTCAATGTACCAGAGTATGCTGCATTTTGGAATTAGAAAATGTTTTATTTAAACTGTTTATTTATTTATTTATTTTCTAAAGAGAGGGAGAGGGAGGGAGAAAAAGAGGAAGGAAGAGAAGGAGAGAAACATCAAGGTGAGAGTGAAACATCCATTGGTTGCCTCTCACACGCACCCTGACCGGGACTGAACCTGCAACCCAGGCATGTGCCCTGACTGGGAATCAAACCAGTGACCTTTCACTTTGAAGGATGACACTCACTTGACTGAGCCACACCAGTTAGGGCTAGAGCAAGAAACATTTTGACGAACTATTTGGGTTAGAGTATGAGGGTTCATAGGTTTGTGCATATAACAAATGATGATAATGAATTGCCTGGACAAGCAAAAGAATTTGCACTGTTCTTGAGGAGGAAACAGTAAAAGTAGGATCTGCATTGGAGAAGAAAGATCCAGAATAAGCAACAACCCCAGTTGTGTGGCCACCAGTAAAAACTATAGAGATCAGATGTGTCAAAGGCATTATTTCTAAGCTTTGTTTTGTTAGTTTGGTTTAGGTCTGGGCAAGGACTGGGCAAGGCAAACCTCTTCTATATTCTCCACAGAATCCTCAGTTAAGCTGCTTTGCTCACTAATGCCTCTGGGGGAGTGGGTTCTTTATGAAGAGTTCTAACAGGTGCTGAGTCCTGTTCCTTCTTCATGCCTAGAAAAACACAGACACATAGCAATGGCTGGCATCTAAATTAAATTACCCACACCAAGTAGCCCTGTAAAAGCACTCCAGAGAAGAACATGTTTACTGAGAGCGTGAGCTGGGTGACAAAGGAGCAGCTGGTATTGCAACAGCTCAGCTTCCAATGGACATTCAGTACCTACCTCCTGACCTATCCTCAACCAGCTGCCTGGGAAGTTCAAGGTCACTCCCTGACTGACTGACCTGCCTCACACCATCCCCCCTTTCTCTCTTCTCATCCTTACCCACCTCCTTTCTCTCCCCCTCCTATGAGCAGAAGCCAGTTCTTCCCATTGGCCTGCAAATGCTCACATTTGTTGCCTTTTACAGATATGTTTACCCTCAGAATCTACTCCAAGAGGCTTAAAGCATTTTTATACAAAGGCTCTCCTTACGAGAAATGCTGGTGCTAGATGTTAAAATACAAATTTTGCACCTGAACTACGGTTGTGTGTCCCTAAATCCACACAACAACCCTGGAAAATGTGATATACTCACATTACAAAGGAGAACAGTGAGGCTCAGAAAGAAAGATAAGGCAACTTGCTCTGGGTCTCATAGCTAAAAGGCATCATTCAAAATCAAGGAATGTATGGAAAAAAGAAAGAAAGAGAAGTGTGTATTATGTGATTTATAGCTGTGCAATACCTAAAGCCCAAACATGGAATTATGTCCCTAAATACAGGATAACTATAAACACTTATTAATTTGGCATTTCACTGAAAAAAAAATCATTTATAAGACCAAATAAGACCTCTGACTGCTTTACAGCTATCATTCTGTGGGGAAAAAATTAAAAAAAACTAACTCAGGGTGGGCTCCTGCTAAGTCATATGAAATGTGCAATTCACACACACCCTGGTAAAATTGAAGCAGGTGAGCTCTAACTGACAGGAAGTAATGAGTGTAATAAGCCGAAGGGAAACCTTAGTTTACGTAACCATATGCTTTAGTTATCGACAGGCATGTCAAGATAATGGTTCCATTGCATAATCCACTTGGTCCTTCTTTTCCTAATGCACCTAAGTGGATTTTCCCCTATGGGTGGAGCCAAGGTAGAAAATCTTGGGGGGCTCTTTTCACATGAGAAAGAAGGTCCAGGGCCATGTGGATGGTTGGTTCATGAGGTAGCAATGACAGGAAGGCAGGTGGCACAGTCCTAAGTTTCAGTCCTGATGTCACTATTGGACATAAAACAAGCTCTCTGGGCTTTAGACACATCATTTCTAAACTGGAGGCGACAGTCTGTATGCATAGGCTGTTATGGAGACTAAATTGAACACAGATTTTAAAATGTGCAGCATATTGTCTGCCACCTATTTAGTTGCTATTTTTTTTAGTTGAAGGTTCCTTTAACCTAGGAGCAACTGAGAGTTTAAGGAACAATCGTTCATTTTATTTGCCATCACTTTTTCTCTCAGGTGCCATGCAAGACACTAGCATGGCAGAATTGAGGAAGATGCCGTCTTTCACCCAATGGGCTCCCTGAATGTTCAGGAGACAGAGAACTCACACACAGTGACAGTCCACCTGAGGAGTGCGCCTTTGGGACATTGCAAAGGTGCTGTGGGGGCCCAGGTGGACAGATGAGTTCCGTGACGGCTTCGCAGGGGAAGCGGCAGTGGAAAAGTCAGTAGGAGTTTGCTGGTTGTCCAGCCGAGGCAGAATGCAACCTGTGTACTTGTAAAGATGAACTTCTGTCATTAAAAAAAAATTATCAAAATAAGTATTTCTGTTTGCAGAAGACAGTTCATATCACATTTTCCAGGTTATCAAAGTGGTGTGTGGCGCATTTAAGACTTGTCCCTTGATTTGTGAGCATGACCAAGGCCATTCGAAGAACAGGACCACGGCTCTCCTGTCCCTGTTGTAGTACCATCAGCTCACATGGTGCTAGTACATCTGGGTGCTGGGCAGACATTGTTAAAGAATAAACGTGCAGCCCACCCTTGAGCGGGTGGACCCAGCTAACAGCTAAGAAATAGTTGGTCCACCTGAGTACCATGTGCAAACACCTGGTGATTCCCTATCTCAGTTCAGGCCCTGGCATGCATTGGTCTTTGGGGAGGCAAGGAGGTGTCCACAGAAGGACACAGGCCATATATAAAGCAGACAAGCAGACCAGCAAGTCAGCACCCTTGTGGAATTCTCAGAAAACTAACTCCGGCAGGTGACACCTAGGCATCACACGAGTTTCAGGGTGGACAACCAGAATACAAAGGTCTAGACTCTGGGAGAATGAGAGAAGCAGTCAAGTTATATCCAGAAAGATACAGATTCAATGAGCAACACCGGGGCCCTTGTCCCATGCCAACAGATAAGAAACAAGAAAAGTGATTCAATACTAAGCCCCACCCAGGCTCAGGCTGACCTGCCCACAGTTGTGACAAGTCTGGGTCCTGGAAAAAGTACCCATTAGCCTTGGAGGATAGTGACTAGAGGAGAGGCAGGAAAAGTAAAGCAAGGATCAGTAGTTCCACAACTGCGACAGCAGCTGACAATATCTTCACAGATTGGTGTTGGAACACAGAGCTGCACGTTTGCCACTTAAAGCTTTGGACCTTAATTTCACTTTCATATGAGGGGGTAGCCAAAAAATCCTGAAATGTATTTATAAAAAATTGTATATTTATTCTTACATGTTTGAACTTCGGTCATCTTCAAAGTACTCTCCACCTAATGCAATACACCTATCGAGACTTTTTTCCGCTGCTCAATACAGTTTTTGAACTCATCAGTTTTGATGTCTTGTTGTGCATCTGCCATTTTTTATGTCACCTCTTCCACATGGGCAAACGTTTTCCTTTGAGGACTTTTTTCATCCAGGGAAACAAACAAACAAAAAAAACATCATTCAGGGTAAAATTGGGTGAATAGAGATGGTGGAGCATTGGGGTCAAGCTGTTTTTTTATTAAAAACTGCTGAACACTCAGTGCAGCATGGGCAGGTGTGCTCATAAATCACCCATCATGAAATGGGCAAACTCCTTGAGTGTTCAAAAAAATTCACTGAAAACAAACAGCCTCTCACAACATCACCAGCCAGTACACTGAACAGATGGGTTCCTAGAACACTTGCCTAGTGCAAGAAGCCTGTACTACAAGGATCCTACCCTCCAAAAGATAATTCTGGGGTGTGTGTGTGTGTGTGTGTGTGTGCGTGACCTCCTATCATACATGCTCTATCCCTGGAAATTCTGGAGCATTACTAAATATTATGCTTACTAATGGAATTAATAAAACATCACATCTAGAGGGACATAGCCAAAGTTCTTAGACATGGCTAATGTTAAATAGCTAAAATGTGACTGCTGACATACAACGCAGCCAGGTCATACCACTCACATTATCCTTAGATGTGCAGGGGACATGTAACATCATCATTTTCTTATTAATTTGGCCATTTTCATGAGCACTGATCTTCGGGGTAGAGATGGGAAAATAACAATTAGATTTAGTGCAGTCTAGCAAAGTGAGTCAAATGCAATCAGTTAAGGGTCCCTTTAGGTAAACACTGAATAACGCAAGATAAAATTCTCTGCCTCTCAGATTCCATCTTCACTTCCCTACTTCTTTTAAAGATGGCCTCTGGCCCTGGCTGGGTGGCTCAGTTGCTTGGAGCACTGCCCCATATACCAAAAGATTGTGGGTTTGATCCCTGGTCAGGGCACATAACTAGGTTGTAGGTTCAAATCCTGGTTGGGAGTGCATATGAGAGGCAACCATCTCTCTCCCCCCACCCCCAACCCCCGCCCTGTCTTTAAAATCAATATACATTTCCTTGGGTGAGAAAAAATAAAAAAGATGGCATCTGAACACCAAAATGGCCAATTGGTGTAGGAAAATTATTGGCTGTGAACGCAGACCTGACACAGTGAAGCTGTAGGTGGGGTGTGTTACCAGGAGAGATCGTAGACAAAATAGTGGTGTTTTGGGAAAACCAAGGGTGGGTTCCTATCTTTTGTGGATGGCAGAATATAGCCTTGTTGATACAACCCTTTCTTCTTTAATAAATCATCTAGGAATCTAGCCCTCTTGCTGCAAGGTGATGAGCAACAGAGGGCCATCTGCTATAAAATACTGTGATGATGACAGATGATGAAAGATGATGACTACGATGACTACTACTACTAATAGCACCTAACTCTTATAGGTAGTACTGACTACTTGCCAGGAATTTTCTAAGTCAGCCCTTTACATATATCAATCACTTAATCTTCATCACCACTCTATCATGTAGCTTCAAATGATTATTACTATTAACATCAACCAATGATTAGATTACTGAGGGCAGGAAAGATTTTTTTTAAAATATGTGTGTGATAGTGAAAACTGAGTAAGGAGATGATAAGGAGAATTCTACTAATTTTTCATTGAAAGTAAATGAAATGTATTGATCATTGATTAACATACACTGGGTGCCAGCATTGCACAAGGCATTTATACAGGTACTTCAATCTTTACAACATACCAGGAAGGCAGAAGAAAGATTAGTCATGCTAACCTGTCACCATCCACCTTGGGAACATTTATTAAGGTTTGTTCTCCCCTCCCTCCAACCTCAGGGAATGAATATTCAGAATGATACTTTCTGTTTTTAAGGTACTTTAAGAAAAATTTAGGCTATAATAAGCCAGGTTTGGTTCTTGGCTACAGAGATGATGGCCTAGGAGACTCCAGCAAGAGCCAGAAGATTTCTTGATGGATTTCATGAGGATACAGAATATAGCATTAGCTAAAAGATGGCTTCTTAAGGAAGAAATTGATACTGGCTTAGATGGAATATCCAAAACTCTGGAATTTGATGCAGCACAAACTATACTCTGGGTCTACCCAAGTTTGATTATCCCTTTAGGGGTCAATGAAGAGTAAAGAGTCCATCATTCAATATAGGTTTTGAATAAGAAGGCTTCACTTGGTACTACAGCTAATTTCATCTTTTAAAACAAATAAGAAGAAGCTAACATCTAGGCTCTGGCTGGTGGCACAGTGGATAAGCGCCAGCCTGCAAACTCAAAGGTTGCTGGTTCAATTCCCAGCCAGGGCACACAACCAGGTTACAAGCCAGGACTCCAGCCAGGTCCATAGCTGGAGGCAAATGAAAGGCAGCCATACATTAATGTTTCCCTCCCTCTCTGCTTCTCTTCCTTCCCCTCTCTCTAAAAAATAATAAAAGCTTTAAAAAAAAAAAAAGCTAACATTTAAAGAGCTTTGAAAAGGTGGCAGGCACTGTGCTAAGCACATGTCAGGTACTTTTATAGTTAGTATAAGAGCAATCTTGTTGCAAATCCCTCAAACCTCATACCGCAGTTCTGACACCTGGTCTTCTGGTTTGTTTCCTACGTGGTGCTTCAGGAATTTTATAGGATCTTCTCTTGCTTTCTCTTCCAGGACCTTGACCTTGAGTATCTGTATGGGGCTTTGGTTTTTCCACACTTGTGTTTCTGTCCTCCTCTGGCCTGGCACAAAGCACCACTGTGGGACTTCATATCAGACCTCTCTGGTGCTCACCATCTTGCCAACCTCTTAGTCTACCTCTGTCTCTGCATATCACTTGTTTGTCCATAGCTTGTTCCTCTGATTGGTCCAGCTGCCTGAACAGGACCTGTTACTCAGGCTGGATCTTCCTGATGTGGACTGCTTGGAGGAATTCCCATCAAACACTTTGGACATGCATTCTATAAGGCTAGGGGCTCACCCAGCACTGCATGTCACTCTGTACTTCCAGAACATTCTCAATCCAGGGAGTATGTCCAAGTTCCAGATTTTGATCTTCCCAAGTCTAGTTTTTCTTGCCTCCTTCTACTCTCTAATTTTATATTCTGAAATTAAATTACAATGAGGGAGCCTAATACTTATTTTGGGTTTCAAATTTCCGTAAACTACCCATGTGCGCAATACTGGTATGATAAGAGCTGACATTTCTCTTTGTCTTGTTACTTATTCCTCACTACAGAAAAGAGTGACATTCTTGGTGAGATGAAGGGAAGATGGCAACCATTGGGCCACCTTAGCCCTGGAGGAAACAAGATCCTGGGGCTGGATCTGGCCTCGTTGGGCCCTCTCTGATTTGTCTGTCCCTGGGCCCAAAGCGGGCTCTGTGCTCCTTGCTGTGCACTGGTTGAGTACTGTGCAGACCCCATTTCACTCCCCATTCCAACTCTCCTTGAGGGAAGCTCAATAGTAGCTGTACTTTGGTTTCAGGCCAACTGAACACCCTGCTTTAGAGATTATTGGGCTCTGTCTAGCTAGAAGAAACTCTGGTATTTTTTCCTCTTCATCTACCTCCCTGTGATGTTCTGAGTTTCCTAAGAATCTAAACTAGCAAGATGATGCTTTGACTGGCATTTGCAAACCAGTCAATTCAGCCATATTCAGCTTTTATAGTTTCAGGTTTTTCATGAGTATGATATGACTTCCCTCTTCACCTCAAATATAACAGATAGACTATGTATTCTACTTCTGTGTTTAGCAGAAAACTGATTGGATTAACCATGGGTATCACCCTCTATGATCATTGCTATAGTGCTTTGTGAGCAGATTCCATAGGTTGTAATTTTAAACCATTCCAATTACCTGAGACTAGTAAAATCAGAGAAGATGACATCTCAATAAACTGATAGCTGCAGTTTACTGAGCTACTGCCTAAATGGGTCACCAAAAATAAACCCTCCAAAGGAAAAGCCGCTAAAGGATAAATGATGTCAACCTTTCTCCTTGGCGATGCTGGCTTTCCTCCAGCCAGGCCCAAGTGACCTCAATTACTGACCACAAGTCACTGGAGTTAAATCAAATTCATTTGCAGTCTGGGTGGCTGGGGCTCTGTCCAGGAAAGCTGCCCACACTCAGAGGGAAGGGACACAAAGCCTGCTGAAATCTATCCAGATAATATCTGATCTCCCAGCAAGAGGAAATGCCACCACCATCTGCCTCTGTTTGGGATGACCTGGGAATAAATAAAAATTAACCTTGGTCCTTGAATGAATCATGGAGCTTATCAACACTTCCTTCATGTCTCTAATGACTATTGTGAAACAAGTTGACAATGAATTTTGGAGGGACTGGGCAGGAGGGTCATTGTTGGAAATGGCTCTTTACCGAGCATAGAGCTTTGTGCCTACTTTTCTCATACTATGCGCCACCAATGCCCTTTGTTCCCTGTGTTGGGAACAGTTAAAATAAGGAAAGAAAGTATTTTGAACTCAGAAGCAGCTCAATAAGTCATTGGGGAAGAAAAGAAGGAAAGGAGGAAAGGTGAAAGTGGCAGCCAGAGGGAGAAAATGGAAATCGCAGAGTCCAAATCATCAGGGGTGACCAATGACTGAGGGGTCTCCAGAAGGCTGCATTTGGCCTCTACGCAACTGTCAATCAGTAGACCAGTTTCTAAACATACATTGTTTTCTTGTATCCTCACAGCAAACTCAAGATGTACAAATATTTATTTTACAAAAGCAGCCATGTCAAAAAATTAACTTGCCCAGGACACTCGGGGAGTGAATAAGAGTTGGGATTCCCACCCTGACGTAGCTGATGCCAGAGTCTAAGCCCTTCCCACTCCTCTCCATTGACTCTCAGTGGCCATCCACTGGGCACTGATGTGGGGAGAACTATCACAAGCCATTTTGATTTTGAACTAACAAGCTAGTCACTCAGCAAAGCCCTAAAGAAGTGGAATAAGGTAGAGCACATTTTGATTCGTTTAGAAGTTGGGGGAAGGGAGGTGTACATAGAGGAGGGTCTCTAGAAGAGAGTGGGGAGCTTGCTCTAGATCATGGGATGCTCATTTGGGCTGATGGGTTCTGGTGTTTGCTGGACCTCTGAGCACACACATAGCACACACAGCACATGCATGGCCTCCTCAGAAAACATGCTGCCTCAGTGCCTTAGCATCACATTTCAGGTGTGCTATCAAAGGTAGAACAGGCCAGAGCCCTCACAGCTGAGAGAAGTCATGTGTAGAAAAAAATTCAGGATCTATTTTTCATAAACTGGTTTGGGCTGAAGCTCAGCCAATTTAGCTACATGTTAAAAAAATCTGCATACCACATAGAAAATGCAAAGAAGTAGGAAACAATATTTTGATGAAATGGCTTATAGGGTGCACCTCTTAGAACACAGAACATTGTAAGGCCATCTCCACCAGCAAAACCAGGAGGATTGGGTATACTTGGGGTTCTGCTCTCCAAACCTGGCGCTGATTTTCTTTTTCAAAATGATTCTCAATAAATGTGTGAGAATACCAGTCTCAGAAACCTGAATCAGTTGCAGAGAGTTGTTGGCTATCACATAATGGAAGCTGGTTGAGCTGAACCAGCTCTTTCTGCAACTTCTTTTGTTTTGTTTCACTCACATTGTTTTCAACAAAGAAGACATTCCTTACACACTGACATATGGTACCTTCTATTTATAACAAGATTAACAATTCATTCACACCTTGATTGAATCCTGCTTTATTGAGATGTCACAACAGATTCTCGCTGCCTGCAAAGGGAAAGACTTACAAATGATAATATTATGACAGGCAAGACACCTAAAAGTAAATGAATCATAATTGATGACAATTAGAAAGAGTGCAGCACAAACACAGAATTATAGCAATGATGGCAAGCAGGATTCAGCCCTTGCAAGGGGGACTGCCATGAAGTAATTCTTCTGAATTTTTACCAAGAACTTGAAATCCATTCAAACATTCATTCATAGCTTCTTTTCTTATTAATACTTATCAAGGGCCTTTATGGTTCTAGGGCTTCAGCATTTGTTTATTTTTCTGGTGCACAGCTCTACATGGGTCCTTTATTTTAGAGGGATGAAATTGATGAATAGGCCTTCCAAATGACCAAGACAGAAGCACAGGTATCACCTGACATCTCCTTTTTCAATCAGCAAAACTTTTTAAGCCTCCTCGATAGTTACAGAATCTCTTCATTTCTCACTACCTATTCTCTCTTCAGGCTAAGCCAATATTGTTTTACCTGAGAGCTGTTGCTTCCTCCCTGGACTGGTGCCTACAATCGATTACCCAGAGTAATCTTTACAAAGTGCTTACAAATTCTTCCATGGCTCCCAATCGCTCTTACTGTAAAGGTTAAATGTCAGGGTCTTACAATGCTGTCCTAGTGATGAGAGCAGACTCCCGTGCAAGTCCTGGCTCTACAATATGGGTGGCTTTGGGGAGGTCGCTAGGCTTCTCTGACCTTCAGTTTCATCATCCACAAAATAAAGATTATAATAGTATCAACCTTATGCAAATTAGTTACCCATAAATTTCCTGGAGTGCTTGATCATTTTGTGTTACCTTCTCTTCCCATTGCCTCGCTCAGCACAGCTGTAACCATTCCCCTGTGCTCTTAGCCTAAGACTTGTTCAGAGTTCTTCCAATGTGCCACGTCCTTCTACCCCGTACCCCAATGCCTCCGCATGGGCGTTGGCTGTTCTCTGAACTGCACATCCTCACCAGTTCTCTCCACTAGCTCCAGCCTCCCACATACTCTGCTAAATGGTAAGTGAGTTGTCTTGTCACTGAGAGGCTGGGTCAGATTGCCTTGTAAAATACTCTCATTATTTATGTTTCCTTTGTAGCCCTCAACACAACTGAAAAATTGTGTTTGCTTTTTTCTGTTAATGCTTAGCTCTCCCTCAATACTGAATGCTCTGTCTAGAACATTGTTCTGTTTGTAGCACCTAGGCCTTCATTTGTTGGATGGACAAACTGAGTTCATACTAGCTTTCTGTTTAGCAGATAACATACTTGACTTTAAGTGGTAAGCAAAAACAATGGCCCCCAAAATGTCTATATCTGAGTCCTTGAAACCTGTGAATGTTACCTTACATGATGAAAGGGACATTGTAGATGTGATTAAATTAAGGGTCTTTAGAAGAGGAAATTATCTTGGATTATTGGATGAGTTCTAAGCAAAAGGAAGGCAGGAGAGTCATTTTCAGATTTATGCAGCATGAGGAGGACTCCAGCAGTCATTGCTGGCTGTGCAGTTGGAGCAAGGGGCCACAAGCCAAGGAATGTGAGTGGCTCCTAGAAACTGGAAAGAATAAGAAAAGATTATCCCCTAGACCTTTGAGAAGGAACCAGCCCTGCCAACACCTCAATTTCAGTCCCATGAGACCCAATTCTGACTTCTGAACCCAGATCTGCAAGACAATTAATTTGTGCTGTTTTTAGCCATCCATGAGGTAATTTGTTATAGCAGCCATAGAAAACGAATACACTTACTCAAGGTCAAATAGCAAAGGCAGAGCCAAGGCCAGAATCTAAGGGTCTAGACCTCTTGGTCCCCTGCCTCCCCCTGCCTCTGCTTCCCAAGGCTTGTTGGTTTTTCAATTTGCTTTCGTCTTCTTTTCCAGGGGAAGAAATCATTAGAGACGCAGCTGCTTGCATGCGAGAGCATGTGCATGCGGCATGGCTGCACAGATGTGAATGTGCGAGAGAAGGTGTTTGGGATTGGAGGGCTTTGAATAGCCTCATAATAGAATCCCAGAGGGCGGCCAGAGGTCCCAGGCCAGCCACACTCACACGCCCGTCTCCTCCTGTCTGTGCTGCACAAAGCCTGACAAGGTCTTGTTCATATTTCAAAGAGCTCTCTCTTTTCAGAGCTGTTTCACATTGTCTCTGCCATCACAAGTTTAAAAAAGGAAAGTTAATTAAATATGGAACAAGACCGAGCAACATCTTTTAAACCATCATGTCATTAGAACTGGAATCCTTAGAGAGCTGCTTAAAAGGGGTTTGAGAACAATGAAGGTTCAATCAGATATTTATGGGCATAGTTATGTAAACATATTCTTTATTGTCTATGTATATTTAATATAATTATCAGTTTTGTAGTTGGACTCTCTGGGGACCCAACAAATCACAGTGTTGCTTTGAAAATATCAGAAGAAAAGACAATTATGTTGCTAGCAAATATTCATAAATTATCTTAAAAAGTCCTGTGGAAATGTTCCCAATGTTGCAGAATCCTTCCCAGCAACTGAGTAATCCTTTTATTTCTGACCCAAGAAATAAGAAGTTTCTTTGGGAAACCTTAAAAGCATGAGCCTGGCCAAGGAGCAGGTTGGCCATGGAAAATAACAGCATGTGACTTACAGAAAATTCAGACAATTCAGTCATTGTTTTCCTTTTGCATTTCCAAAAGTGGTTCCTATTTGTGCACATCCATACAGGTACATGGAGACACACCTGCTCACATAAGCAATGTGCAAATTTTATTTCTTAAAATACCCCATTAAAGAGAGAAAATAAATTCAACCCATTTGCTCTTTTAGCATATACTTAGAGTCATAACTCTTTCCTATGGCATTTTTCTTTAGAAACTATTTATAGTATTTCCCATTTTTCCTCTCTAATCATTTTTTTTCTCATTATGCACATGCAGAAATAAGTGGAGAATTGGGAAACTGCTCAGTAAATTAAAATGCACCAGGCTCTTGCTAAACCAATATGAGTGGTGTAGGTTGATAAACACCTAGTAAGCACTCACAAATCACTTCTATTGCAAGATATACAATCTGCAAATCAACATCTTAATTAGCAGCTAATGACATTTGGAAGGAAAGGTTAATGGTAAGCGCACAAAAGCAGTGCGGTTGAAAAACATTAGGTTTTTCCTGCCCTCTTATAAAAAATAAGAAAGGAAAGAAAAGATATCCAGTGATTATAATAGGTGTTATAAATAAACATGTATCGGCAATTTGAAACATCTTAATTATATAAGGCCTGTATTGATATGCTACCCTTCATCGAAGGCGTTTAAAGTGCTCTGCCTGTATCTCATTTATCCTCAAAATACCCCTCTGAGGGTAAGTTTCTACAGGCAAAATGAAGTGGAGAGTTGAGGCAATTATCTACATAATTCAAACCCAAACCCCTGTTAATGAGGAATAAGTAGAATTTCTGAGAGACTGAATTTTCCTGATGGGCTTTCTAGGCAGATCACGTTCCCTGGAAACTGAGTCCTTTTCACGCTGCGCTGCCCCTGGCCGACAGCTGAAAACTGGTCACCTCAGTTTCAAAGGCCAACGTTGTCTTCCCCCAGCTTGGCAACATGGTCTCCCACCACCTCCCCTCTCCAGAGTCCAGAGCCCAGCTTCCACATTCGCCCCAGCTTCCTGCCGCCATCCTGAGTTCTTCCCGCCCCGCCTTGCACCTGCCCACCACACCCACTTCCCGCACAGCTTCTCATTGGCCAACTTCCTCCTTGAAACGTCCTTAGGTGAGGAGTGAAAGGACACCTTTCATTTTTATTATTATTTTTTTCTGGCACATTAGGTTGGTTTTCTGATCATTTTTACCATCCCCTGGTAGATAGTATCTGTGTAATTTCAATTATGATGACTCAAGCTTCTGTTCACTCCGCTGTAGTCAGTGACCCCACATATTTTAGGTTGTGGCTCAGGCAGGCATTGAATGGCTCTCTGTCATCAACAGGCCTCAAGAAACTGACACTCAAGTCATCATATCCTCCACAGTGACCCCTGCCCTACATTTGGCTAATCTATCTCCCATGGTGGACACACCTTTTCCTTGATTTCCCACAATAGCCCTTTCCCATCATTCCCCACAGGCTCTTAACAGGAATAAAATTTCTTGTAGACTTTGGGGCAAGAAGTGCATTGTAGATAGTGACTTGGAGCCATAGGTTCACCCCTCCAGGAGTGTGCCTAGTATCTGCAGGCCTCTCCCTCCAGTGACCGCAGGCTTCAGAACAAGGAGGATGTTTTTCTCCTTATCCAGCTCTGAGCCCCACCTCCTGGAATTTCATTTCCTGCCCCAGGACATATCTCTTCCCAGAAGGAGTCCCAGTGGAATGTCCATTTCTTTCGGGGGGAATTCCACCACAACCTACAGGGGTGCCCTTGGCCCTGTGCCCTGCCCAAAACATAAGGCACACCCTTCAGTCATGAATACAGTGCCCACAGCCCTCAAATCCCTTTCCACTTCATAGGCAGAGAAAGGGGAACCCCAAGCCTGAGTGTCCTTACCGCTCCCCTTTCCTCTGCATTGCAGCTGCAAATGTGCTTTTTCAAAGGAAAACACAACATATAGAAATAGCACAGTCCACATTCCTGGTTGGAAAGAGGCATTTCTTTTATAATCAGTGCATCTGTCTCATTCCCTACTCTATCCCAGGACAGAGCTCGGGGCACACAGGAGGCTGCACCTCATGCGTGTTGATGTGGTGGCACTCCTAGTTGACCTGTATAGGTAGGCACAAATGAGAGGGAGGGAACCTGTTTGCTAAAGAGAGTTAAACTGTATACCTGAGTTTTATGGGTAAATTAGTTTTTTCAAATTGACAGCATAGCAGTCATCTTAGAATTATATCACATTTTCCTTCTCACAATTTATTTTCATATTCAATATCATGGCAATTCCTATAACCCAACTAACTATAACTACTTATTATTGCTCATATTTACAGAAGCCCAATTTTAAATGATTTATCCAAGGCCACATAAGAAATTCATTGAGAATGACTTTAAGAAAGAGGTCCCATATTAACACTCTATCCATCCCCCTTTTTCCTACGTGGACCTAGCCAGATTAATTTCGTTACCAATACATTGCATTTGAATTATTTAGTTTTATGCCTCTCTTCCCACCAGATCAGGGGCTATATTTAAGTTATCTGCATCCCAAGGGCCCAGAAAATATTTGGCAAACAAATGCTCAATGAGATGTTTGTTGAATGAATGTTGAGCGTTAATGCGCTTGGTCTTAAAGTCAGTGGGGCCAGATCGCGGGCCATGTGCATTTTCTTTTCATTAAAGGAATCCTCCCAGGTTTGCATGATCCTCATTCTTCTATTCACTAGCGTCCCACCAACATTCTCTTGGTGTCGTCCTTATTGCAAAAGGCTGTGATAGTCCTTTAAGACAGAAGTCAGCAATCTGTTTAGATGTTTAGGGGTAACAGAACGCTTTGTGCCCCTTGGTACAATTTGCAGGCTCTAAGCATAGAAAAGGGGAGGGGAAAAATGGGACAAAAGTGTGTGTGTGTGTGTGTGTGTGTGTGTGTGTGTATGTGTGGGTGGGGGATGAAGGAACCAGATAGAAAAACAAAGAAGCTGGGGAAAGAGAGCGCAGAGCAGCTGCATCTGCTTGGGACAGCCTGTGCGCCCCGTGTAGTTACCTCCAGCACCTCATGGTCACACCCATGGCATAGGCGCTTATCCTTGTCGTCAAAGATGAATGTCTCCCAGCTAGCTCACCCTAAGTTAATGAGTCTCACAGGTGAATAATGGTTGGGTTTAATTAGAACTTGGAACTTTTCAGAGCTTTTTAGGAGCTTGATCAAGATCAGCTTATTGTGGGAAGATGAATTAGTTACTGGGATTGGTCATCTGGTGGTTTTCTCCTCATGCCATTTTTTTTCTTTTTTTCTTTTTATTGGGTAAAATCTGAACTACTGCTGTGCTCATTTAGACCCTATGCCTTTTATTTGTAATAATAATTTTTTAAACCTGAATATATAAAATAACTATTGGATGAAGATTTAAAAGTTTGAAAAAAGAATCAAGGCAAAGTCAGATCCCCCTTT
The DNA here is from genome assembly GCA_004026585.1 of Noctilio leporinus. Taxonomy (NCBI): domain Eukaryota; kingdom Metazoa; phylum Chordata; class Mammalia; order Chiroptera; family Noctilionidae; genus Noctilio; species Noctilio leporinus. The sequence goes on from PVIW01000150.1 coordinate 430,399, forward strand.
CCAAGCATTGAAGACTGAGTTAGGTATCCCCCAACATGCACCCCAGCACCCAAGGCTTTGCTCCTGTTCACATGCTATGCGACTTGCCTCTTGCTCACTTCCGACTTGCCTCTTGCTCACTTCCGGTATGGCCTGAAGCTCCTGTGTCAGGGGGTTCTTTTCCACTTGGGAATCCCTGGCGCCTCCCTGCTGTATGCAACTGAATAGCATACACCAGGGAGTGGTGGGGAGAGTGAATGCATGGATAATTAAAAGCAACAGTTCAAGTTCAACAGCAGGCTTAGGACATCTCAAAGAGCTGCTCCAAGCAAAGTGCCTACCACCTTGTATCTTCTCCATTAGCACAAAGCACCTCAGTGTTCGGAATTTGCAGGAAGTAAGAGTGCCTACTCTGTGCCAGACATTTTTCAATGATTATTTAATCTTCACGACTACCATGTGCACTGCATCTTCTTATCTTCATTTACTAAGGAGGAAACCAAAGCTCAGAATCACCTGGTCAGAGTTTCCCAAAGGCAGGACTGGGAAACTAGATCTGTCCCCAGCTGTGCTTTTCCTCCTCCTCGATGCTCTTTTCTGAGAAAAATAACAGCTGCCGCCTCCTAATCATCATTCTTCCTCATCCTTTTTTTTTCCTTTTTAATTTTTGGGTTCCCGGTCATGCAGCCTTTTATGGAGGAAGCATATGCCTCTTAGGGATATCTTTACATCACAGGCAAACAAATATAGAATAGTCACAATCTTCATGTGAAGGGCTGCTAGCCTAGCTGTAGAGATATTTTTATCTTACGCTCTGAAAAATACACTGCTAATGGAAATAAGACAAAAAGAAGAAAATGCACTGCTCCAGGAAATAAGTAATCCCCAGGCAAAAAAACCCAACAATTCACTTGGACTGTCTGGGGGTCAATCATTCTGAGAATCAGTGCATTTCTCAGAGTTTCTGGGGAAGAGAAAGAAAAAGTGTTATATTACCTAATTCCTTTCTGCAGTTTTGACTGGACAGGTTTCTCTACTTCCTGCCTGAAATGTTTATGAGGTGTTGCCATGAAGAATGGGAGATCTGTGATGTCTTCCATGCGAGGGCAGGGCCCCTGGAGGGAGAGGCGAGGGGCTGTGCTCTGTGCTCTTGTAGCCTATGCCAATGTTAGAGCACTCACGGATAAAAGGCTACTGTACGTATAAATTATTATCATTATGGCAGTAACAGAGAGTATGTCATTACATTTGCAGGATGCCTGAAAGCCCCGAGAAACTGGAATTTGTGGTGAAAAATGACTTGCCAGGGATTTGAAAGCCAGTGAGGGTTTTGGGGATAGTCTAAAGGAAACACCAGAAGACCCTGAAGATTGTAGCAGGTGCACAAGTGTGGGGGTGCACACGTATGCATGTATATGTGTATGTGTGTACATCTTTGTGTGTATGTGTACACACATTTCTAAGACTAAATACTATAAGGCATGAGAACAGTATTGTGAGAAGAAAATTAAAGTGGAGGGGTAGTAAATTACCTTTGGAAATGTTGATGCCTCAGGGAGTTGAGGAAAGATATAGTGGACCAGGGAAGGGATTGGTAGTTGGGCCTTTGGCACTTAAATCTTTATTAGAAAAGTCAGTAAATTGTCCAGCTCTTTCAAGAGGAACAAAATAAACACTTCCCCAGGAATTTCACACACAAGTTTAAGATAGGCCTACTTTTGATCTGAATTTATCCAGGTTATTTTCTACAAGTTCTCCTTTTCACCCCCAAAAGGGAAGAACCACCAAGAGTCCTTGAAACATGGGAGTTTGTGTTGTGGTTTCAAGCAAGAAATGAGATCACTGGTGAGAAAAACTTTTATTTAAATATAAACTACATTGATATAGGCTGGTTGTAGTATAGCCAGTGTCCACCTTAATTCTGTCCCCAAAGTATCAAGTTGAAAGCTCCTTAGAGGCAGATGGAGAAAGAGAGTGAGCATTGGCTTGGGATTGCTATTGTCCTCTGCTTGCTCACTACCAGGAGGGACACCCCATCTTTCCTCAAGGGCCTTACATACTAAGTCTCTTGGTCTCACTTTTTGTGTTAGCAGTTATGGTTCCAGTTGGTGGTCCTCATGGATCTAATCACTCTTATGTCTTATTTTCATGTATATTATCTTTCTGTATCATATCTTTTTATCTGAAAATGTTGCTGTCTGGCGTTTCATTTTCCATTCCATCCAAGAAAAATAAACTCAATTTCACTTTATATCTCAACTTCCCAGGCCATTCATTAATAAAAATGTATAGCAGGTGACATTTTCCTTTGTCATAGCCAACCTCTCACTATAGATGTACCATTCATTGAGGGAATGCCTGACCCCAGAAAGCAGAAGGGAAATGTAAGATAGGGCCTTTCATGGATCCACAGAGGAAGACAACTGAGCTGAGGAAGATGCACCTGACCATGAGCTTACATGGCCTTGGCTGGGGCCCTGCTCTGCCACTACTTGATTTTAGAAATCTACAACAGGTCACTCCACTTATCTGGGCTTCTGGTTGGTCTCAATAACATCTATGGTTCTTTCTTGCTCCATAATTCTCCAACCACATAATAAACTAAATCACATAATTTTGCAGGTACCTCATGATGATGTGCAAAGCCAGTCTTACCATTGCCCTGATATGACCGGCTAAGACATTTTAGCTGGGTAATTTTAAAAGGATCAGGCAGAACTAATATGAGCAAACTTCTCAAGTGTTTCTGGCTTTCTTAGTAATGTGTCTTGCTGAGGAAAGGGCTTTGGTAATCACCTAGAATTTCTTCTCTCCAATAGCCTCATCCTTAAGCATCTCAGACCTACAGGTTCATTGGGTAGTCATAAAACCAACATTGTTATCTCCCAGATTCTCTTTGAATATCTCTTGCAAATAACCCAAAAGGTCAGGAAGCTTCTTTTTGATGAAGAGTTGAACCTTAAGCTGTAAAACCATTTTAGGAATACTAAGATTCAGAGTCCCTGTGCCAGGAATGACAAAGAAATGGCATGTCCAGGAGGAATGGGCTGGCTGCTTGAAGAAGATGGGTGTGTTCAGACTGTGACTGAAAAGCAACATCTGCCATGGCCGGAGGAGGGAGAAGCAGCATACATATGCCACCTCCATGGTGGCATATTTCTTCCCCTGGGACAAATGATGCAGGAGAATTTAGGTCAGACTAGATATTAGTAAGTATCAAGTCCTTTAGACTAAGAAAGAAGGAAAAAATGTGGAGGGAAAGGAGGTGATTCAGAAAGGAGCACCCTGAGCAGAAGGAAAGCAAAGAACATTAACACTTGGTGGCAGAGAATGAAGGTCTGGGGAGCAGGCTGATAATACAACTTACAGCATGATTCCCAGTGATGCCATGGCCAAGCATCCAAAAGAAGTTTCTCAATGAAGGACAATGGAAAGCTGAAAATAAAAACTCACATTAGGAAGCTAAAAAAAAAAAAAAAAAAAAGTTCACCTAGGGACCAGAGAAAAAAAGTCTGTTGTAAGGACTGTCAATTTAGGAGAAAAATGACCTCCCACCAGAGGCAGCAGAAGCAGAGGCTCCATTGGAATCAAGGAGCTGAACAAATTTAAGGCCAAGTGGCTGTGGAGCTACCATTGTTGGGAGTGGAGCCCCTGGTGGTATGAGTGGTTGGAAGCCAGGTCAGGGCAAAGACTTGGAGGGTTCCTAGCCTAAAGAATGCATTTGCACCCAAGAGAAGAGTTGAAAAAAACACCAAAAGAGACTTGGTGAAGTTGGAAGGTGGAACTGAGGTAGAATCTAGAGTTGTTACCTCTGAGATATTCCTTGAATCTTTAACTGTCCCCAAGGCCACTATGGAGGCTGAGGAAACCAGCACTTCAGATCTGGCCCAAAGTCATTCATGTTGACAATGCCACTCTTCTCCAATTGTTTAAGCCTCTGTGTGTCTGCAGCCTCAGTTTCCACTGGGAAAGAATCTATTACACATCGGAGTCCTTTTCAGGACCTAGTACTCTCCTCTTACAAAGGTTTATATGGGGTGGATCACCTACTTTCTTGTTCTTCTCTTTTTCTGAAAATGTTACTTAGTCTTCAACAGGTATCTCTTCTTTGGAGATGGCTATAGTGAAAAACTCCCGTTCTCTTTTTCAGTGGCTTGATAAAATGTGAAATCAAGGACACCTTCTTCTTTTAGGATATGTTGCAACCTCTCTTTCTGTGAAGTCTGTCTCTGCTGGTGGCTACTTCCAGACTGACTCAAGGGATGTCTTAAGAGCATCTAACAGGGCGCGCTTCTGCGTTGGGTCACACGCAGACCCTTTGAACTTGCTGCAGCATAGTAAGAACACCAAGCCAGGAGATGCTCTTCCCAGACTGAATCCAGCTGCCTTCATTCGGAAAGCTATTCCAATCTGCTAAAATTCTGACAAGTGGCTTTGCCCAAGGAACATGCAGTATGCAGAATGATTTTTCATTTTGGTGCTGGTTCATGTTGTAAAATGAAGATAGCGTCATTTGCTGTGCTTAGAGTCAGCCTTTGCATGATTCAAAGTTTGATTTCATTTAGAAGGTATTGAGTGATCGCTATGTGTCAGGCATCTCAATAAGCTCTAGAGAACAAGAGATAAAAGATGTATTTCTCAGGCAGTTTCAGTTAATATATGTGCGTGTATTTAACTCATTTATCTGGGCTCTTCACTAGGTGGGCGCCAATGAAAGACAATGAATGTGACATAGCCTTTTCCCTAAAATCATTATAGATAAACAATTCACTGCAACAAACAACTCTGATCTCATGGGGAGACCAAGAATAACAACTTTAATACCAGGGGAGATTGCCCTGAAGAGGTGAGCTTGCAGATCTTGAGGAGGCTGGTTCTTAAGGGCCCCTCATGGAGAGGAGGCTGACCAAGTACCCTGGTTTCCAGAAGAATCGCTTTTCTCTTCATTTCATCCAACGAATCTTCCATTCCTTTTCCTGTCTGATTTCTCCTTGCATCAGTGAAAATACACTACGTCTTACCTAGAGGTTATTTCTGCCCAGGCTGCCCGCTTCTCTCAAGTGTCTGAAAGATTGAGTTTTGCTAAGGTGTTGTGATTCTCTCTCACCAGCCTGCCTTTCATTTTCCCCAGGCATATCTCTAGTCTGCTAGAGGTGAAAGCACAGAGTTTGGAACTACACTATGTAATTTTCAAGGAAAAGCCTTATGGAGGATTGCTCCTCACCGCAGCTGAGGAGTATTTGTCTGTGGCACGGTTTCAGAAAGCCCGTGCATCTCTGGCTTTTATGTAGGAACGTTCAATCTAGGTTTTATTCTGTTTTTGGTTCCAGGACAATGATCCCATTGGTCTGTTGTTATCTAATGACCAGAGTTTTATTTGTGTTGTGTTGTGTTTTGGACATTTCTTGGATGTTTGATACTGTTATCTGAGCATTTTTATTGCAGCTGACAAACATCTGTATTGGTCTAGCTGGAAAAGTACCTCCCTGTTTGAATCTTATTTTTCTCAGTGTACAGAGTTTATTAGTTTTGAACCTCATGTTTCCACTGTGACCTAAATTGTTTCTTGAAGCATGAGGAATTGGGACAGGAACTCGTTTTACTTAGTGTTAAGATACTTTTTTGGGACAGCATTGTTTTCTAGGGCAGTGTTGATCTATATTGGAGATATTCAGATCATGGCCCCAATTTTCCTATAATGGGCATACATGCCATCTCCTGCTTTCTGGTTTTGACATGCCCTTGTAGAAGTGAGTTAAAAACAGAGTCATGACAGAGTCTTACAAAGAACACCTAACTCAGACCCCCTCATAGTTAATACAACACATGGGAATGTGGGGTTAATCGTTGGTGTGAGGAGCAAGCCCCCTGACCACATTAAAACACTGACTCCTACCGATGGCTTCATGATGGATAGCCTCCTTCCAGTGTCTGGTCGCCAACTACATTCTATTTTGCTTTAGTCAACCAAAACAACAGATTGTATCCAGAGGAAGTTTAACACAAATAAGGTAGAAATTTGACCATTATTATACAAACAAATGGCACTCTATGAGTAATATGTTAAGAAAAAGTCTAAAACTCTATCTGTAGAGGGTAAAAAAGAAGGTTAGTGGGAACAATCCAAAATATTGACAATGAAGGGACTATGAAGGGTGTATTCTCTCTATATTTTTTCATTTTCAAAACATTTTTTCATGTATGCATGTTGTGTTTTTAGGATAACCCATGCATAGGTATTTAATAATTCACTTGGTTGGGCTCTGTGCTGGGCACTGAGATGATGAGAAGACATGGTTTTTGCTTCAAAATTATTACATGTAAACAATTTGCTATAACAAAGTGCTATAATTAATGTGTGAAAATTCTTACAGGAGTTCAAGAAATAAAAATGTTATGAAAGCTCTGGATATAGTTTGTTATATTTATTCCTAATATTTTCATATTTTGGATGCTACAATAAACTAGAATTGTAACTTCTACTTCATTTAAAAATTATTTTTGGCAGCATATGTGGATACAATTGATATTTGACCATATTATATTTATTTATTAGACCTAATAACTTAGTTTTGTATTTTTATGTGGGTAATCATAGAACAATCTCATAATTAAGACATTTCCTCCTTTCCTATATATATGAACTATATATATAGATAGATAGATAGATAGATAGTCTGTCCCAAAAGTATTAAGCCAATGTCAATATAATTAAAACAGTTAAACAGTTTGTGTGGCTGGTACTTTAGGAACAGACTATATCTATCTATCTATAGATATAGATATAGATATAGATATGAGTGGCTAATAAGCATATGAAAAGATGCTCAAAATCACTAATTATCACAGTGAGATATCACTACAAAACTTTTAAAAGTGGCTAAAAAACTTTTAAAAGGTTGAATAGCAAATTTTGGTGAGAATGTAAAACAATTGAAACTTTCATATCCTGTTAGGTGGAAATACAAAATGTTACAATCACTTTTATATATTTTCATTCCATATTGCAATGTCTAGAAGTTTATTACAATGCTAAATTGAAATGGTGAGAGTGGACATCCCAAATTGTTTCTGATCTCAGTGAGAAACATGCATTGATTTGCCATTGAATAGAATGATGATATTACCTGTAAGGTTTTTAAAATAGGTATTTTTAAAGTTTTTTATTTATTATTTTCAGAGAGGGAAAGGGAGAGAGGCGGAGAGGGAGAGAGAGACATCAATGTATGGTTGCTTTTCACCTGCCTCCAGCTACGGATCTGGCTGGAGATCTGGCTTGCAACCTGGTTATGTACCTTCACTGGGGAATCGAACCAGCGACCTTTGGGTTCGCAGGCTGACACCTATTCACGGTGCCACCAGCCAGGGCCCTAAATAGGTTCTTTTGATCAGTGTGAAGAAGTTTCTTCCTATTATTGTTTTCTTCTGTACTTTTCATTATGAATAGATGTTGAACATTTTCAAATGTTTTCTGTGAATCTATTGAGATGATCTTTTTGCTGTTATTTTTTAATGTATGAATTACTTTGATTTATTATTGAATGTTAAACCAATCTTTAAATTCCATTTGCGTAAGAGGCATTCTCTTTTCATATTTTGTTGGATTTGGTATACTTTTAAAAAGTTTTTCTCTATTAAGGTTTTTGAAATCTAGTGATAAAATTGAAATCCTAAACATGCAATGATATTGAAGAAACATTTTCCAAAGTCTCAGCACTATCTACATAGGCCTTTTCTTCCTTTTCAGCCATAAACCATGGGAGCTTTCTTATTGGCCAGCTGGTAATTACATCAACTACCACACCCCCAGCAGCCACCCTTCTTATGGGGATCTTTAAGGGGTTAAACATATGGTGAAGGAAACAGACTTGATTTTAGGTGGTGAATACAATACAATATACTGGTGATATAGTATAGAATTGTGCACTTGAAACTTGTATAATATTATTAACGAATGTCACTTCAATACATTCGATAAAATTATAAATTAAATTAAAACATACACACACACACACACACACACACACACACACAGAGATCTTCTCTGTTTCTTTTCACCAAGGCCTTCTGTGATTTGGCTCCAGCCACACCTTCCCAGCCTCATGCTGCTCTCCCCCCATTTCTACGACCCAAACACAGTTCTCACAAAACACTTTTACATGTGCCAGGCATTATATTATAATATTCTTGCTGTGTAGAAACCATTATTTCCATTTTAAGAAACACAGAGAGGTTAAATAACTTGCTTCAGGGTCATTTAAAGTTAGTACATTTCAGATAGAGATGTGTTTCAAAGCAGGGTCCACTGGCTCTAGAGCCCACACTTGTGTGCACAGCACAATGCTGTCTGTCCTTTCTAGACTTCTCTAGATACCTTGAACACACACTACTCCTGGCGCCTGTGCGGTAGGTGGTCCTTCTGTTTGACATGCTCTCTCCTCTCCTCACCCTTCCTAATCTAGTTAGCATCATCAGAGCCCAGTTTCAATATATTTGCCTGAACTGCCTAAAAAGTTAAGGTAGACACTCCTTTTATTGTTATTTTTTTAGCTACGCAGTGCCATTATAATTAACTTTAGACTGTTTTGCTTCTATATTCTAAAAGGATATTGATTTGTAGTTTCTTTTCCCTGTAAAGTTTTATAGTTTTGTTTTAGTACCAGAGTTACACTGGTCAAAAAAAAAAAAAAAAAAAAAAAGTTGGCAAGTATTTTTTAAAGAGTGTATGTAAAACTTGTATCAGTTCTTCCTTAAATATTTGATAGAACTCATCAGTGAAGCCATCTGGACCTGGAACTTCCTTGTGGGAAAGTCTTTACAATTAACTTTAAAAACACTTTTACATTTTTAACTCTATTATTATTATTTTTTCATTCTATATACTATGCTCTTTGTTTTCCAACTTCCTAAAATGGAACCTTTTTGTTGATTTTACACTTTTCTACTATAAGTGGTTAAAGCTATATATACTGTTCTCTAAGCAGCACTTGGGCTATACTTTTCAAATTTTCATATGTTGTGCTTTGTTATTACTTAGTTAAAAATGCTTTAAATTTTTTCTCATTGTTTCTAATTGGTTCCATAGATTCTAAGTGAATTATTTAAATTTAAATTTTTGGAATTTTCTTTAAGTGTTATTGTTGTTGAGTTATAGTTCAATTTCACTGTAGTCAGTAAAAGTAGTGTGTAAAATAGCAATCTTCTGAAATAGATTAAGACTTGTTTTAGTTAGCATGTCTTCTACTTCTGTGAACCTGTTGGGTATATTCTTCTTTAAGTTACAATTAGGTAAAAGTGATTGGTAGTTTCTTTTAGCTCTTCTATATCCTTAATGTATTATTTTCTTTTCTATCTTTCTTTTTTTGTCCAGCTAGTCTGTCAATTATACCTAGAAGTGTGTTAAAGTCTCTATGAGGGTAGATTTGTCTATTTCTCTGTCAATTTTTATTTGACTATATTGAAGCCCTGTTATTACATCTATAAATATTCATAATTGTTATATTTTCTTGATAGCTGCTATTATAAAGTTTCCTCTTTATCTCTAGTAATATACTTTACCTTGAGTTATATTTTGTCTTCTGTTTTATTTTGCCTCTCCAATCTTCTTGTGCTTGATAGCATATCTTTTTCAACCTATTTCTCATTAACCTATTTGTTTCTATGTATTTAAAGAGTATGTCATATAGACAGCAAATAATTGGTTCTCACTTTCTTATTCACTCTAATTATCATGCCTTTTGATTGGAATAGTTAAATTTGGTGAGGTTACTGAAATAGTTAACTTCAGGTCTTCTGTTTTCCTATTTCTCTTCTTTGTCTCATCTCATCCATTTGCTTGATTGTTTGTTTGTTCCTCCCCTCCCACTTTTACTTGTGTTAATCAAATACTTTTTAATATTTTGTTTTAGTTCCTTGGCTGGCTTTCCAACTATCAAGCTAATCTTTGCATGTTAATAGTGGTTATTTCAGAGGTTACAGCATACATCTTGAACTGATCCCAATTTATTTAGAGTACACACTGAATCACTTTAAGTAAAGCATAGTAATCTTCAACAGAATATTTTCTCCTGATGCTCCCACTATTCTCAAGGATATTGTTGTAACATGACTATGACATCAATATATGTTATCAACTTAACAATATAGGTTTATCAATTTTACTTAAACGGCCATGCATCTTTCAAAGAAATTAAATAGAAGAAAAGAAAAATGTATGTGTAAGTATGTGTACATATTGAGTTATTTTGTTTATTCACACATGCACCATTTCTAGTGCTCACCATTTCTTCCTGTAAATCTGAATAGGCAGCCATACAATGTCATTTCCCTTCAACCTCAAAAACTTCCTTTAGTATTTCAAATAGCAGAGCTCTGCTTGTAAGGAAAAACCTTAGTTTCATTTATATGGTAACACTTTTATTGCTCTTTCATTGATAAAGGCTAAATTTCTTTGGATATATAATTCTTGGTTGCCAGTTTTTTCCCCTCTCTCTAGCAGTTGAACTATGCCATTCTAATTTCTGGGGCCTCCATTATTTGATGTGAAATTAGCAGTTAATCACATAATTGTTCTCTTATATGTAACATGCCATCTTCCTCTGGCTGCCTTAAAGATTTTCCCTTTATCTTGGACTTTCAGAACTTTGGCTATAATGGTTTATCCTTCCTGGAGCTTGCTGAGTTTCCTGGAGTTGGAAGTTAATGTTTTCCACAAAATTTGGGAACTTTGAGGTCATTATTTGTTTTAAAACTTTTCCTGTTCCTTTCTCTTCTCTCCTCTATTATCACTCCAGTTTGAAAACATTCTCATTTCTATTTTGTATCTTAATAGTGTACAGATTTTATAATTATCACCTACAGGAGGATTTATGTGGTCATTCCACTCCACCATCATTGCTAGAAATGCTTGCATTTAGGTCTTCAGTCTTTCCAATTTTTATGGCACTGTAAATTCCATGAAGGCAAGTCAATCTTCTGTTTACTGCTGTCTATCCAGGCTTTAACACAGAATAAATGCTCAAGAAGATTGATTTGCTCTATGATTAGATAAAAATTCCAACTGCTACTGCAAACACGTAATTAATTTCTCGCAGTACTCACAGCTTTTGCTTAGCTTCTCATAGTTCTAATCACAGGGTCTGTCCCTGGAAGAGTCAAACATTTTTTTCTTTACAGGTATTTTTGTCACTTTTTGGAGCAAGTGAGGGATAATGTTTATTAAGTGGAGTTTTGTTATATGTCCAATAAGAGAATGGACTACAAACAAACCACTTCCTTTCATCTTTTAGAAAAAAGAATATTCCACCTGTGAGTATTGCCAGTGACTGGAAATTCTCAGCAAGGGGCCCCCATGTAGAAGTGGAGTAGCTTGACAACCACAAAGCATTTTGCTTTTCTTTGAAGACTTGCTTTATGTTGAGTCTGTGCATGCTATCCCTTCCTCGAGCAAGGAATAAGTGTCCTCTCCAACCTCCGCTCTGGACCAGGAGCACAGCCTACAATCAAAACCACAATACGGATGTCCAGGCACCAACCAACTATATAACTAGTCATTATGACAGTTTTGTACTCTTGGATGTGATCACTACTTCACTTCCTACTTTAAGGTACTCCCACGAAGCGGTCGGTGTAGGTGTCATTGGCTGCGTATTGGGAGTGTTACATGTTTAAACAGTTTGTAGTTAATTAAGAGTATTGACTTGGAACTAAATCACCACGTCTGTTCTCATCTATCCGTGTATTTAGATGGCGTCTACAACGGTGATATCCAAGTGCTCAGAACATCTAGTCAGGGTCATTTTCATGTCCTCTGTGAGGGAAAAGGATCTACTTCTCTTCATCACCTTCTCTGCTAGAGCGCTCTTGAAGGGGGCCCTTATGGTCCCTCCAAGAGAAAGGCAGTTGAAAGGGAGCCTCAAGGTAGAAATGGCCTTTCACACCTAACTTGAAAGATGGAGTTTTGGCTTCCCAGAGTGTTTTCAGCTTGTCAACGGCACCAGAAAGGCAAATGGGAGGTTGGTGCTCTAGTCCGTGAACCTGGCAAAGGAAGAGGTACATTCTGAACTTCCTTGCGTGCTTTTCGTTGAAGAATTTGCTAGTACATTCTGTTTGATTCCGCACTGGGTGTCCTAGGCCATTGCCACCTGGCGGGCACAGGTTTCTTTATCCAGAGCTCGCGAAGGCGGCGTTCTCTGCGACCACAGGCAAGTGCAGCTGTTCTCTTGTGCGCAGGTCTCAGTTAACACTTCGACATCTTAATTTCTGTGTTGTGGAAAGCGGCCTGATTCAATTGGTTTTCAATGCCTTGCCTGCAGCTAGAAGTATGGATAAGGCAGCAGCAGAATCATTAGAGCTCCATTTTGTGGTTTTCACACACTCGGGCTACCTTTCCAGAGTGAGTCCAATAAAGAAATTTGTACACAAGCAGAGAACTCGAGTCACAAAGCAGAGCTTGTTAGGTGTAAATGAGAGAAGATCAGAGATGACCAGACATGTTTGCCTGAGCTGGATCAGCAGCTTTTGTGATGGAGTGTGAAGGAAAAAGAGGGAGGTGGAAAAATAACAAAAAAGAGAGAAAACATCACCTCTTCACCTCATCTCAATTACAGATCAACCTTAACATGGTTCATTTCCATGTTTTTCAGGTCAGAATTTATTTTTCCACTCTCTGCTTGGAATTTGTGCTATTTGGAATATCAAGGAAGTGGTGGAAATGTTTGACTGGGAATGCTAAGGTCAAGTTCATTGAAAAAGAAGGAATTTAAAAACATACTCCAGGTGAGGATTAAAATGATAGTGGCACTATGGTGAATTTGGTATAGAAAGATTGGCGTCAGGATTAATATAATGACAGCATTTGGGACTGTGACTCATCTCCCAGCTTCCCTTGGCATTTGGTGAGGTATCATGGAGACTCTCAGCACGGTCTCTGGGATCACATTAAAGCTATTTGTGGGGATCCAGTGTTAGAGAGATTTTTTCAGCCTAAGAATGCGCTAGACTGTGATATGAAAATGACTGCAGACCAAAGCCAGTCCCTCTCCCTAACAATTTCACAGACCCAGCCTTGGAGTAGTGGCCTCTTTCCAGAGCTAACATTCTGGAGACAGTGCCAAATGTTGCAATGCCACAGATATGAAAAGATATGACATTATTATATGCAAATGACCACAGAAAGAGGGAAGCACGGTGCTTCTCTATCCCTTTTGTTAGCATCACTTAGCAACATCATAATTAGCTGATAATGTTCTATGAAGATTCCTTGGTTACATGAGCTATTTCATTGTCTTGTTCTTTAAAGGACCATGACAATGGTTTCTAAGCTTAGGCATTGGCGTTGACCAGACTCAGCTGACCTACATCTGGAAAACCGAGGCTAATTTCTAGCCTGCTTTGAGAAGGTGTGAATTCCCCTTTTAGTTGCTTCTCTACCAAAAAGTCCCATCAATATAGTTGTGGAGATGCAGCCATCAACAGGAGCTGTAGAATGTAACATAGTCCAATTTGTCTGTGTCAGAAAATTACTGGATAATCTTCCATGTTTTTGACTTTTTAATCTGTAAAACAGATTACACCTGGGTCTTCTGTTCTATATTTGGAATGACAGTAAAGTACTATTTAGTCTGGGCATAGATCTTTGAGAATATTTCATTTTAATTTTCAACTTTTCCACCATGTAATGTAACTGCTACTTTATATATCTGATATATTTGTTTGAAAGACAATGAGCCTATCTGATAAATTTGCTTGAAAGACTCAGTCTTTCAGGTTTCTAAGGCCACGTAGAGATGGGGGTGAGAAATGGGCTCAGGATGCAATGGAGCATGAAAAAGTCAAATAAACAACCCTCCACCTTACCTGAGTTATAAACAATGTGGGAAACCAGATTAAAAGTATGCAAAGACAGGAAAGCAAACTATTACTTTTGTATCCTGATATTGAAAATATCAGGGTATTTTTCTTCTAGGCAGCAGGAAAAGTAAGTCAACTCTGTTTATATGAAGGATGCTAAGGAAGAAACATAGGTAGTCCTGGAAGAGTTGGGGCATTGTTTTGGCCAGCATCCCACCACATACTCATCTATCTACTTCCTTTAGATTCTGATGTATACTGGGGTTTGTGGCCAGAAGGTAGGAATATTTTTATTTGATTTCTCTGTATAAAATGTGTTATTTTAGGTGCATCACACTTAGATGTTGACATCTGTCATTCAAAAGATTTATACAAGAATTAACTACAGCAACATTATTTATAATGGCCACAAACTGGAAACAACCCAAATGTCCATCAACAAGTTAAGGGAATGGAAGAACACTCTGGAATACAAAGGAACAGACAACTAATATGTATAGCACAGATGAATCTCAAATAATTATAACATTCTGCTGAGCCAAAAGAGCTAGATTCAAAGAGCACATGTTACCTGAGCCTATTTGTGTGGTTATAGAATAGGCAAAAGTAAGTTCAAATGACAGAATATCAGAACAGTGGTTGCACTTAGAGTTCAGGGGTGGGGAGATTTACAAAGGTACTCAAGGACGCTTTAGTGCGGCAATGGCAATGTGCTGCATTTTATTTATTTATTTATTTATTTTGAAAATTTTACATTTTTTTTAAAGATTCCATTTATTATTTTTCAGAGAGAGGAGGAAGGGAGAGAGGCAGAGAGGGAAAGAGACATTAATGTATGGTTGCCTCTCATCTGCCTCCAGCTACAGACCTGGCTGGAGATTTGGCCTGTAACCTGACCATATGCCCTGGCTGGGGAATCGAACCAACGACCTTTGGGTTCATAGGCCGGTGCCTTATCCGCTGTGCCACCAGCCAGGGCAATATACTGTATTTTAATTGGAGTATTTGTTACATAGCTGTATGCATTCATCAAACTCACAAAATGGTACACTTACTGCATGTGCATTTTAGTATGTATAAATTATACCTTAAAAACATAAGGAAAATATATAAAAGGTATGCATTAATCAGAGAGCAAAAGCTAAATCAAACATTTTAAAAATTGAAAGTTATCAAAAATATTTCAAATATTTCCTGTTATTTGAACTGCACTAATTTTTCACCATTTACATAAGCCATAATTTGGAATACCAAACTACAGAATGTTTTTCTTCCTATTACCAAACTTGTGGGGGAAATGTTTTATTACGGAAATGGAATACAATAGAAAAAATACAATAAAAATAGAATAAATACAATAAAATAGAAAATACAAGAGAAAATGTGTGTTCTTTTAAAATACTTCCCTTAATTGCTGAAGAAAACCAGGGAGTATCGTAATTAGAAAGATTTCACGTGAGTCTTTACATTTCTGCATCTATAGTGGACTTTGTTTTGATATAAATTTACATGAT
Organism: Noctilio leporinus; assembly: GCA_004026585.1. Taxonomy (NCBI): domain Eukaryota; kingdom Metazoa; phylum Chordata; class Mammalia; order Chiroptera; family Noctilionidae; genus Noctilio; species Noctilio leporinus. The sequence goes on from PVIW01000150.1 coordinate 445,743, forward strand.
GGTGTTTGCCTTTGTGTGTGAGTCTGTAAGTGTTTGTGCATGTGTACTGAGCAACCCATATAAATAAAAGAAGCAGGAGGGGAGAACTGGGAAGAGGAACTGAATAAAATTATTTCAAGAATGTCAAATTATAATCATTTATGAAACGAAGATGTATTATTGGTTATTTTCATGAGTATTAATTGGCATTCAAGCCATCTGTATCCTTTACTCATATGTATTTAATGGGCATCATAAATATTCCTGCGCCATCTAGGAAAGAGACATAAATCAGGAGAGATGACAATCTAGGGGCTATCATTCAATGACTTGGTATTAAAGGCTGAGCATTTTCTTGAGGTTATTAGAGTTTTATTTTAAACTTCTTTTATAGTAATGTACTATAAAACACATTGTTCTAATGGGTCTTTAAAGCTCCCTACAAAAACCCCACTACAAGTACAGTAAATGCTGATCTACAGTAAAGTGTATTCCATAAGCTATAGTTAGCTTTTGAGCTTTTAATAAAATACTTTGTTCTCAAACACTGGTCACATTTCAGTAAACCTGGAAATAAAAATGGAAATTTTTATGAACCCATTTAGTTCCCATGGCACAACTTTTTTTCTTCAATAGTTGTGAACACATTCCTTGGAATTCATAGAAGAGCTTCAATTCCGACATTAATGAAAGTCAGCCCACTTTCATTCTGATAGTTGTGTCAATATGTCACAGTTATCAGCGGTGCCTGAACAGAACTACCAAAAGGTGCTTTGAAATGAAATCACATATTAAAAGAAAACTAGGGTGTAATTTAATTTGTTTCAGCCGAGCCTGGAAGGAGGAAGGGGGAACTCTGGGCTCTGTGCCAGACCCAGGGCACTTTTCCGTGTGCCCTAGGTCACTTTACCCTGGTTGCTGGGACTTCTCAGTGCACCCCCCCCCCCACCATCTCACCTGAAAGTTACTCTAGTCCCAACAACATGTGTGCTCATGAAAGACTACCTGTTAGCTTATGTCATGGCACATGGAATTAACCATTGTCATATCCAGAGACAGAAATGAGTATTTAAGTGGAACAACAGTATGCATTTAATAGCATTCTCACCATTGCCTGGCATAATTTGTTTATGTGTATGATTCCAGTCTCCTGCTTAGCAAAGAGGGCTGATGGTTCTAGACACCAGATTGAACAACTGGCAGAAACAGGAGCTGTTCCTCTGCCTCAATTATGAACATCCACTTGTGCTATTTGTCCAGTTTCTAACATTCACCTTTGTCTCAAGGAGAGTTGGAATATGTATCGTTAAGGGCTGTTTCACATTTGGGGAGAAGAATAAACGAACTCTTGCTTCTGATGTTGAACTCTGAGCTCAGTTTGTGGTTTGATGTGACTGCCTGGTAGTTGGATTGCCTCTCAGCACTGCCTGTACCTGGGAATCACCTGAGGAGCTTTTAAAAAATTACTGATGTCTAGGCCCCACCCCCAGAGAACTCATTTAATTGGTCCAAGGTGGAGCTTGGGCACCAGTAATTTTTGAAAAGCTCCCCCAATGATCTTAATGTGTACCAGGGTTGAAAACTACTGGTTTATAGCAAAATAGTTATAGCCATGTAGCAGCAGCAAAAAGGGAGGCTGGGACTGAGCAAGCAAGAAGTTTTGTGCGACTTCTGTAACTAGCAAATGCCCACACGAAGTTCTGGAGGTGAAGACATCAATCAGACAGAGCTCTGTCTCCAGGGCTCATGGACCATGAGAGAGAAAGACTTAGAAGCTCATGATTATGGTAGAAGGTGGTGTTACTGAACAGCAGTTGGGGTCCCACTGCCCACTACCATCCTCTAGGAAAAAATCCAGAAGCAAAGGTTTGGTGATAAAGAGATGGAGTCTTTATTCAAAAGCAGTCATATAAGCCTATCAAGTTACAGTTTTAATTACCTAGGCCTATCATTTAAGGCTAAACTCTAACACCTAGGATCTCCTACCATTTCCCCTTGTTAGTTTTATTTTATTTTTATAGGATTAGCTTACAAACTAAAACAACATAAGATAGAAAAGTGACAGTTTTGGAAGAATGGCAGGCTTCTGCCTCAGAGGTCATCCCCTCCGCAACTCCCAAAGAACAAACGTGCCACCCTTTGCCAGGCCAGCCTGATGGTAGGCTGTGACAGGAGTTCCTTCCCATCCATAACACCACCCGTTGGGAAACAGGCAGCTGCAGCACAGTCACCCAGGTATCATTAGGGCAAAGCACCTGAGAGCCAGAGAGCCTGAGCCAGAGAGCCAGCCAGCTGGGAAGCCAGAAAGCTATTATGCCACAGAGCCCGCCCTCTTTTTACTTCCATTGGCTCTGGGGGCTTCAGCTTCTTAGCCAATCCCATCCTAGACTGCTTTCCATTGCCTCAGTAAACTCCTCCTATGGCCTCTCCTACTTCTTCTCCCCAATGATCTTAATCAGATCTCTCTGAATCAGTGGTACATATCACCCAGGCAGAGGGGGTGGGATGCAAGTCTTTGTCCCAAATGGGAGGGAATTGAAACATCCCTGACTATTATCTAAGCAAAAGCTAAGAATGCCACTTTTACCTAACTGAATTTGGTCCTAAATATTGTTGTTTACATTATTCACTTGACCCTCTCACAACTGAGAGGGTCTGAGAAGTCTGAGAAGAAAGTGTGGCCTTGTTGTGGACTGCATGTTTGGTTCTCCCCAGATTTCATATGTTGAAACTCTAATGATATGGTATAAGAAGGTCCAATAATGGGATTAGTGTCCATGTAAAAGGTGAAGGGAGACTAGAGCTAACTTTCTTTCTGATATGTGAGAATGCAGTCTTCTGCAAGCCAGGGAGAGAGTCCTCACCTGAATTCCACCATGTTGGCACCTTGATCTCAGACTTCCCAGCTTCCAGAGCTGTGAGGAACAAATTTCTGTTAGTTAAGCCACCCAGATTATGGTATTTTATTACAGCAGCCCAAGCTGATTAAGATAGAATATGAAAATACAGAGATGTTGAGGATGTGGTCAACAATCACAGCATCAGAAACAGAGACAATAATCCCAACTGACACTCACTAGGTGCTTTATCTTGCATGACTTCATTCAGTCCTCACTGTACAAGCTTTTACAATAAGTAGTATTATCACTACCTTTCACAGATGCACAAACTGGGGCTTAATCTTGTTAAGTAATCTCTTGTCTAAGAGCAAGTTACTGCTCATTAAGTACTAAAGCAGGATGTATTTGTTTCCTATTGCTGCTGTAACAAATTAACACAAACTTCATGGTTTAAAACAACACAGATGCATTGTCTCACAGTCCAGGAAGGTCAGAAGTTTAAAATGGATTGGCAGGGCTGGTTTCTTTTGGAAACTCTAGGAGGCAAGGGGATTTATTCCCTTGACTTTTCCAGCTTCTAAATGCTGCTTGCATTCCTTGGCCCATGGTTTCTTCCTCCATCCTCAAAACCAGCAGCACAGCATCTTCATATCTCTCATCTCTCTCTGACTTATGCTTCCATCATCATAACGCCTTCTCTGACCCTGACTCCCTTGCCCCACTTTCCTTTATAAAGACCTTGTGATTAGATAGGGCACAGCCAGAAAATCTAAAATAATCTCTCCATCTCAAGATTTTTAACTTAATTACATTTACAAAGTTTCTTTTGCCACAGGATGATATTCCTGGGCTTTGGAGATTAGGATGTGTGTTGATTTGGCTGCTGAGACAGTGGTGGTAGCAGGGGGCATTATTCTCTCCACCATACAGATCCAAACTCAAGCCCAGGACTGACTCCAAAGCCCTTAATCCTTGAATGATACCATTTCCCTCTTTCTAACATGTGCTCTCAAACCTAAAAATGGGAGCTCGAGTTCCCTGAAATGTAATTTTTCCTCTTTCTACTACTGTTTGATCCTTTTAACTCAAACTTTCATGGCTTGAGTCCTTGGAAGAATTCTCCTAGTGACGCTTTCTATTAAGAAAAGGGGGGAAGCGAGACCTAACACAGGAAGTTTTGCAACTAAGATTTGAAAAATGTCTTGAAGTCCTTAAAAGGACTTTGGTCTTTGGCCTTCATTAAAGTAGATATATGTACATACATTCCTCCTAATATTTATCTAGTGTTGCTTGGACTCAATTTTTTCATCAATGACCCTGAATGTATCTCCTTGCTTGCATCCCACTAAAGCTTATAAATAGCACGTGCCATGCCTGAGTTTTGTTTTGTTTTGTTTTTCATACCTATAGCTGAACGACATCTGTGATCACCCTTCTGAAGTTGAGGGTTTAAAACAAGAGGAGAGGTCAGAGACTAAACTTACCTTCTGACTCTGTTGAATGTTTTCAGCCAAACTCAAAGAGCTTGGCTGAAAAGAAGCCAGACCTCACTTGAATAAATGCAAAAGGAGCAATTTTGCCCTCTGCCAAAAAGGGAGTTATAATATTTATAAGAATGTTAAATACATTTTCCATGACTGTCAGTAATATGTTCTTGGACTTTCACAATGCAGACCTTGAAGAAGCAGATTTAGTTGAGGATACTTCAGACAATATGAAAAGTAATTTGAGTTTACTACAGTACATGGGTAATAGAATACTTGACAGCCATTTTACCGAGGATGATTAGAAACAAATAGTGAGTGGGTTAACTGAAGTGGTATCTCTGAGGCTATACTATAATTATAATCTATTAAGTCTCCACTTTTCATACTTTATTTCTTCCAAGGCACCTAACTGGTGGTACATGAGTTTAAGTGTCTGGCCATCAGTTGGCTTTCATCCAATGTTGAATGGTAATAATATATAGGCAAGCAAGGGATTAATAAGCACTTTAATTTTCATGTAGGTTTACCTAACTCAACAGTAGAGTTGCTGTTGAAAAGGTCAGACAAGTAAGGACAGTGTATACTACTGTGGAGGCACCCTGGCCACAGTGGTGAAGAAAATAACTCAGTGTATGATGTTGAAGATTTTCTGGGGACAGGGCATGAGGCCTTGGATTGGTCTCTGTAAGTGAGTTGAGCTTCAGATTTCATTTTTTTTCAGCCTTGCCATTAGCACAGGAGCAGATTCTACCCATGCTGAAGACATAGTCTCCCTCTTCTGGGTGATTGTTTCATTTCTCCCAAACCAAAGTCTTGTCTTCCACCTCTGGATTCTGTAGTACTTTATGTGGTTGACTGTATTTGTTTGTTTGGGCTGCCATGACAAAGCACCACAGATTGGGTGGGCCCAAACAACAGAAATTAATTTTCTTACAGTTCTGGAAGGTAGGTATCTGGGATCAAAATAGGGTTGATTTGTCCTGTGGCCTCTGTCTGTGGCTTGTAGGTGACTGTCTCCTCTGTTTGTTTCACACGGTCTTCCCCACATACCTGTGTCCAAATCTGGTTTTCTTGTAAGGGACATCAGTAATATTGTATTTGAGCCCACCTTCATGGCCTCATTTTAAGTGCATTACTCTTTTAAAGATCCTACTTTCAAGTATAGCCACTCTTTCTGTGGTACTAGGGGGTTAGGAATTCAAATATGAATAGAGGTGACATATTCAACCCATAACACTCATATTCTCTTGTCCAGCCTATGGTATAGTTGCTTATTTATCTGTTGTGTCCCCTCTATTAGATGATAAGCAAAGGGAAGAGAAGGGGAGGCAAAAAGGGGGGAAGATGGGTTAAACAGGCATAAAACACACTATTCAATGGTTTAACAATTGTGCAATTGAACAAAAACAAAGACAAATAAGCTTTAAAATAGAAGACAGTGGAAATGTATATAACCGAGGAGAATTCTTCCAACTGATCAAAGTTACCCAACTGGGAAAAAATGTCGAGCAGAGCACACGGACACCTCTTAGAGAATGTTATTAACAGGTCTGAAGGGAGTAGGCTCTGTCTGGTTCTGAGTGGCGTTTGTACTGGAATGGCCGTGGTCTTTTTATTGCCTGAAACTATCTCCCGAAGAAAGCCTTCGGTAATGAGAAGGCTGTTAGTTAGACTGTCCCCGGGCTCTCCAACACCTCTTGTGCTTCCTGCCTTTGTTCTCTTCTCTCTGGAGGCTCAGCACAAAGCAGGACTTTTTGTTGCTTCATCCAACTGTGTATTCCCTGTGATGTGGGCCTCTCCGAGTCACCCTGCTCAGCTGGGCAGGCTTTCAAGGGATCAGGAAACCATTTTCCATCCCAAGAGCCAGCCTCAAAGTTAGAAAATTCTGTGGTTTGGTTTGGATTTCGCTCATCCCTACAGAGAACTTGGTCTGCCAATCTCTACATACATGTCAGCATAAATAGCAACAGATGTACCTTCAACATGTAAAAGCTCCATAAACTATAAAAAAAACCTCTGTTTTTCCATTTGGGATGAGTCATTAGCCATATGTTTGTGATAGTCTTTCCTTTGCAGAGCTGAGGCACACATTTTACCTTGCAGGAGACCAAGAGCTATTTCTTTTTAGGAGATTCCTTCCTGTCTTGAGAATTGATTCAGCAACGCCTTGGTCTATTTCTGTGGGTATCTTGAATCAGCCTGTGGAAAATGCATAGACTTTTCTTTACGTGAGCTGCATGGCGTGTCTGGGCTCTGCCCTTGGAACTATTCTTGGCCAGAACATTTGACAGCCCGCTCTGGTGCTCAGAGTGCTACCCATGTGACTGCTCAGTGGCAGGCCTTGAACAATGGAATATGCTGATTTCAAGAGAGTTTGTTTGGTTTCTGATACTTCAGAGGAAGAAATGTAGCATTTGGCAAGGCTGCAGACAGGGAGTATAGAAGTTGAGTAATTAGTGGATGTCATTTTGCAGAGAGAGAAAGAGAGAGAGGGAGGATCTTTTGTTTGTTTGGGTTTTTTGTTTTGTCTTGTGTGAAAAAGTTGTACTAACATCTATTCTGTAGTTAGGCCTTTGAAAGTAAGCTCTCTTTAAGGAATTTTGCCTGTTATCAAAGTTAGTATTTTCTAGGAATTAACATTTTCCTTTTCTAAAAAGAGACTAAACATTTTATTATGAAATATTTTGCAAGTACATAAAATAAGAATAAAATCTGTACTATAATGAACTCTCACCTACTTATAACACAGAAGTAATGATTATTAACATTTTGCCACTCTTGACTTATTCATTCCATTTTCTCTGTGTAGTATTATTTCTTCTTTTTCTTTTTTAAGATTTTATTTATTATTTTTAGAGAGAGGGAAAAGGAGAGAGACAGAGAGGAAAAGAGACATCAATGTATAATTGCCTTTTCACCTGCCTCCAGCTTTGGGCTTGGCTGTAGACCTGGCCTGCAACCTGATTATGTGCCCTAATAGGGAATAGAACCAATGACCTTTGGGTTTGCAGGCTGGTGCCTTAGCCACTGTGCCACCAGCCAGAACTATAGTACTGTTTCTTTATAGCAGTTTTTAAAACTCTGACATCATGTTATTTCTTCCTTATATCTCTCCAAATTAAGACATTTTCTTACAAACATACGAGCTAACAAAATTAAAAATAATTCCTTAAAATTATTTAATGCTAACTCTGTATTCAAATTTTCTGAATTATCTGAATCTTATCTTACAATTAGATTGTTTTAAACCAGATCTAATTGATGATGTGTTTGGGTGTTTTGTCTTTTTTTATCTTTTATTTTTCTAATCTCCTTGTCTTTGAATAGCCCCAAAATTGGGCTTTATGATAAAGACCTGGGTGCCAATGTTTTACTTGAGAGGTAACACTATGGTGAAAAATGAAAAAACAAGAAAAATGAGACAAGAAAGGTGAAAATATGCATTGATGGACAGCCTATGACTGTGGGCAGCTGTGGTTTAATCTGCAGAGGATACTCTGAGGAACTATGTAGCATGAATCTGAGTTTTCCAACCAAAGATTGGAGAACATGGGGTTCTTTATCCCCTCTCTTCACTCATGGATGACCTCTGAGCTGCCCTGCTCATAGCTGAGTGAGCTCCTATAATGCAGAAGAAGTCCTGAGGCAGGGAAGCAGAGAGCCCTGGGTGACTCTGGTAGACATCGCCAACTCGGACTGTAGGTGCTGGGAACTCAGCTGGTGACATAAGAATCAGCAACACCTCCCCCTTCTTTCCTTCCTTCCTACCTTCCTTCCTTCCTTCCTTCTTTCCTTCCTTCCTGCCTGCCTGCCTGCCTGCCTGTCTGCCTTCTTTCCCTTTCTCCCTCCCTCTTCCTTTTTCTCTTTTTTGGATGTCATTGACTTGTTGTCCTATAAAATGTCCCAAACTCTGGCCTTGATATTTTATTTCCTTATTGGTGTCTTAAACTTGTTCCTCTCTCCCCCATATTCCATATGCATTGAACATTATATCTAAAGACTTGATTAGAGTCTGTTCCAATTTGTTTCAGCTACAGTACATCATAGGTGGTGTTCTTTCTCTATGGATTCGATGGGTAATTCCCATCAAGGAGAATGAGCCCCTACTCCACCTTGAAAAACCCTTTTAGCAGATGGCACATTGGAGCTTTCTAGTCCAGCTTCTTATTTTATGGAAAAGGGAATTTGTGGCCAGAGAGGTCATGGCCCATCTCTCCTGACACATACTCTTCTCACAATTATTTCACATTTTCCATATATTTAATAACATCTTGCTGCCTCTTCCTTGTGCTGGACATTTCACTGAAACCTCCTCCTTATTCCACCTGCATCAGTGTCTCCCTATTATGTGAGTCCTATGGACCCTCTCAGTTCTCATCCTCTATGCAATCTTTGCACCATTTAATATTAATAACCACACTACCTCTCTTGAAATGCTTGCTTTGCTTATTTTCTCCGATTTTACTCTCCAATCTTTCTGATTAATCCCTTAATCATATCCGTTTCTGTCTAAAATATAAGCATTTGCTAAGATTCAAGGGATACTACCTAATATAATACAATTTAAGAGAAAATTCCATACCAAATTAAAAAAGGATTCTAGGAGTCAATATATAATGCCAATACTTGTGAGAATGGCAGAGAATTAATGGATGTAGGTAGAGATAATTCTGTCAGTACCTGATAATGTTTCCCAACTTGGAGAGATGGAAGCAGAGCTATGAGTGGGCACAGAAAAGATAGAAATGTATTACCAAGAGTCTGTTTCCTACCTCCATGGGTCAGCAATGGTCACCAAGCTGGTGCAATGCTTCCTCATTCATACCCTTCACACTGTTTTATTAAGCTTGAGAGAATAATGTGGAGGCAAGGTTAATACAGAAGAAATTTGAGACACTCTCCTAGGAAACAACATTGCAACCCTAGATCAGCAGCAACTAATACTAGTTACTGAGTTGAGAAAATATCTGACCAACCAAAAGACATGCCTAGGTGCTAGGTATCAAAATAGCCACCATTCCCACTCACACTGCGATAGGTGAACCAACAGAAACCTGAGTATCCAACTTCTTTCTCCCCACCTCCAAGTGCTGGCCCCTGTGAAGGGGTTTCTATTTATGTCCATAAAATTGTAATGGATAAACTCGTCCATTATCTTAGCCTTTTCTCTAATTTCCTTAGGTAAAAACTAAAGCGATACTTTAATCTACAACATCAAGTCCCCAATATTACATTTTATGGGAAGAAAGTTTATGAGATTTGGCTTTCTCTATTTTGATGATAAATTCAGAGCTGCAAGGTTCTATCTCCACTCCAAGTTGAAAATGTGGAGTGAAAACAGAAGCTTGAGACCTAGAAAAATTATACCATGAAAAGGGAGTAAATAAGCCTAACCCACAAAAGAGATAAGAAAGATAAAATCATAATTTGAAGTAAATTTTACACCGGAAGACATAATGAAAAATGTTCCACTCTATCACACTCCTAAGAAAAGGAGAGGATGAATGAACCTATTAAATAAGAAATTGGAGAATATAACAAAATGAAAAGGGGAACTGCCACATGTAAGTAAAAACCAAAGGAGAAAAATAATGTTATTATAAAAGTAACACTATAGTAGAAGAATCAAAGTGCAAAACTGATCCTAAAAATACTGGATCTGTAGAGAACTATCTTGAGAAAATCAGAACAAAGAGAGAATGACGAAGGAAAGAAACAATCAGAGTGAAGATAATAGCTTTGGTGGTCAAACAATGAGGAGTCGGCATACAATTTGTGTGTCTGAAAAAGTCAGAGGTGATCAACAAAAACAGGAAGAGGATATGCAGTTTGCAAAGGATCACTATAGTAGACAAAATGAACAAAATCTTGTCAAATCCTCAGTTCTCTTTAAGCAAAGATACAGAAATTTAAGAACAAAAAGAAAAATAATCTTTCACATCAGTACAGCACTGCTTAAGGCTGTCACAATACCTGAGTTTAAATTGCATTGCTCTGATGCTAGACAGGTAATATGTAACTTACAAGATTATCATAAGATAAAATGAGAACATTCTTGCAAAAGTACTTACCTTATTGCCTGGAATATAATAAGCACCTGATAAATGCCATCTGTTATTGCAAACATTCAGCTAGAGGAAATATGTAACCAAGAATAGAAATCATCAAGCTAGTCCAGAATTCACATTAACAGTATTGGAGAATTTTAAGGAAAAAAGCTGTGGGCAAGTATTCCATAAACAGTCAAGTTGTTATTCTTGTGAAGGCAAAAGGAAAGCATACTCAAAAGAGCAAGAATTGGGGAAGTATATCACCAATAAACAATTCATGGAAAAGGTCATTTGCAGAAGTATTCCAGCAATGGAAAAGATGAATAAAAATGAAGGAAAGTTACTGTACTAAAGGACTGTTAGTGAATATGGATCACTTCATTGGTTCTTTATCCCTAGGAGATTCTGAATAAGGCTTGGATCTTCTAAGAAAAAAACATGTACATATGACACATACATAAAAATATATATAATATTTTAGGTTATTCAGAACTAGAAGGAAATTAATTTATGGTTTTATTTGAAATTCATAGATCACAGATTTGTTTTAAACATCAGTTTTAGTTTAAATAACTGTGATTATTGTGATTAAAAGACAAAAATTAAATCTTAAATTTAGGATGGAATATGTATCTATGGATATAGACGTGGATAGATATGTATAGATATATGGTATAAAATTAATAATTTTAACATAATAAATATGAACATAAACTTCACACCAAGTAAAACATATACATATAAATGTGAACACTTACACACTAGGAAGTGAAGAGGGTGAGCAGTGGAAAGAAAGCTATGTGAGTTTATAAATGCATATATTTTTCTCATTTTGTCAAAGAATAAATGAATAGATAAGGCAACTTTTGATAGGTTTGAGCAAGTATTTAAACACATAAAAGTTACCCTTAGAAAAAGACAAAATAAACATATCTTCTATTAGTGAGAAGAGATTAAATAAATGCAAAATATTATAGGTGGATTAATGAAATGTGGCAAAATTTTAATAATTAGCCTATCTAGGTTGAGCATAAGGTTGCTCACTTTACTGTTCTCTCTAATTTTATATACATTTAATTTTTTCACAATAAAACCATGAATGGAGAGAAAAATAAAATATATAGTAAAAGCTAAACAAGAAAAAGACATAAATCATAAAAGCTATCATAGACTTGGTTTCATAAAACTTTTAAAAAATCTCGAGAGGATTATGCAAAGTAATTTTAACTTTCTCCCCTATAAAATTTAAATACTCTTTAAAATAAAATTTAAAAATCTAAACACTCAATGATAATATTTATGTTTCATCCAGCCAAAAATTTTAAGAAATTAGGGGAAGCAGCAAACTGTGACCTATAATGAAGAGAAAAAAATATCAATCATAGAAACAGATCTAGAAACTACAAAGTTGATGGACTTATCAGCAAAGGATTTTAAAGCCATAATTATAAATATGTTCAAGGATTTAAAAAAAAGTATTAGATAAAGAAGAAAGAAATTGAACATATGAGATAAAAAATTTTAAATCTATAGGTTAAAAAATATAACATGTAAAAGGAAAATTTCACTGAGCAGAATTTATAGACACTACATATTAATAGATAAATCAACCTGAAAAAATAGTAATGGAAACCATGCAAAATTAAATAAAGGGAAAAAATCCTGAAAAATTTAGAATAAAACCTCAGTTACCTGTGGAGGAGTAACAAGTGGTACAACATACAAGTAAATGGAGTCCCAGAGGAAGAAGGAAGAAAAGACAGAAAATATATTTGAAAAAAAAAAAAAAAGGCTGAAAAAATCTTCCAAATTTAATACAAACTATAAAGTCAAACAAGCAAGAAACTTAAGGATCTCATAAAGGCACACCATAAACAAATCTTTGAAAACCCAGTGATACAAAGAAAAGTTTCAAAATGCCAGTTTAAAAATTAAACAAGACCATATGCAGGGACACATCAAAGAAATACTTCAGACTATTGGTCAAAAATAATGCAAGTAGAAGACAATAAAATGGCATATTTAAAGGTCTAAGGAAAAATTTCATCAAACTAGAATTCTTTATCCAATGAAACTATTTTTTTGAAAATGAAGGTAAGGACATTTCCAGATAAACTTAAGCTGATAGAATTATTAATAAGAGATCTGCATTACAAGGAAGGTTGAAAGAAATTGTTTAGGCTGAAGTAAAGGACACCAGATAGAAACCTAGGTCAACATAAGGGAATAAAGAACTAAAGAGAGAGCACTTAAGTGGGAAATATGAAATACCTTTTTCTTGTTTTTTACTTTCTTCAAATGATAATTGACTTTTTAGATAAGAATTACACCAATGAATTGTAGGGTTAATAACATATAAAAAAAAGTAGATTATTTGAAAACAATAGCATAAAGGATGGGAAAAGGAAAGTGATCTTATACCTGAAATACGAGGTTTGTCCTGAAAGAATTGAGCCAATGTGGAGATAATTAAAACATATGTGGCTGATACTTTTGGGACAGACCTCGTATATTATTTAAAGGTAGAGTATAATAAGTTACAAATGCATATTGTAAAGCCTACAACAACTGCTCAGAAATAAAATGAAGATATAGCTAGCAAGTCAATGATGAAAATAAAATGAATCCTAAAAACAATCAATCCAAAAAAGACAGGAAAAGTAAGCAAGAAAAGGAATAATAAAGAGATTGGCCAAATAGAAACCAAATATACTAATGATTTCATTAACTATAAATGGGGCAAATGCTCCAATTAAAAGATAGTCATTGTCACTTAAATAAAAAAGGAAGTCCAAACTATATATTGTCTAAGAAACACACTTTGAATATACAGCCATAAATAGCATGTAAGTAAAGGAATGGAAAATAACATACAAGAATCTACTAATCAGGAAAAGGCTGGAGTGGTTTGGTTATATTACTAACAAAGTAGACTTCATAAGAAAGAATGGTGTCAAAAATTAAGAGGGATATTTCATAATGATAAGAGTCAATTCAACAAGAAAACATAACAATCTCAAAGGGGGTGCTCACCAAGTAGCCAAGCCTCAAAATATATGGAGTAAAAAGGAAAGATAAAAATGGAATGCAAAAATAAATAAGTTTACAGTCCTATCTGGAGACATCAATACTTTTGTTACTAGGGCTGATCAGAAAAGTTCTCTTGCTTTTGCTGTTCTTTTGCAACTTTGTGCCCTTATTAGTCTATGAGCTTTTTAGAATACTCTTAGTGAATTCCTAAGCAAATCCAGATGGAATTTACTTGAGAATGCACTGAATTTATATAATAATTATATACATTTTATATGTGTATGAATATGTATATATGTATTATATTTTGTAATACACTTGGGGAAGAATTGACATCTTTGTAATATTACATCATTCCATCAAAGAGCATGGACTGTTTATTCAGCTCTTTTTTATTATGTTCTTTTATGAGTTTTGAATTTTTCTCTGTAGAGCTCTTATGTATTTGCTGGTATTCTTATGTTCATTATAATTTTGTAGGGGGTCTTTGTTTTTACATTATTTTATTTTTGCTAATATGAAAGCATTTTTTGGTATATTTTCTACTTGGTTATTACTTGTGTAGAAGAAAGGTTACTGATTTATATAATTGATCTCAAATTAAGCACCTCTAGTTGCAAAATTCATGAATTCTTTTTCAAAAAACTTTTTTCTATGTAGAAGAAACCCTCACATACAAATAATGTCCACTTTGTCTTTTTCTTTCCAAGTATTAGTCTTCTGATTTTTCCCCTTCTATTTCTTTAGAACATTGGTAAGAACCTAAGGTGGAAACAACATGTTTCTATTTTGTCCCAAAGTGGTTAGGAAATAGGTAAACCTTCACCATTTTTCTCTATCTGTTAGCAAAGGATTCTAGTGTGGCAGATGGGAAGCAGGATAAAAATGTAAAGAAGCATTGACCCTCAATTGCCAAGTAGAAATTATGCCATGAACCCGAATGGAGTTTCTGTATTCAACCATTGCATTTAGAAGTTATTTGTTTTAGCAGCTAATGTTACTATAGCTAATACAAAGAAACTTGACAAATGAAGATTCATACCTTGTCTTAGGCAAGGGAGCTCGACATGGTAGAGATGTAAGTTTTCCTTACATCAATCTGTAACTTAAACACTATTTCAATCCCCAAGTGGGTGTCTATGGGAATGTGACAAGTGATTCTAAGCTTTATCTATAAGAGTAAACAGTTGAGAACAAATAAATGGAAAATTGGCTAAAGAAGGCTATTAAAGAATTTGTCTTAAAAATATTGTGAAATAGATTAATACCATATATATATATATATTTGAATTATATATATATTTGAGTGCTATATATAAAGATATATATTTGAATTTTAAATGTCATGCTGGTGAAGGAATAGAGAGACTTGTTAACAAATATATTACTGAAAATATATTTGAAAAAAATGATTGAAAAAATTTCCAAATTTAATAAAAACTATAAAGTCAAACAAGCAAGAAACTTAAGGCTCTCATAAGGGCACACCATAAACAAATCTTTGAAAACCCAGTGATACAAAGAAAAGTTCTGCATATGTTGATTTTAATTTAACAAGGGAAAAGACAGATTAAAGTAAGCTGATTATTTCATATTTTACAAAAAATACATTTCAGATGGACTGAAGATTTTATGACATTCGATCAACAAGTGTTAGTTGAATAGTTATGAGATGCCAACCCCTGTTCTACCTCTTAGAGATCAAACAAGTATAAAGACAAAAATTCCGGGTGGGGAGGGGGACAGGGGGAGCAAAAAGGGGGTGGATATAATACAGCAACAATAAAATTAAAAAAAAAAAAAGACAAAAATTCCTATCCTCATGGAGTTTACATTTTAATGGACAAAGAGATACAAGAAGACAATTAAATAAGTGAAATATGTAAGTAAATTACATAGTGACAAGTGCTATGGAGGAAGAGAAAGCAAAGAATACAGTTAGTGTTTCCCTAGAAGGTAGGCATGCAGTGTACTTCAAATGGAAAAGGTGACATCTGAGGATAGACCTAAAGAACGTAAAGAAGGTAAAGACGGAACACTGAACTGACATACAAATAATGAAATTATAAAACTAATCCAAGAATATGTAGGTGGCTATTGCTGTAATCTTGGAATAGGGAAAAAATTTCAGAGCATGATACTGAAGCTGGAAACCTTAAAAGAGAAAACAAAATTTATACCATAAAAATGTAATAAAACCTAAAATACAAGTGGGCAATCCGGGGGAAAAGAGCAACATATTGTCATGTTATAAGTTTATATTTAGGGTGACCATATAATGTATTGCTTAAACCAAGGTCCCTTGGGACCGAAAAGGGGCTGATAGTTTTACTTATGCCAGAGAAATAGGCAGCAAGTCTAACTGTGCCAGACAAACTAAACTGAGTCCTAATCAATAAAACAAATCTCAGGAGAGAAGTGCACATAAATCATTAAATGTAAATGGAAGTAAATATCGGAAATTATGTTAAACCTCACAAATAATGAAAGGAAAACACACTAAAACAGCAGACATCGTAATTCTTGGTCATCCATTTTTTTTTTTTTTTTTAAGATTTTATTTATTATTTTCAGAGAGGGTAAAGGAGAAAGGCAGAGAGGGAGAGAGACATCAATGTATGGTTGCCTTTCACCTGCCTCCAGCCACGGACCTGACTGGAGACCTGGTTTGCAACCTGGTTATGTGCCCTGGCTGGGGAGTTGAACCAGTGACCTTTGGGTTCGTAGGCCATGGCCTTATCCACTGTGCTACCAGCCAGGGCATTTTGATGATAAATATATTGATAATGCCCTTGATGAGGTTATGCTAGAGAAATTTCAAAATGAGGTAAATTTAGTTATAGGCACTTGGGCATAAATGTGTAAAAACACATTTAAAACATCTGTGTTTTTAACCCTATACTCCTAATTACAAGAACAAATTCTAAGAAAATAATCAGACAAAATGGACACAGCTATAATATCAGGATATTCAAAGTAGGGCTTTTTATAATTGCAAAACAATGGAAAACATCCCAACTGTGCAATAGGGTTTTGTCTAAACAAATTGTGATATAGTTATACAATAAAATACTATGCTTCCATATTAAAGCATCGAAAGCTGTATAAAAAACAAAGCCCAACATGTCCTCACTCACATTAGTCCAAAATGAACTCTCTCCTTTATTTTCCAGAAAATTAGCCACTTCTTGTCCCATCATATCTTTTTTTAAAAATTTTTATTTATTATTTTTAATGAGAGAAGGGCAGGGAGAGAGGAACATTGAGAGAAACATCAATGTATGGTTGCCTTTCACCTGCCTCCAGCTACAGACCTGGCTTGCAACCTCTTTATGTGCCGTGACTGGGAATCAAACCAGTGACCTTCGGGTTAGCAGACTGGTGCCATTCCGCTGGGCCACACCAGCCAGGGCTCATCATATCTTTATATATATATATGTACATATACACACACACACACATATATATATATATACATATATACACACACATATATATATAAAGCCTTATTAAAATCAAATAATAGTAGCCATTACACTCTCATATGAACTCTTGCCAACAATTTCTCTGAGTAGCCTTGGTATAGGCATGGTTGGCCTTCCAAGTGATTGCAGGCAACAATTTTTCCAAACATTTTGCCAGTGAGAGATGAAGTTCTCAGCCTCCCGGACGGTTGGTCTCCACCTGCCAATCTACCACTAAGCTGATGACATATATTTTAGGCTTTGGCTATGGAAACGCTCCTCTTCAAAGTATCAACTTCTTTAAAGGTTAAGGTAATGCTAGCTAACGTTGTAAACAAACCAAAAATGAAGCATGGCTCAAACATGATAGAAAAGTGTTCTCACTTACATAAAGTCTGGCACAAGCATTTCAGAATGGTGAGCAAGATCTCCATGCAGTATTTCAGCATAGGTCTCCTTCATCCTGTAGACTTCGTGCTCATCATTAGAAAGAGAAGAAGAGGAGAGGTACTTCACCCACTTTTTACTCATGCATAGACTTGGCTCCCAATCCATTGGCTGAAAACCTAGTCACAAAGTTGAGGAAGGTTGGGAAAGGTAATCTAGCTGAGCACCCAGGAAAAAGAGGATACGGATTTGGTGACAAATGTAATAGTCAGGATAGGCTTACTTATGTTTACTAATGCCAACAACTCAGAGGCTTAACCAACAGCAATGTTTCTGTTGCCCTCACACAGCTTTTCAGAATGGAAATTTTGATTTGTTAAGATAATTAGTATTAAGTTAGAAAGATAATATTAAGTATATGTAATTATAGGTGAATAGGTATATTTAAACACACATTCAATATACACACTAAAAAAATGAGAGTTTTCTAACTAAAGTGCTAATAATATCTATATAGTTATATTAAATTTTTTTCCCCTCTCTTTCTGTATGTTTTTAAATTTTTTTTTTTCCAAAAAAGAAGGTATTGATTCAGTAGTAAGAAAACATATACACAATAAAAGCCATTTTAAAAAGTACATTTTTCACCAGTCCCTTTCAAATGCCTAAATTTTCCCAACTCCATGTTTCCTACCCAGGTCAAAATCAGTCTGGCCAAGGACAGAATCACACAAACTAGCAGGCATTACTGAGATTTTTGAGCCTTGCTCACTGCAAGAACGCTGGCATGTGGCTAAGAGAAAGCAAGGTTAGCATCCCCTTTTGTTTCGCTCTGTCATACTACCCTTTAGGCCAGATCACATGGCACAAGGATCTATACTCCCCAGGGTAACTATCTCCTGAATTTCAAGTCAGAGCCGAGAAGAGGGCAAAGGTGAAAAGAAGCAGAGCTGAAATTTTTAATAGGAAATGCCTCATGGTGCTTACAGAAGGAAGAAAAGACAGAGAGTCCTGTGCATGTTAAGGTTGTTTGCAAATGAAACTCATTTTCCCTTCTAGATCTATATAATAATCACTTATTTCTGAGGAAAAAAAATCTAGAATATTTCTGACGGAGGCTGATGTGGACAATCAGGTAGTTGTTTACTTAAAAGGCAACTGCTTTCTCTAGTTCAGACTGGTGAATTCTGTGACTGTGAGATCAAAGATGAGGGAAGATAGGAGTGTCATGAATTTGTTCATTCTGACTGTATTGAACACTTTGCTCTATTTGGAGGTCTGGCTTTTGAATCAATATAGAGTGGCCCACGAATGCAGACCAATACCCATATGATATGGATATATTCAGGAGCCTAGCCAAGAAAACATATCTGTACCAAGTAAGAATTTGTTACTATTAGTCATTTAATAAGCACATGTAAGAGGTCAAATAATGGTGTCAAAGCTGGGTGACTTTTAAAGCCCTTGGATGTGATAGGACATCCAAATTATCATGTCCCACTCCAAACCCTTTATCATCCCTCACCCTGCCACCTGACGACTGATTTGTGAGACTATAATTCAAGCATTTGTGCAAGGACATTGCACAGATGTTTGTAGCTCACATATCAGTGTATTTCTACTGAATTTTCACAACACACTCCTTGAATTCACCTTGAGCCTATCAGCCTGCCAGATTCTTTAGGCTTTCAAGAAAGGGTAAATACTCATGACCAAGGACAAGAAGAGGCAGCCAACCGATGGACATCGCAATCATCCCATGCGTCTGACACTGAGTAGTGCCACCTTCTAAGTGTGCAAGAAATTGTTTTAGAACAACTTTCTGCTCTGGTCAGGATAGGCCATTTGCTACTGCCAGAGCTCAGCAGCTCATGATAACAAACATTTATATTTTACTCATGCAAGCTCCTCTGTGGGTGTGGGCAGCTCTCCAAAGCAGCTATTCTCCACGCAGTGACTCGGCGATCCAGGCTGCTTTGATCCTCTTGTCCTTCCATCCCAACATGAGTCCTCCATGATCACCACAGCAGGGAAGTGAATGTTTGGAGAATTCAGGCCTCTTCTTCTGTGCTTTTGCCCAGAAGTGACACATGTGACTTCCAATTGGCCAGAGCAAAGCATAGGCCCCAGTCTTACTAATGAAAGCAGAAGAAACATAGAGCAGGCCATGGAATAATCCAAACCATTATTGTCTCTGATCTTTGTTTGACTTTCTTTTGTTATTCCCAAGGAGAGAGTTGATGGGGTTGTCATAGGTGCATTTAGTGCGGAGCACGTGTCAGAGATAGAATTTCTATCCACATCTCCAGTGTGGCCAACTTGCCCCATGCTTGGAACCTGTGTGGTTATCCTGATACTCTCCCTGCATCCTGGTTTCACCCCCAAAAGAACAGAAAAGAGCAACTAAAAGTTTTTAAAAACAGTCAGCACCATGTTTTTTTAATGCTGTGCATGAAGCCCTGAGGCTTCATGCAAGTTCCTTCTAGTACATCCATCACACACACTCTGGCACCATGCCCAAAGGCCCAGGGCCCGCGTCTGTACAAGGAATAAGTGTCCCATATAAGACTGCCATCTCCTCCCCAAACACTGATCCAAGCACTGCTATGGACCAGGCCAGAAATACGATGACAGGATTCTACCTTCAAATACTTTTTGGCCTAGTAAGAAAGATAGATTAATTACTCTACCCACTCATATAATAAACAATATGAAGAATGCAAGACTGACATTGGAACCAGATGAGAAACATGGGGAGATGAAGAGCAGTGAAGAGAAACCTAAAGAAATATTATGACTTTCTGGAGCTAAAAGGATGTATGTGTGTGTGTGTGTGTGTGTATGAGTGGGGTTTTGGAATTGGTAGAGGGAGGGAGCATAGAAATGAGGGCAGAGAAGTGAGTGGAGCTCAGTCAGGAAGGTCTTAACGGTATGGTGTTCGCAATATAAAACCTTCCTCTACCTATTTTCTGTTTGACCCTGGAATGTAGAAATGAAGATCCACCCAAGATCTCATTGGCTCACTTCCTCCCAAATGTCAGGATCTCCTTAATGGAGGCTTGAGATCAAAACCCCAAACAACAGCTAAAGCTTCATCTGCTTCCTCTGGTCTGGAGCCAGCTGGCAAAGAAACGAGCAAATAAAATCAATACAGTACAACTGGCGGCTGGTCACCCAGACACTCCCGCAGCCCCTTGCGTTTGTGTCCAAGACTCTCCTCGTGACTCAGGGAGTCCCCTCCCCCACCACCCCTTTGCGCCTGGTTCCTTCCCAGAGAGTGGACCGTGCGAGTGGCAACCCGCCAGGCTTTTCACCTCTGTGCTCTCCTAGCTTCATAACCCTACTCTGCTCCCAAGTTTCCCCAGCCTGGGTTCGCAGGGCTTGGCAAGAATGTGGAATTAAATATGTGGCAGATGTGCTCAGGGTCAAGGGGCTTCATTCTTTTGCTGATGTGCAGTTTCTCTGACAGCCTTGCTCTGTCCAGGTCCTCTGATTATTTCTTATCCCATCACACTATGAGGTCTGGAGGTCTGTGAGTTTAGCTTTGAGCATATGACCAAACCCCAGGAGCCAGGCAGTGTCGGGAGCCCAAGAGCTAGTCTGCAAAAGAGACTGAATACAGTGGCCTCAGAGGATGGTGACAGGAGAAACCAGTCACAAGAGAGATTATCTCCGGATGTGTTGCAGTCTTAATGTCAACCAGTATCTTGGTGGTTGAAGTTCAGCTCGCTTAGGGTGAGAGGACATTATCAACTGTGCTCATGCTCTGAGGCATAGATGTCTATTATCAATCTAAAGAGCCCAGGACACTATCGTAATAAATGTTATGCCACCTAGCAACAATGGCCGTGACCCTGAGATGAATTGTTTGGGGAGCAGGTCATATCAGAGTGACTTTTAAAGAGCTATCCCCTTTCAACCTCCTGTTTTTCAACTGGGCGACCATTTCTGGCTTAAATGCCACTCTCTGTCCCTTAAGAGGGTATATATTTAGGTTTCTATGTGTCTGGAAAAGCATAGACCTTCTTGCCATATCTGGAGCACATCATCAATTTTGACGGAATAGAAAATACTTGAGATGTTTGTATATGGTAATTCTGCATAGAGGAGAGTAGTCATAGATTATTAACATCTTCGGAAACCACTTCTCAGAGGTAATAACAATGGCAGTTCTAACAATGGTAGGAAATGATGCTGTTGTCAAATACTGATTTATAGCAATATCACTGATTTCAAATGGGGAAAAAATTAGAATACCGAAGAATTATTTTTCTCTTCAATTGGGCAAAGAACACAGTTTAACAAGGCAACTGCTGGCAGTTTTTCATGAAAAGAGATTCTCATATGTGGTAGGCTGAATAATGGCCCCAAAGATATTCACATTCTAAACTCTGAAACTTATGACTATTACTTCAGATGGCAAAAGGAATTTGGCAGATGTGAATAAATTAAAAATCTTGAGATGAGGGGATTATCTTGGATTATTTGGGTGGGCTGCAAATGTCATCATAAGTGTCCTTATAAAAAGGCGACAGAGGGAAACTTGGCTACAGAAGCGAAAGCAATGTGACTACAGAAGCAGAGATTGGAGTGATGTGGCCGCAAGCCAAGGAATGCCTAGAGCCACATGCAGCTGGAAAATGCAAGGAACAGATTCTTCCCTAGGAGCTGCTGGAAGTAACTAATCCTGGTGTCAAGGTGTCAAACTTGACTTTAGCGTAATGGAACTGATTTGGGGCTTCTGGCCTCTAGTACTGTAAAAGAATAAATCTGTATTGTTTTAAGCTAATGTCATTGAGACAATTTGTTATAGCAGCCGCTTTACACTAATGGCTTACTTTCAAGATATAGCCCCAGCTGTTATAGTTATAGGACATAATTTAAAAAATAGATTATATATATTTTTATTAATATGGATGTGTGGGTAGCTATCTGTCCAATTTGCCACATCATAAATCTACTTGGCTCATTTATAACTAAATTTTAATTTTTATTATTATCATTTTTTAAAGAGTTTTTTTTAAAGACCTTTTATTATTTTCAGAGAGAGGGGATGGGAGAGAGAAACATCAATGTATGGTTGCCTTTCACCTGCCTCCAGGTACGGACCTGGCTGGAGGCCTGGCTTGCAACCTGGTTATGTGCTTTGGTTGGTAATTGAACCAGCGACCTTTGGGTTCACAGGCTGGCGAGCCATCTGGGACCTGTGCTACGAGGGTGAGGGAACCAGTGATGGAAAGTTCATGACTCAGGTCATCGCTCCTCACACTGCCATCCTGAAGCTGAACAGAATGCCCCCTTTCTTACATCCACACATATCCTTTGGACTTTTCCTTTGGTGATTCAATTCAAAACTGCCCTTGAAAGTCACATAAATCTGACTGTATCTTTGTAAACATGCTGGGAGTGGGGACACACAGTGTGATTTGCCTCGGGCCCCGCATACCCTAGGGAGCTTCTTGGAGCCTTGATTCTTGGACTGGACACAATTGTTTTAGTTACGTAGGACCAGGAGAATTTGCAAAGTTATCAACAAGAGCATAGGGTCACAGAGAAAGAATGAAGCCAAAACAGAAAACATCAGAAATAGAATCTCATTTACTCCTCGCAATTACCCATAAATTGAAGATAATATCTCACATTCACAGATAAGCTGAGGACCAGGAAGACTTAAGTTACTTGCACAAAGTTACCCACTCAAGTGGCAGAGCTGGCTCACAATCCAGACTGGATTGATTCCAAGACTCTTGTTTTTCACCACACGATCCTGAGGCAGCAGGTTTCTGAACAAAATGTTCTGGGCATCCCAGCCTCTCAACTCTCACCAACGAGCCCAGCAAACAGTAGGGGAAATCCATTCAGTACAGTATTCCCAAATGGCGAGAAGAAGGAGTCTTATTTCGAAGGCAAGGTCTTTTCTTTAAAACCGTCCTCTCTTCTCAGCTCATTCCTGAAGAAAGGCTTTGGCATGTGGCACATGGAAACTGTGGCTTCTTGCTTGGGCTCTGGATAGGATCCACATGGCAATACTGCTGGGGAGATATGCAATCTCCAGCAGTTGTCCGAAAGCATCACTCGCATTTCATTTCACCTTCTTGCCAATTGTCCTCCATCTCCACCTCACCTTCCACCTGCTCCAGGAGGCGAGAACAGCAGCCTCCTGGGCTCCAGAGAAAGGGGCGCCATGAATTTCATCTCTCTTAGGGAAAAATTGGTTTTCGGTCAAGTTGATAATACGAGTGACTAAAGATGGATATCCAAGGACATGTCAGAAATCGGGCAACAGTGTGGGGAATGGAAGAAAGCCTGAGTTGAGTTTATGAAAGTTTTCCACTAAAGTCAGCAACAGTTTAAATTTAAACCAGGCACAAGATGCTAGAATCTCCATATGAGTTGTTCATCAAAGGGCTAAAAGAAAGGAAATCTGAGACGATGCAGGGTCTGGCCCAGAAGCTTTCAAGTGATTCCTTTCCGTAAGGAAACTATTTGCTTTGTCTGTGCATGTTCAGGAAAACGGCCTTTTTGGAACCGGGTTCATTCTCAATTCAGGTCACAGTTCTTTTGACCAGTTTTAAACATTGTAAGTATGGAAATGTCTACTGCTCTTCACACACACACACACACACACACACACACACACACACAACTGTGTAGGCCTTGTTTAGTCACGCTGGAATACTATATGACTTAAGTATTTAATCTGGGCTGACTTAAACTAAGTTTCATAAGGCAGGGGAGAGAAATAGCTAGTACCCTGGATATTCAGATTATCTGTGACTGCATGTTAACAATCAGGGAAATCATGTGACATTGCAATATCTCTGACCCTCTTCAAAAATAAAAAATGGAAAAGATAAGCCCAAAGCTTATCAGCTAAGGAAAGTAAAATGTTTAGACAGAATTGCATTGATTAAAAATAAGAAGGAATAGCCAAACTCTGCCAGAAAAGGAATCTTAGCGGCTCATGCAGGCCTCCTTTCTTTCAGCACTTGGTTTAAACAAAGGGCTCTCAAGTTCTCAGTGTGATTTGAAGTTCAGAAGGTTCTCTCCTCAAACTCTCCAGTTTTCAGCTCCCAGCCTGTGTTCCTTGAAGACACCCACCCTTCAGTAGCAGCCAGAATGGGACAGTGGCTGGATATCCATTAGGCATTTACCAGGGTGTTTTCTAATCTTATTACGTTATTCTCTCTTCTGGCTTTTGTTCCTTTTTTTTTTTTTTCTCCTGTTAGTATTTTTTTTTTTTCTCTGTAGTTTAATCAGATTCTTAGAAATTAGAGTTGAAAAGGCCTCTTAAACTCGTCTCCTGTATTCCTGCCAGGGCACGATTATTCCCTATGTTTAACTTTCCAGAGCTCCGGCCAGACCTCCTTCTAAATGTCTCTAATGGTGAGGTTCCCACCACTTCCCTTGCCTCAAAGACTTAACTGTAAGAAACACTTTACAAACACACAGCAGTCAGGTTTTCTCCCTTCACATTATGCTACCCCTCAAGGTCTCCCCTCCAGGAGGTGAGTTGGGGTTCCTGAATCCACTGCATCCCCTGTAAGAGACATTTCTTTGATATCCTTAAAAAGCAATGATGATTTTTAAGTGGCTTTTCTTTGGGGAAAATGGTAATCTGGTTTTGGATAATCCATCAGCAAACCACAATTACAAAGCACTCAATCCAGGAGCCTTGCCATTCGCATTTGGGGTGGGGAAACTGTATAAATGAAATAAATGACGAAAATTTGTTAACTGCCCTTATTTACGTTAACTAGTTAGTGGAAAATAAATAGTACCGAGAGTTCTCTTTTCTGTATTAACACAGTGATTGGCTTTATCACCAGGGTGACTAAATGCTGTGTCCATTTTCTAGAAACTAGTTCTTATGGTCCTGCAGGAGCGGGTGTTCACAGAGGTTCTGCAGAGAGGACCCCCACCCCCAGCAATGTGTTCATTGTAGACCTAGTAGCATGTCCTGCGGAATGATCTGTGTCACCAAACCACTGGTGGGATTTTGTTCCCAGTCAGCCTTTTTCCATGAAGCTCTAGACTCAGAAAACGTTCAGACATATCCTGGAGCTTTAGAGTAAAGAATGCTGATTAAAACTAGTTAATGATAAGTACAAAAAGAGATTAACAACTGTTTCTGAAACCTGACTGGATTTGCAGAGGGCAACGCATTGTCCTTTTACCTTAGTTGAGAGGGGGGAAAAACCCAGTCATTCTTGGAAAACTGGAAGACCTGCCTGATTACAAATTTACAATTTCCTTCCTTATTGCACAGAGGAAAAAATACGTTAATTAATGAATAGTTGTGGGCAGCTTCCTTCATTTCTGTCACGCCATGCATGTCAGTTGTATAATTATAACCTGTCTTTCTTTGGCTCTCTTTGGGGTAATTGCCAAAATCTTAATAAAGTTGGGGGAGCCCAGAACATTGCCCAGCAGAATGGAAATGCCACTTCAGGGGGACAGCTTAATACACTAGAATCCTCTTCTCTTAGAAGCTAACATTTCGCTTTTTGCCTCGTGTTTCAGTTTTACACATTTTGTGTTAGCAGCTACTCTCATTTTGAAAACATCCCTTTCTCAGTTGCTTGGCCCTGACCAGCCCAGGTGGGAAAAAATTTGCTTTTAAATATCTTGTTACACCAACAGTGCTTTCCCCCTTTAGCAATAATTTTCATCTTCAAACTCATTTTGGGCACAGGAGTGATTCCCAGTAAGGGATCCCCAAACACCTAGAGGTCCTGAAGGTAGTAATGGGAGTCTCTACATTTCAGATAGTTCAAAAAGCCTAATGGAAATTATATATTTACTCAGGATAAGGCCGCAGAAGAAATCAGTAAAATTTCTCTGATTTGGCTAGAAATATAGCAAGTTTGTGTGTTGAGGATGGATAATTTGTGTGACTGGGGACAATGTCACTATCATCACAGGGGTTGGTGAGCATGACTTGGAGATCTCACGCTGTTACTGGAGCCCCATTACTTTGGTAGATTAAAAATCTTGGAGGAAATAGTCTGAAGAGGGAGGTGGGAGGTGAAGGGAAAGCAATTTCTAAAAGGGAGTCAAAGGAGCACAAAGTCAAGGAGAGCTGCTCTGCACAGTTCCTTAGATGACTCTTCAGTCCTCTGGGGCTGGAGCCTTTGTTTTATGATGTCTTTCCAGACAGATGGGAGGTTTCGTGAGGAATCCAGTGACCCTGGGGTTTGTTAAGGTGTCTTGCTCTGTTTCTACCTTGCACTTCACCTTCTGATAGGGTCAGAGTGTGATGCAGATTCAGGACCTTGCTTCAGTTTTTTCTTCCTCTCTAGAAAACAAAAGGTCATGGCACCACCCAGTTCATCTTTCATTGTAGAAGAGGTAGAATAAACCAGATATTTTCAATGTTTGAATACCATAGAGTACTGTGATTGGTAAATACAAGTTATCATTATGCTAAAAATCTCAAAATAGAATATATATATAAACCTTATACACAGGTATATGTATATATCTTATATCTATTTGTGTACACACCCTTATACACACAAACTCTTTTTACCATTTTGGTCTGATTTATAATTTATAATAATTAGTGTTCCATTAGAAAACGAGTTTTGTGTGAATCACACACTCCTGAAATCATTTCAGTGGCAGATAAGATTTTACCATTGGGGTTTCAGAAGTGGCTGCGGAGCACAATGCCATCTCCATATTCATATTTCAGATCTGTCAGGACACCCGGATAGTTCATCTGATCACATGGATTTCCATTCCAGGCCTTGAGAGACAAGAAACCTAGCCATCACAGAGAGCCGGGGCAATTAAACTGAATCAGCGCTCGGAGTCTCAGCGGATGTCTTCTGGGTTACCATGGGGGACAGGAGTTGGTATGAGGTTTAATCAGGCACTAACAGCACCTTGCTGGGAACTTCATGGTTGATAAAGGCAGGCACATCAGACCCAGTCGCTCTTACTTTTTAAAGAGAAAGCAGCCTCTTTTGAAATGTAAAGAAGGCAGGCTTTGTTGCAGGGTGCATTTCCAGGGAGGGAGAATCTGAGAAGAGTTACAGTTGTCTTCTTTCACAGACTCCCGCATTCTTCCTGGGTTTTGATAATAAACTGAGAGATGTTCTTAAGGCTAAAATTTAAAGGACCCTCTCCAGCCCAGAGCCTGCACTCCCCTGTGGGTCCCATTGCTGGGGCCACTATTACATGGGCTCACGATTACACTTTTCATTGTCACACTGCTTTGCGAGCCACATTGGTCTCAACCAGGTTCTTGACCCATTGAATAGCTGGATCCATGTGCAAAAAAAAAAATACTGTTCACATGGTATCCAAGTATGCATGAATGGCGGCCTCTTCTGGGGTCTAACTGCCCTAGCTTTCAAGAAAGACAAGAGATTTTGAAGGAGTTATTCTTTGCATTGAAATTTTATTTTCAAGCAGTTTGGGTTCCCAGCATAGGAGGGTGGTTATTGTCCTATTAAAAGAGACTCTGAATTTGCCTGCGTATAGGCTGGCCATATACTTTACCATTACAATCAGGACACTGTAAAGAGGAAGGGGTGTGTTAATAACTATTCAAGGGCAAGAAGCATAAACCAGGATGCTTTCACTGAAGCTAAGACTTAGGCCCATTCACCCCACTGGCTGGCCCTGCAGCTCTAGCAGCAGAATTTGCCCCCCTCACAGACAGGCCCCCATCTAACCCCAGAGTCAGGTCTTGGAGAACCACCGGCCAAGAGAGTCCACTTAGCAAAATAACAAAGGAATCCCAACTAGAGGGATTAAGGATTTATGATTTTTAAAAAGTAAAATGACACAATGGCATTTCTTTCTTAAGTGGATTGCTCTGTATTCTTTGCCAGAAATGTTTAATGCTAGTGGCATAGTCTTTATTGTTTTTTGCTGTCTTTCTACCTCCTTCTTCTCTTTTCTTTACCAGCTCTGAAACACAAGGCAGTGCCCATGTCTCTTGGCAGTCTGGCTGTAGAGATGGTGGTTATTGAGAGCACCCTCTCACCCACCCCTGTAGCTATCAGGGACCTTCACCAATACCATATTTAATGCTTTCCACCTGCCAAGTGGGGTCCTCAGACCCTGCTCTCTCATCAGAGTCTTCTAGAGTTGTTGATTCACAGTGACACTGCTGGGACCCACAATGATAATAGTGACTGTACACCTGCCAACTATCCTGAAGTCCTGAGGTACCTCCTGGAGCTGGTGAGAGTCAGGGATGGGGAGGGAATATAATCACCTACAGCACTCACTTTGGCCTCTGGCCACCACTTTCGTCACCCTGTCCTTACCAGCCTTTGCCTGTAGCTCAGTCCCAGAGAAGGGAATGGTGCCCAAAATCCCTTCTCAGCAGCAGTTAGGCACTGTCACAGGGTTGAATGTTTTTTTCTCTCCACATTTTAATTCCATACTCCGTTTCAAACAGTATGAAGAGGTGGGAGATTAAGAAAGAAAAAACAAAAGAAAGGAAGGCACAGGAATTCGGAGGCAATTCTAGGGAATATTTTTGGGATAACAATACAGGGTGGCAGTCATTTTGAGGCAAAGGAAAGGAGCAGGAGACTAGGGGTATGATCAGGATAATGAAATGTTGGTGACAAAAAGGTCCAGGAATGAAGTCAAGTGTCAGAGGACCCTTAAAGGAAAGAATTCCCTCTTTACTCCTCACGAGTCCCTTTTTTTTTTTTTTTAAAGGCAGTTCTTTTTTAAAAAATGAAAAAAAATAAAACTTTGAGTCTGTTGTCACATTTTTCTCTCCAGTGTGAAACATGACAGTATTTAAGCCTTCATTGACACATCCGTGATGCCCCAAAGAGAAAGAGGTTAATTGAAAGGTTGCCAACCTTTTGGTACACAGCGCTTAAAACAGGCGTGCGTGGGTGTTCCTCTGTGTGTGTGCATGTGCGTGTGTGTATGTGTGTGTTCATTCGTGGGTTTTTCTTTCCAGACAATGTTGACGGTGGCTGCAGTGTATCTTAACTGTCAAGCTATATTTTTTCCTTGCTAGCTTTCATTTGTGTTGTTCTTCACCTTTTGGAGACCCCTTACCTCTCCTCTCTTAAATCTACACTCACCACAGAGCAGACATAATCCCAGATTTTCAGTAAATCAACACTATTTGCTCCCCACTGACTGAGAGAATTTGATACTGACAGCCTGTTATACCTAAAAGAAAAATACTGCCATGGTTCCTCTCACATTCTTTGCCTGGAAAAGCATGCAGGGAGGAGTGTGTGCAGTAGCCATTATAAATTAGGCAACCCGGGCCCTGTTAGTCTTAATGTGGATTTCATGAAAGTGGGTGCGTATGGTACTCTACCTTTACCCATGCCTCTGACCAAACAAACCTCAGTACCTGGAGTATTTCCAAATGCAATTAACTCCCTTCAGTAGGGTATTGGTGATTTATTTGGATTGCAGCAAGGGTGGAGTCCTCTGCTGGACAGCATGTGTGATAGGGGCTGGGATGTGGGAACTGAATGCCACATGTTGGCAATTCTGGGCCCTGTCTTACGAAGGCACAGTTGGGCTGTGGGGTTGAAAGAACAATTTTATTATTCATCTCTATGTTTATGATGGATGTGGGTGAAGAAATTTTGACTCTGTGTTACTGGGTCAGAATTACTGTGAATGAAACTAGAGTTAAGGTTTCTGACTCCACCTCAACGTTAGACATCAGGATATGGCTGATGCTTAGAGTTAGAACTGATGCCCCCTGGAGGGATCAGGACTTCTCCCTGCATGTTCCAGGCTGCCCAGTGGAGGAGAAACAATGACTGCCCAGTGGAGGCCAATGAGGTACCAAGTAAGCACTATGTAGGGTCCAGAGTGGATGAAAATGCTTTCAGGTATTAAAACTGGCAGCCATAGTTACACGGTGACCTGATCATTGTTAAGGGCAATGAGCATGGAAGACTGAGTCATTGTCTGGCCTACTTTGGATGGAAGTGACCACCAAGAGATTGTAACTTGAGGACAGGAACTATGCTTTTCTTGAGGAATAAACCCCAATAGTGATATACAGTCTAAAAGTGCGTGTAAGGAGCGATAGGGGTTTGAACAATCAATTTTACTTGGGAAATGATGCAAACCTATTCTCCTCTAGGAATTCATAAACCATATTCACTTATCGAAGACTATGAAAAAGTCTTCCAATGTAAAACTAAACTTAGCATTTCCCCTATCTGTTTGGTCAGAGAACTCCCTTCTCCTTATCCTTTCAGAGCAACTATTAATATTCCACAGGACTACTTTGCGAATGGCTGACTTAGTCCTCTCTCCCTTCCTGGTGCTTGTCACTGCCCAGCACCAAGAAAATGGTCAATATGATCCCACAAACATGGATTGAGCCCCAGGCATTGGTCTAGGTGAGCTAAATAGACAGTTTCAGTCCAAATACTCATATATCTGATATTCTAATTTGTCTTCTCTAGCCTCAGTTTGATCAATGAGGTTCAATATCAACCCAAGCCCTTAAAGTCACCCTAAGTGAACTGAAGCCAGTCTGGACCAAGCCAGTAAACTGCCTGTGGAGAAGACCCAGGGCGAGAATTCTCACACTCACAGGGTTCTTCAGGTAGAAGACCAGCCACTGCCCTGTGGCACATTGGTTTTCTGGGCATTGTTTTGTTTAGCCACATGAACCCCACCTGTCTGCTTCCCAGGGCATCAAGCTCTTGTCTATCAGTCCCAGCTCTGTGGCTGCACAGCATGTGAGTCAGGAGGTGAAATCACTCATTTTCACGTTACTTCAGTTTTCTAACATGCAGCAAATAAGGATGATTAATAATACTCATCTCCCACTTCATATCCTCTCTGGGAGATACCCACCTCTCTATAACACATAATATAGTGCCCAGGCCCTCAGGGCATTCAAGACTACTTAAATTATTTCACAAAAGCAGAATTCCATTCCTCTTCCAATTTCATCCTTTTCAGCCCGTGTATGTATTTTATTTTTCCATAGGCAATGTTTCTCTTCTGGCTTCTGTTTTGTTTTCTGAGGGCAACACTGATAAAAGAAAACAATCACTCCTGTCCTCTGTGAAGTTGAAAATCCACAAGTTCTCCTTTGGTGCCCAGCGATACCACTGCGTGCCAGCATGCGTCTGTCTCCTTTACTCATTTTCCTTGGCCCCTCTCTGTGTTTTTAGTAATTGATTAGGGGCCCTGCAGAGGTCTCCTCCACCCCCTGTGGTCAGTTTCATTTGTGATGACCACACCTCCCTTGAAACCCACTGAGATGTGAAAAGCTGCTATTCAGAGTTTGGCTGATCAATTGAAGTAGGTTTTGGTTGGGAAAGCTCCCCCAATCCCACTGCCCTCTCCCTCCCTCCCCAGTGCCAGAATCTTCCTGAGATCCTCTGGACCCTGCGAGCTTGGGAAACAGGGAGTTCAAACTCAAAAGTGCTGGATTGGTGAGGTAGGGTTTGCCTCCTGATCCAGCACACCTAATCTTGCTGGGAAACACTAAACATGTGGGGCCCATTGTGGTGGATTAGCTCCTCTCCCTCTTTCTTGCTATCCTGGTTAGGGACCTAGGTTCTCTTTAGCCTCCAGAGTGAATGAAGCCTTTTTGCTTTGCATAACCACACCTGCATCCCCACCCCTTACCACCACCCCTTACACTGGTTCCAGTCCCAGGTTTTCATCAACAACAAGGTCTAGTCCTTTTATCTCTCATCTTTACTGTCGCACATCAGTCAGTGCTTTCTTGATAGGAAAGCTCACACAGGAGGAGGAGGGGAGAGACAGAAAGAGAGAAGGAAGAGAATGATAGGGTGGTTGGTACATTTGATCATAGTCCTTTTAATGATAAACCTACCATGATCATAAGGTGACAGAGTCTTCCAATGCTGAGGCCCTGAGAGGTTTTTTTTTTTTTTTTTTTTTTTAATTAAAAAAATTAAAAAATTTCTACATCTAAAGAGCAGGTGAGAAATTTGACAGTGAAGGGCGGGAGGCCACTACATATTCAGCACAAGTCTCTAAGGTCTGCAGTAGACCTGCAAAAGCAGAGCACTGAAATTTAGTGTCTAAAATGGACAAATAGAATAAAGAACATCATTTTTGGGAAAATCAAGCATCAAGATGATCTACTCATTTGAGATCTTTTAGAAACATGAATTCCACCCTGGCTGGTAGCACAGTGGATAAGGTGCCAGCCTGCGAACCCAAAGGTCGCAGGTTCAATTCCACAGCCAGGGCACATAACCAGGTTGCAAGCCAGGTCTCCAGTCAGGTCTGTGGCTGGAGACAGGTGAAACGCAACCATACATTGATGTCTCTCTCCCTCTCTGCCTCTCTCCTTTCCCCTCTTTCTAAAAATAATGAAATAAAATCTTAAAAAAAAAAAAGAAACATGAATTCCATACTTTCCACCTGTTCCTCAGTTCTCCCCCAGTGGGTAGACAACCTGCTGGACCCAAACAGACTCACCCACTCGATCTTACCCTGGATGGGAGGACCTCTGCCCACCCTTGACAAAGCTAAGAGGGACAAGGCATGATGGGCAGAAAGTGGCTGTGTCCCCTGCCCTCATGAGTGAAATATGGTCCTATAGTTCTGCACTGTCTTGTTAAATATTTCAAGAGGTCTGTCACATGGAAGAGTGGTTCATCTCTCTGTGTGGCTCCGGAAAATAGGTGAAACACAATGATAGAAGGGACAAAGCCTCCTCTGGACAGAGCCTCTATATAGTAAGGACTTCCTAACTATCAGAAGGAGCTGCTAATTCAGGAGGGAGTGTGATTGCATCCCGGGGGATATTTCTGTGGAAGCTGGGTGCTCATTTAAGTGAAATGGGGTAGAAGGGATTACTGCACAGGTCAGAGCAGGTCAGAGAGTTGAGTTAGACTGTCCCCACCTTCTCAAGTCCAAGTCTATATATTACTTGCAATTTCAACAGGGACCTCTAAAAAATGTGGGAGGCCCAAGCAGAGCCCAGCAGCATGTGAAACAGGCAACAAATATTCCCCTGTGATCCCCTCCCCCTCCCATGCTCAGGACAATGGTCCTAGTGACCAAGGCTTCTGCATGTTAGCCTGAAGTGCAGCCTCTTTTTGAGCAAGAGGCAGGAGAGAGGGAGCAGAAAGGATCAGTTTCCCGGAGTCCTCCCCAGGGATTGAAATCTGTCTCCGTGGACAGGTGGGTGGGAAATCACACATAGAGATCAGCATTTGATCAAGAGACCAACGAAATCCCACGCATAGCACAAGTTATCATAGCTTTCTCTAGAAAAGAACTCTAACCTCTCCTTCAAACTTGAATTCATTATATATTAAAAGCTTACTTTGGAAACCATGTTCAATTCTAAATTTGGAGGATGTTCATAATCTCTGACCTCCTACTATGTGCCCAGCGTGGTATTTGGTGGGTTTGCATCCTTGGTATAGATACATGCCTAAGGGTTTTATTGTCTAACCATAATGGTTCTTTGGTGGGGAAGAGGTCAGACTTTTATTTTAATGCAGTAGTTCCAGTATTATACAATAACTCCTGTGGAATCACTGTTCCTGGATCTAGGACTGCTCCTTTTACAAGTAGATAAAGATTTAAGAGTGAAATGACTGGGAAACTTATGTTTCGGTTAATGTAAATAAGAGACAAGGTTTTCATGCCCTTCTGCTTTCACTGGGGACTCGTTTCTCTCATACAGTCTCATTGTAAAACAATCCACTCCCGAGGAGGTCAACAGTGAAAAGTTTGTCTTCTAAAATTAGTAATCAAAGAGTGAAAATAATTAATAGAGAAAACAGCACAGTTCCACACGGCGTTCTCATGTAGATGTCTATAGAACAATAAATCAGCAGGGGAAAGAAACAATATAGGCATTTACAATTAGGCCTCATGCATAATGCCTGGGAAGGAGAATTTGTGTTAAAAAAGACAACATCTGCTGCAAGTGGGTTTATAAATAATACAGCTAGATATTCAGGTAATGACATGACAGACGGTCTCTTGTGTCCTTGTCCTTTTGTGTCCAGTGCTGAATGTGTTTATATCCCGCAGCTTATGACATACATGCCTGGCCTGTTTGCGCTCAGGCCAGGAACTCGGCTCTCCTCCCGTTAAATGCTTCTTTGCCCAAACCATAGCATTCCAAGCTGACGACCCAGATATCCAGAGAAATCTGCTCCATTTGGTTTTAATTGATCCCTTACTGTGAGAAGGTAAGCGCTTGAAAGAAGTGCGATCAGATGCACATTCAGTACTCTCATCCATGAACCAATTTCTTTTGTGTTGACACCCAGGCTTGACAAAAAGAATGATGGTTAAGGTCAAGTGCATGAAAGCTAATTCTAAACAATGATGGATGAGCCAAGGCCCGAACTCTATCTTATCTAGGATGTTCTGCTAAAAGGTTGGGTATTACCCCCACCCCCACACCCCATTTTTAAAAGTCTCCTAATTTCCAAATTAATGAAGTTATCACAGACTCAGTATTTGTGGGGGCTCTTTTCTTTCATTATTCAGCTTTTCACTGCTCTGCTGACAATAGTGTGAGTGATGGCCTTCAAGCAGATGATTCTTCTCTGCCATGAAGAAACTGATAAATACTGCCTGTCTCTGCAATAAATTGTGCATGAAATAGTCCACTCTGGTAATCTACAGGGTTATGGTAAGGAAAATGGCATTGTGAGAAAATACAGCAAAACTGCAATTAACTAGAACTCAGTTGCACAGAATCCTCAAAGAACCTGAATGATGTTTTTATTCGTTATTATCTATTTCTATTTCTATTCCACTTTGGGGAAAAGAGTCATAACAAAGTAAGGGGCTTTTGTGGGTTTATTTTCAAAAGTTCATTTTCAGGGTTTTTAATGTAGTCAGTGAACATTTATTTCACTATGACCTTAGTACTGGACTGTGAGATTTCCCATTTAAAATGGTGCCCAGAGACCAAGTTTCATCCAGAATTCTCTAATAAAAGTAAAAATAAGCCTACCACCCTGACTGATGTGGCTCAGTGGGTTGAGTGCCAACCTGTGAACCGAAAGGTCATTGGTTTGATTCCCAGCCAGGACGTATACCTGGGTTGCAGGCCTGGTCCAGTGAGGGGCATGAGAGAGGCAACCAATCTAGGTTTCTCTTGCATATACCTGTTTCCCTCTTTTTCTCCTTTCCTTTCTCTCTCTCTATAAACAAACAAACAAACAAACACAATCTTAAAAAAAATAAGCCTACTAATTTTCATTTCCTACAATAAGAAAGCAAATTTATGTATTACACATATTTTTCAACAGAAAAGACTGAATTAAAAGACTGAAAAATAAGATAATTTAATTCATAAATTTCAAGCTTTAGTTTTGGTATGCATAGATTTTTACTGTTACCCTGACCAGTGTGGCTCAGTTGGTTGGGCATTGTCTTGCAAAACAAAAAGTCACTGGTTTGATTCTTGACCAGGGCACATGCCTGGGTTGTGGGTTCAGTTCTAGGTTGGGACCCATATGAGAGGCAACCAACTGATGTTTCTCTCTGTCTTTCTCCTTCCCTTCCCTGCTCTCTAAAAAAATTAATTAAAAAAATTTTTTTTACTGTTCTTGGAAATACGCAATGTATTTCAAACATAAATTCAAATAAATTGTTGGATCAATTTTGTTACTTTTTTGAAGGGTAATTTAGGCTGCACTATTTTCTTGGGAATAGCGAAGTTGCCTTTTCTGCAATACTCTTTGGGTATCTTGCTCCAAGACTATTGTCAACATACAAATTGTTATTTGGCCTGTGAACTAATTGAACATGTTCTCTGTCATTTTCACACATTGACTTTATATGTACTAGGAGTCCAAATCATAAACTCAAACACAGTTGCACCCCTGAAAACCTGGGTTTGAACTGTAACCTGTCCCCTTATATCTAGGTTTCTTCAATAAATACAATAGGTAATTTTCTTAATAACAGTTTCTTCTCTCTAGCTTTTTATTGTAAGAATACAGTGTATTACTACATATGACATAAAAAAATTGTGTTAATTGACTGTATTTTCAGTAAGGCTTCTAGTTGATTATTAGTACAATCAACCCTCTGAATCCAAGGATTCACAAGAGTGGATCAAAAATACTGTTTTCTCCCCATAGTTGGCTGAGTTCTTGGATGTGAAACCTATAGTTACAAAAGGCTGGCTATAAAGTTTTAGGGGAGTCAAAAGTTATTCATGGATATTTTTATATGCAGATTTTGGACTACACAGTGGAATGGTGGGTGGGTAGGCAGGGGTCAGTGTCCCTACCTTCTACATTTTTCAAGATCAACTGTATTTTGTGTCTTCCCCAAGGATCTCTATTAAAATGTGCCCTGATGTTGGTCATTCACAACAGAGTAGAAATTTAAAGTCAATGTTTTAACTCTTTTAAGGATGTTCCCAATGTGAACATTGTCTCAAATTGTAAAATTTAAAAAGTTCATCATCATTAAACAAGCATCAATGAGTAGATATTACATTGTAGACCAAGAGTTTCTCAGAATCATGCTATTGCTGGCTTAGAAAGAATCTTGGAAGTCATCCAGGACCCCATTTGAATTATTTAGGCTCAACTTATATTGAGGTCTTGCTTAATGTCAGGGAGCACACTATCTCCTCTAATCTACCTTATTCCATCCCTACAAAACTCCATGAAGTTAGAATGATTATTATTACTTCACAGATGAAGTAACTGAGAACCAGAGATATTAATTTATGTATGGGCTCAAGATTATATAACCAGTATGTGGCAGAGCTGGTATTTAAGATGAGGTTTTTCTGACTCCCAAAGTAGAAGTCTGTCAGCTACACGACAAATTGGGAAGCATATTAAAAAGAACAGGAAATATAGGACTTTCCTCTATTACTTATAATGATGAAATTCTTGGGAGGAGAAAAAAAGAATCCATGTATTATCAGTTTTTGCTACAATAGTGCTATAAAAATGCCCCCAAATCCAGTGGATTAACCAGGTATTTATGGATCAACCAGAAGTTGGCTGATTCAAGATGGTCTCAGCTGGGCTTAGCTTCAAGCTTCAGGTTGGGGTCAGGTCCCCTTTATGTGTTCTTCATTTTCCTTAGATCAGTGGGCTAGTAAGTACATTCTATCATGACAATGGAAGAAGCACACAAGGATATGATTAACCACATAAGGACATTTCACATCTCCTTTGGCATCACTTCTGATAATATTCTATTGACCAATGCAAAATGCAAGGTCACACCCAAAATTAATGTTGCTGTTAATGGAAGGAACCCCATCTTAAGACACTCAAAAAAGTCATCCAATTATGGCATTAGGCCCAGAGCCTGGGATCAAGTCTGAGTTTATCTCCTCTTGATCTGAATGCCAAAGAACAACATCACCAACAACACCAACACACACACACACACACACACACACACACACACACACACACAAGTGATGTGCTCCTTTTATACCTAACACACAATGAGACATGGATAGGAGTACTTTTCTTTGAAAAGGAAAAAATGGGAGGCACAAAGCTGCCATTGATCATAGCATGTCTTAATACTCTGTTGAGAAATGGTGTTAAGAAAAATTCCTCAATCTGGCTCCAATTTTGCTCCCTATAGGTTTATGTTGTGTCCCTTGTTCTCCATCACTTGTGATTCCACCTTTTGGAAGGTCTTTCCTTTTCTAACATCCTCTTTGGTCATATTTGATAAAGACAGAAGATAATATACACTCCTCAAAGGCAAGTAGTTTTCTCAGATGCTTGCTCTCTCCAGAAACTTGGGGGCCCAGAGGACTTCTTACAGCTTGAAAAAAATCTCAGTTTTTAAACATCTAGCAGTGTTTTTGACAACATAGGTCACTCAAAAGCTGTATGGGCTTTGTATGTATTTAATTTTACTTAATTGTATATACCAAAACACACTTACAATGATTTCCATATTCTTCTCTGAATGTATAAACTTAATTATGTGTACCTCAGCCTCATCAGACTTCTGTGGGATGATGCCCTACTAATCTTCCTATGAGAATTTTCATTCAGCTGAGATGATATAATAAACACTATATTATTTATTTCATTTGTCAAGCAAAGGGTGTTATAGTTATCCCTCTGATTTGGTCTTTACATCAAGGATATATTTTTCTGTCAGCATATGGATTGCTTTTTTTTTCAGAGTCTCTGTCATATGGGTCACACCTTTGATTTAGTGAAATTCTGTTTTATTTCCAACACAGAGATTTCTGGGTTTTTTATATTATATTCCCTCAAAGTGTTGCTTGCAAAAACAGTTCCTTTCCTAATTCTTCTCTTTCTCATAGCTTATTGTAAGCATCTAGAAGCAATAACTCAAGTCTTCAACAATTTTGCTGTAGATATCCTTTTACAAACCTACAAATTTATTAGTACATCATTTGCCTTCCAGATTATTGCAAGCAACACTTTACCAATATTTGCCACCACGTGACAAACATTCTTAGGTTTCAACCTCCTCTACCAGGTTGGGTTTCATTTGTTTGTTTGCCATTTTATCCTAGCTGCCTATAGTCATTTGTATATCAAATTACTGTCTGACTCCCAAACCACAGCCATATATTTTAGGATTTTTATGGAGAAACACATTTCCAGTACCAATTTCTGTATTCATCATTTGTCTACCATGATGTTCCCCCCAAAACCATCTCAAGATCTGATGGCTTTAAAAACAATTATATATTAATGTTTTATGCATCTGTGGGTTGCTTGGGGGTCGGCTGATCCAGGCTGAGCTCAGCTGGGCTCAACTTTAAATTGCAGGCTGGGTCCAGGTCTCTCCTGTATGTCTCTTATCCTCTAGACCAGATTAGGCAGGTGACATCCTTCTTAGGGTGATTGAAAATTCCCCAAGGAAAATTCTTAGGGGATGGTAAAAGCCAGGGCATACTTTGAACCCCTACCCAAATCCTGTCCCTGTGGCAAAAGCAAGTCAGATGTTAGACCCTATATTGGCCTTCCTATTGCTGTCCTAACAAATCATCACAAACTTAGTAGCTTAAAACAACACAAATTTATCATCTCACAATTCTGTAGGTCAGAAGTCTGTCATAAGAGTTGTAGGGCTAAATTTAAGATGCTGTCAGGCTGTTTTTACTAGAGGCTTTAGGAAAAAAAATCTGCTTCCAAGTTCATTCAGGCTTGTTAACTAAATTCAGTTTCCTGTGGTTGAAGGACTAAAGTCCCTGTTTCTCTTTTGGCTGTCTGGCAGGGACCTAGCTTTGCCCTCAGACCGCCCACATTTCTTCTCATGCTTTCCCCTTCATCTTGAACCAGTAAGGGCACATCAGGTCCCTCTACTCCTTCCAGGGTCTATAGCCTCCCTTGTGCTGTATTTCTTCTGCCCTCTTCTTCTGCCACTCCTCTCTGATGGACTACATCCAGAAAAAATGTCTCCAGTTTTAAGCACTCTTGTGAATAAATAGGGCTGGATAATCTAGGATATTCTCCTTGATTTAAGATCTATAACTTTAATTTCATCTACAAAGATTCTTTCCTAGGTTAGTGCTTAATTGAATAGCCAGTGGACAGAAATCTTGAGTTCTGTGAACCACAGACCCCAAATCAAGGGGCATGGATTTGCACTCTTCACCCGGAAAGCCAGCTTCAGTGGTGTGGGGGAAAGTATAGTCTTACCAGAAAGAAGACATAAAGAATGAAGATATTTGAAAGAACAAAACCACAGGTTAAAGGCCAGATAGTAGTATTTTAGGCTTCATGAAATACATGGTCTGTCCTAACTATTTCCCTCTGACATTGTAACTCAAAAAGCAACCATAGGCAATACATAAACAAACGGGTATGCTGTCCTGCAATAAAACTTGATTTACCAAAACAGGAAGCAGACTGGATGTGGCCCACAGGCTGTGGTTTGGTGACCCCTGATGTAAAACACCACAGTTCCCCACCAGGCACCTTCCCCTATAATAAGAGGCCTTGATGAGAAACTGTGTCTTATAACATCAACTGGGACCCAAAGATAACAACACAAAAGAAACATTAGTTTTTTATCACAGAAACTAATTTTACCTTAGACAGGATTTTTTTTCCCCCAAAGCTTCCTTCAAATTGTATATTCTACTATTTTAGGTAAGGTTTACAAATTGAAATAATGCTCCTGGTTAACTGTTGATAGGTCACATGGTGAACGATTGCACAGGCATTTGTGGGCAAGTCACATGCTTGTGGATGTCTGTAATATATCATAGCCACCTTGGTGGTGGAGGCAGGAGCAGCCTACGATTGCTAAGTTACTTGTGACATGTGGTGGATGCTTGCCTACAGAAGGATTGTCCCCACCACTCCACAGATTTGGGTGTAGGAGAGTCACATTGCTCCTGTGGACAATTTTTATCACGTTCCTCTGGAAATAGGGAAGGCATCTTAAATATGGAAATACTTGTCCTTTGGAAAGATACTTGCCAGAAACCTTGGGAGAATTTCAGAATTCAATTCAGTCAACCTGATGAACACTGCCCATCTACTGTGTAGCCAACATGGGGCTAAAAAGTAAAAATGACCCACTGGGTCCTTCATGTGGCCCATTGACTATAATAGCAGCCATGGTGGGTCCTCTTGGAGGTACCCTGAACAGTGCTTCTTTGCATTCGTCTTCTTAATCGTTCTACTTTCTTGAGCATTTGCTTATGGAGTATTAAGCATTTGCTTTGTAACAGCTAATTAAAAGGTTGCCATTACTGAAGAAAACATAGATTTAAAAACAAAAGCAGTTAGTAGCTTTTATCCATCATCAAGGAATTAACCAATTGGCAACAAGTGGGACAGCTCAATTTCTTTCGATATCTGAGGTCCCCATAGCTTAATTGGGGAAGCATGTTAAAAGGGGTGGAATGACATTCATTATGGATTAAGTTAATACATTTCAGACCCATCGCATGGCTTAATTTAACAAATTCCACATCTTACTGTTTGGCAGGAAATGGCGTCTCATGAACATCATTACCAGTCACTCTGACTTGAGTTAGTTGAAAGGGCTGACTCCATCTGAAAACTCTTAATCTTAATAACACTGGGCTTTGCCTTGGCAAAATCCTCTGTACACTTGAGAAGCTTAGGACTCTACTGCCTGCCGCTCTAGGGCCCTCCCTCTGACCAAGTGAGGAGGGAACGAGTATTGCTCATGCTTTCCAGTTAAACCCATATGAAATGGGGCAGGGTTAGTCCCCTGTTGGGAAAGCTGGAGCTATTCTACCATGCTTAAAATCATTGAATTAGTCTATGTCATCAATTATATCCTTTTGATGTAGGAAAGGAAAAATGATCAATTTGGCAAAAAATAATATAAATTGTTATTGATCATCTACTATGAACCAGGGAATCAGCATGCATTACCTCATCTATTTCCCCCCCCAAAAAAAAACAGTGCAGGGACAATATCACTACTCCTGATTTACTAGTGAGGAAAACTGAGTATTTATCATGTTAAATAATTTGGCCATGGTTATGCCTGGTGAAGACAGGACTCCAAATAA
Organism: Noctilio leporinus; assembly: GCA_004026585.1. Classification (NCBI taxonomy): domain Eukaryota; kingdom Metazoa; phylum Chordata; class Mammalia; order Chiroptera; family Noctilionidae; genus Noctilio; species Noctilio leporinus. The sequence goes on from PVIW01000150.1 coordinate 487,443, forward strand.
ACCACATTGATTCTGGTCCTTCAAATTTATACCTTCCACTTCATCTTGTTGCCCCTGGAGGAGAACTGGGGCTTTTCTCACAATGCTTGAAACAATCAATCCCTATTTAGGTCTCTAACCAAAAGGTGCCACTCTCATCTTGCCTAGATCCTGCTTGGTTAAGGCATTTCCAGTGCTGCTTATTAAGAAGGGATTCTCCCAACTTTCCTCTTCCCCTTGATGGGAAAGTGTGCATGAGGAATTCCCCCGTTTCCTTTAAGTTTCAAACGTGTCACAAATGGAAATACGGGCAGATTGCTGCTTCCCTTGTTCTATAAACCAAGGACCACAGGATTTTATGCCCTAGTGTGGGCAGCCCTCACAAAGGTATAAGGAAGGTAAAGTTAGCTTGTGTGTCAGGTTCTCCTCTTTCTTAATTTCTCATGCATCAATCTACATTAAAAAAAAAAAAAATCCCACACAGAGTTTCAGTAGCCTCAACAATAATCATTTGTTTTTGCTCACTTATCTGCCATCATTTGGGGTGGCTTTAATTAAGGCAAAGGGGACAGATTTTCTTTGCTTTTTGCTTGCTACTCAGCTGAGCTAGGCTACTGTCTGAGCCCTGGGCCCTGTAGTGACACAAGGGTTTTACTGGATTATGCTGATCTCCCCTTGCCTTAGGTAAGTTTCCAGTCTGCTCTATATGCTCTCAGTATTCTGGGACCTGTAGGGCATTTCTACTCAGGAAACAGACTAGTGCAAGAGGAGCAAGAGAAAGAAGGTGATGCTGTTAAAGGTCACAACAGACAGAGCTACCTCTTCCTATTTGTCTTGGGACAATCCAGTGTATTGGGCTAAACATATCACAGACCTGAAGAGGAAATGACAATTCCATTGGCAATGAAGAAGGGGAGAATGCAGATCCATCACATGGATCACACGGAAATAACCTATGAAATAGTTGATTAGCCACCAACTCCTCCAATTACTTATAAGACTAACACTCAGAATCCTACCCTCACTCATGGGTAAGTTAAACTTCAAAGCCATTCCAAGGTAAGAAGAGGGATGACTGCAACATATGGCCCACTGTGGTTGACAATGGTGCTCATTGCACTCACCAAGGTCATTAATATGTGCACATAGCCTAGGCTAGCTTCAGAGGGTTTGGGATCATAGCTCACCTCTGCCTACACTAGTGTAGATCAATTATATCCTTTTGATGTAGTAAAAGAAAAATGAACAATTTGGCGAAAAATGATATAAATTGTTATTGACCATCTACTATGAGCCAGGGAATTAGCATGCATTACCTCATCTATTTCTCAAAAAAGCAGTTCAGGGGTGATATCACTACTTCTGATTTAGTAGTGAGGAAAACTGAGTATTTATAATGTTAAATACTTTGGCCATGGTCATGCTTGGTAGAGATAGGATTCCAAATAAACCACATTGATTCCAGTCCCTGGATGTGACTCTTGTTAAACTCAGAACTCTGGGCCTTTTCCAGAAGAACTGGCCAGGAGCAGACTATTTTTCCATGGCCACCAAATCAATTATAGAATATATCTTTTATAGGAGTCTCCAAGACATCCAACTCTCTCTCAGGCAATACCCACATCTCACTTTAATTACCACAGTCAATGGTTATCTTTCTTTTATTGATTTGGTATTTATATAATTTCCACTGTGTTCCAGATACTGCTTTAGGATTTGGAAGTGGGAAGAGGTCAAAGTCATATATCAAGCCCTGTGGGAGATAATACCTGGTGAAGCATACGTTTAAAAGAACAACAACATTTTTTTAAAGAGCTAATAATTACTGATCACTAATTATATGCTGAACATTATTTTACATGGGTTTTTCATGTCATGTATTAACTCGTTGAATACTGACAACTCTATTAACAGAGGAGAAACTGAAGAGGGAGAGAGACAGAGAGAGACAGAGAGAGACAGAGAGAGACAGAGAGACAGAGACAGAGAGACAGAGCGACAGAGAATTGCCACAGACCATAGAGCCATTGAGCAGTTAAACAGTTAGAATTTGAACCCAGGGTCTGTGTACTCAGTCACTATGATAAGCTTTCATCAAAATTCGGTAAGTGTGAAGAGACATTCAAACCTGGTGCCTTTGGGAGCAGAGAGAGGGGAGAGTACTTAACTGTGGCTATAGCAAGTTTTCCCCAATAAAATAGCTTTTGGATAGGACAGCTTTTTGCGAACATGGATAAGCTAAAGCCAGCATTTCAGTTGGCAAGAACAGCATAGAACAAGCATGGGAGCAGGAGCAAGTGGATTTTATAGTTCAGTGCGGCAGGAGCTGAGGATAACAGAATCACTTTACTTAGCAAAATGAACTGGTTTGCATTGCATCTCCTTTCTGTCACCCTCAGAATCATTTATTAGAAGAAAGGCTCAAATGTTGGAAAGCTGGAGAAAAAGGAAATTAAAACAAATAGATAATATTTAAATAGAACAGCCCACTCATAAATGAATAATTAAATATATGTGGGAAATAATTTTACTTCTGTGGAAACATGTCCAAATTCAGCCTGTCTTGTTATGATTAGATGGGTCTCAGCCAGCAATGGGTCTTTGCCAACAATTTAGGTCCAATTGAATGTAAATATATCTGTGATTGAGCAAAACAGAATAAACAAAATAACCAAACCCATTAGAAGGTACTTTGAGAGACTGAATCATTAAAGGGTAGGGCTGAGTTGACTGAAAAGTGAAAAAAAAAGTCATCCAAAATTAGTTTCCACTTAAAAAGAGAATGGCCTAATAATGTAGCTATTGAGGTGACATGATATATTTGTTTATTTGTTCATTTAACAAGTATAAACAATCTACTGAATACTAACCCTGATTCAGTCTCCATCCCAGTTTCTTGGGAACACAATGGTAAATAATTCAGACCAAGCTCAGTCTTTACGGAACTTACATCTAGTTCAGGGGACAGAACTGAATAAGAAAGTCTTTGGACCCATTGGTAAGTGGACTGGGTTCCATATACAGTCTTGCAAAGCATACATCTCTCAGGAAGATAAATCTCTTGAGCTATTCAATGAGAGATCATTTGTGTGAAAGCATTCTGTGTACTTTGAGCATTTATGTGTGTGGCATGGGACAAGGGGTCCCTATAACAAAAAGGCTTATAATCACTCTCTGTTCCTCTTTCTGGGGCTACATGGGTTCTGGACTACTGAGAAACAGCTTTACAAAACTATTTAGCTAGGTTTGGCAGTCAGCAGAATAGCCCTGGAGTGTGAGGAAACTAAGACTCCTCTTAATGGGATCCTTCTCCAAATTCCAGACTAATTGAGAGACAAACACAGAAGTGAGGCAGATGGAACACATATCAGCTTTGTCTCTCTGGAAAGGATGTTTGGAGAATAGTGTGTTTAGATGTGTAGCAACAATTGGACTTCCTCATATTTTCCCCTTTGAACTGAGTTTACCCACTCAAGCTGCAGACTACACTTCCTTGCCAGGAACTAGGGCAGCACCTGCCTAGTTAGCACAGTGTAAAGAAAAAGAATGAGTGTACCTCAAGGACAGGCCACTTCAAAAGATAGAGAGAACCCAGAAATAACTGTTTGTTCTAGCCGTACCTTTTGGCAGTTAAGATTACACATATAACAGGAACTCTAGATGAAACACTGAGCCAAATAGGTAGTCTTAATCTCACTTGACAAGTTGCCCAGAGGTAGGCAATCCAGGGTCAGAGCTGCAGTGCCATAAGACCCTAAAGGATCCCAGTTCCTCCCACCTTTCTGCTCCGTACCCTTCAGTTTGTGTTCTTGTCCTCATGGACACAAGATGGCTGCTCCCCTCTGGTTATCACTACTATGTTCCAGGAAGGAAAAGGAAAGACCAAAAGGCAAATTCGAACAGACACTTGTCATTTGAGTCTGTTCACTTCAAGTAGACTTACTTGAAGGAAGTCTCATTCAGTGACTACCACTTACACCTCGATATCCAGAACCAAATCAAACGGCTACCTCCCTGTGGCTGCAAGAAAGTTTAGAGAGGTGAAAATATTTTTTTGGGTATACCAGCACATCCAACAAACTCAAGGTTCTCCTAGTAAGGAGGAGAATGTATATTGAATAGGCAACTAACTGAGTCTGGAGGCCTAGAGAGAATTCCTGAAAGGATATGGGGAAGGCTGGAGTTATTTTGTCAGTGTTATGTCTGAGAAAACTGTACATTCCCTCTAATTGATGGAAAAATCACAAATGTAGGATAAGATTTTTCCCAATAGACTGGCCAAAGAGAGTTCAGAAAAGTACTGTCTCTGTGCGGCATTCTGTCAGCTCATAGTCCAATTTTTCCTTCCCCAAATTTTTTCCGTTACACATCCCCTACTCCTGTCCTTGTGTGATACCTTCATCTTGCCCTCGTCTTCTATGGCTGGCTTCCAGGCAGCACCCCAAATCCGGGCACTCTCCTGATTCTCACTCCCCGCCCTCCACTTTCTCTGTGTCATGTCTGACCACATCAAGGTCTGTTTTCTTTAAAGGGGCCTGGCTAGTGAATCTGATCAATTACACCTCATGACAGGGGTAATGGCTGTCATTAAGTTAGTGGATTGCTCTTTCCAGACAAAATGTTTTAATAGGAGATGCCCCAGGCCAAAGAAATATCTAACAGTGGAATTTGAGGCCATGGATTAGGCAGAGTAGGGGAGAATTTTAAGCAGGGGTGCCTTCAACAACATTTCACTTCAATGACTCCTACTGGGCACCTGAAAGCATTTATAGAGCTCTGGAAAATAAGACGCTAGAGTTAGACTTTTTGAAAGGCCTTTGTTGTTTTCTCAGCGCTGTGTTGTAGGACCATGGGAGAGCTTACCATGCTTACCAAAAGTGGGGTGCTGTGGGTAATGTGGCTGCTCCACACAGATCCCCTTGGATCTCATTTTGTGTTTCTTATACCCACCCTCCCCAATCACACAACGCACCTGTGGTCCTCTTCGGAGGGACCACACAGGCTACTGTAGTCTGCTTTGCTCATGTTCACAAGGAATTAACATCTTCCCCGGGGTATCCCTTAACCAATGACTGATGGGGGCAGAAGTATGAAATCTTCTTGCATTAGAAAAGAACAATTCTGAGGCATAACTTTGGCTCTGAAATTCTCCAGAATGATCAAGGTGAAGTCTTCTTCCTTGGAACTTTCCAGTTGAAATCATAGTGCTTGGTTACCCCTCTATCTGTAACCTACTCCCTCATTTTCTTATAAGGGTCCTTGGGAGCACTTCTTATATATATTAATTTTACACAAATCTTCATCTCAGCGTCTACTTCTGGGGACCCCAACCAATGACACTGTACAACTTTAACATGTTCTTTCGCTCACCAATCTCAGACTTTCTTTGATACATGAGTATAACCCAAGACTTTTTCCAAGAATTATCTTCTGGTCAACAGAAAGAGGAAGTTCTCTGATTCTCAAACAAAGGAAGGGTGCCTTGTGATACTCTAGGAAAAGTTGTGTGTGTGTGTGCATGTGTGTATGTGTGTGATAATTGAAAGAATACACTCAAGACTTACTAGTCATAAGGTAGATAATTTCAAAATGTGTTAATTACTAACATTTGAAATATAACATAAGATTTGTTCAGTAAAATATTAAGTATCCTCATTCTGACACTAATTCCAATGTGTTTGTTTTTTACCCCACACCACCAAGCAATTCTTTGACACTAGCTCATGTCCTGTAATTCAACCCAATTCTGACACTGTCTACTTGGAACTGGCATTAGATTCCACAGATTAAGGGTTCAGTCCCATAAAACTGCCTCTTCCACCCCATTCAGCCACTAATAGAAAGTCCAGGTTTTCATCTGGGCTTCTGACCTACCAGCTATAGATTTGAGGTTCCCATAAATCCCTCCTTGGAATCAATTAATTCACTAGAGCAGCTCTCAGAACTCAGAGAAACATTTTCCTTAGTTGACCACTAGTTTATTAGAAAAGGAACATCCAGATGGAAGACTTGCATAGGGCAAGGTATGTTGCAAAGGCCATGGAACTTCTCCAGGCACACCAGTATCCCCTAATCTCCCTGCCTTTACCAGCCTGGAATCTCTCTCAGTCCCATATTTCAGATTTTGGTGGAGGCTTCATTACATAGAAGTAAGATTGAGTAATTTATTGGCCATTGGTGATTAAACTCAATCTCCAACCTATCTCTGCTTTCCAGAGGTCTGGGTTGACAAGCTTCATCCTCTGAAAACATGACTAGGTCCTTTGGTGAAGATTCTCCATCTCCGCCCCTCCGCCCCCATTAACATAGCAAAAGGCCCTTTTACACTAGTCCCTTAGGAAAATCCAAGGATTTTTAGGAGGTCTGTGCCAGGAATAGGAACAAAGTCCAAATTTATTTTCCTTAGTATTTATCACAATATAGTTTTGCTGCAATGTTAACCTTCTTTACCCAGTAAACTACAGTTAAGTTTACCTGTTACAGAATGTGATCTGCATTTGTAGACAGAACATTGGTCTATAAAAGGAGGGGATGTGGTTGTGTAACTTTTGTAGTTCATACATTCAGGTAATGAGTTTCAAGGGTCCGTAGTTTAGTATGAATTTGCATTCAGACCCTGTTCTGATTTCAATATTGTTCTTTTTTTTTTAAGATTTTATTTATTATTTCCAGAGAGAGAGGAAGGGAGAGAAACATCAATGTATGGTTGCCTTTCTCACCTGCCTCCAGCCATGGACCTGGCTGGAGACCTGGCTTGCAACCTGGTTATGCACCCTGGCTGGGAATCAAACCAGCAACCTCTGGGTTCACAGGCCTGAACCTTATCCACTGTGCTACCAGCCAGGGCCTCAATATTGTTCTTGACTCTGAATATGAAGTGATGAGCAGCTTACACCACAATCCTGCCCTCCAAGAGCCTTAAATTGGACCTAAATTCTTCTCTCTTAGATACCTCCTCTTTCCTTTTAGGAGGATTTGTAGGAAGTGTTGCTGGCTAAGGTAGCAGGTGACACTTGGGAAAGAGTATGGAGACAGTATATTAGCAACAGGAGGAACAATGAAAACAAAGGAAAAGAAACTGATACCGCAAATCTTGTATTGCTTCTCCACCAGACACACACCATTAACTCTCTGTTAACTACACACTTTCTTGTAGATGAAACAACACATGCAACAGGCTAGTCAGGAAGAGCCACTGAAGTTAAATGGTGACTCACTAGGCTCAAAGGCTTGACAATAAAGCTGGTCATATGCTAGCCCTGTATGGAGAATTGGGGTTGTATTTCTTGGTTTTATGAGACAACTGCCTGTGATTCCAGGCTTCACAGCTTTGTGGTACTACTCATTCCTTCAAAAACAATTTCTGCTACTAAAAGGTTCTCCGCAGCTGTTTGGCGCTGTGCTCTATGAACAAGAGCCATGTGTGACTGAAAGCAGACAGCTACCTGGTTCCTATCACCACAGTGAAGAGAGCTAATGGGCTCAGGCATAGGATACACATCATCCCCAGCATTGTGAGTAATTTGTCCTGGAGACACCACTTGACTTTCAGCCTGCCTCGGATGTGTCACAGGAAGACTTCAGCCTGCAGAAACTGAGATTGGTGGAAACATCATTCTGAGGTTGCTCAACTTTTGCAGAAATTGTGCTAGTGGAGCTGAAAAAGCACTGAGTTGTAACACACCCTCTCAAGCATCTGACTCTTTTTCTCAGGACTTGGGGACAAGACAAGAATGAGTTACTTTGACAGATAACTCACTTGCCTAAGCAAGCGGATCTGAAGCTGGCCCTGGGTGAACAAGCAAGGCTGGCCTTGGACACGCAGACTCTTGCCAGAGTCTTTGTTGTATCCCAAAGTGGATGACAATACTTAGACACCAGGTGGAAGCATTGGAAATGGTAAAGATTTTGTACCCTCCATGACAAATCTTCGTGCAAATGAGAAGTGTGGACTCTCAGCTACTCTCACCAGTGCCTCTGAAACTCAATAGCTAAAGGGGCCTAATGGCTAATGGAGTCCACCTCCTACCCTTCTTCTCTACAATCCTTCATTCCTCTATGGTCTTTTAAAAAGCTTCTTTTTACTGTTAGAGATGGGGAAGGGAGGGAGAAAGAGAGGGAGAGAAGCATTGACCAGCTGCCTTTTACATGCCCCCAACCTAGGGATGTGGCCTACAACCTAGACATGTGCCCTGACCAGGAATCAAACTAGCAACCTTTTGGTTTGTGGGATAACACCCAACCCATTGAGCCAGGCCAGTCAGGGCCCTCGTCTTAATTTATAGGACACTTATCAGATTTCCAAGTCAATGAAGATGACCTTCTCTTCCTATTCACTCTGAATTAGAGAAAATTAAGAGATTAAGAAAATTTAATGACATTAACTAATATAATTATTAATAGCATTCACTAAGCACCAACTATTTGCCAGCCATTGCACTAAATAATTTATATGCATAATGTTTTTAATCCACACAACAAGGGAAAGAGAGATCTACTCCAGCTCCTGGAAATTACAAGAATAAGTGATTGTACCTCTGTCATCACTAAAGTTACTACTTAAATCTAGTCTCTCAGGGGATACCCCCATTCCACTATAGGTTGGTTGGTTGCAACTAGGAGGTAGGAATGAATATGTACCTAAAACTAGCTGGATTTCTAATTCTGGGTTGGATCAAGGAACACAAACATCCTCAGACTGTAACCACTAGGGGGCTTGTTGTTTTGGAGGGTACAGATTGGAGGGCAGGTGGAATTCAGACCTTTACATCTTGAGTGGGTCATAATAGATACTTTCTGCTCTATGGTAGCCCTTTCTCTCCAGAGTCATTCTATAGCTGTGGGAACATTCAGTATTCCGCAATAATCCCCTGTGAAAACTCTGATTTCTCATAGAAGCAGTGAGGTATGGTGCTTAAAAGCACAATCTTTGGAGTTGGACCTAAGTTGGAATCCCAGCTTTCCACAGGAGCTATGTAGCCTTATTCCAGTCACATTCTCAATTTCCAATGCCAATGGGAAGGTCAAATAGAACATACACAGGTGAAAATGGGCAGGTTTTAAGTGCCTAATGAATATTAGCTATTATTTATATGATTATTGCCAGGTAAAACTATAATGGTATAGAATAAGCATTCAAAAACAGTAACTCATTTAAGTTATAATTATTATATAGAGTTCTTAGCAAGTATCTAACTCATTTTATGCTATGCAAAGTAGCAGGGTATTGTTACTGTTTTCAGGAGCTTAGAAAATTCCAAAATCATGATAACAATGGGTTTGGTAGTTCTGTCATTCTTAGCTGACAATCTGGGAGCTCACACATTTCTTAATACCAGAAAATTCTTTTCTAGAGGCTTGTTCATTCAGTCATCACAGGCTAGGTGACCTCTGTTAGATAGATAATCTCTTTGACCAAACTGCCATGGGGAGACTGAGAGGTACATTTGAGTAACAAGCTCTGCTTCCAGACCAGAACATTAAAACAAAACAAAACAAACAAACAAACAAACAAAAGAACTCGCATTTACTAAGTTTTCTCCATGTGCTTTTGTTACAGAACAGAATGAGTTTCTCTACCCAGCAGAGTCAAACATTAGACACTGAGAATTGCAGTGGAAAAACATGGGCTATTTCATTATGAATGGTGTCATCCAGGAGAATCAAAATCTAATGCTCAAAGGCCTAAACTCCCTGAAGGTGTGTAGGTTACAGATTACATAAGGCAAAATCACAAGACACGGTAGGTTAGGGGCTCAAGGTCATGGTGGGAGGTGAGGAAAAGGTGATGGGTCATTTCTTCAGATCTTGAGGTCTAGCCTCAGGGGTGAGTAACCAGGGTCTTTCACCTTAGGACTCTGGGAGCTAAAACAAAACTTAGGTTAAGATATATGATTTTTAGCTTGCCAGAGGTCCACACTGTGTGGCCGTTAGTCAAATCCAGGCTAGTATCTTCTGCTGCCCCAGGGGTTGCTGATTATTTGGGGCAAAGTCTAGGTCTCTGAGAGATACAGAGAAAGAGATGATTTCTAGAGAAGATTTAAAACTAAATTTAATCAAAGTCATAAGGACCCTCGGTTTCACTTTCACTAGGTGTTTTCCTATAGGCTTGCTCATTCAATCCTCCCAGGGACCCTTGGGAGAGGTAAGTCAATCTCCATTCTTACAAAAAAAATTGATCAGCATCTCGAGGGAGATAACTAATTTGTACAAAATGAGGTAGGATTAGATGCCAGGATGGTGTGAGTCCTTTTTATTGCCCAGTGATGCAAGTAGTGTGGTCATATGTAAAATATAATTCATGAAGAAAGAAAATTCGTTTGTGAAAAATTTCTCTCAAGATCATCTGAAGATGGTTTCCACGTGAGTGTTAGGTGAGGCCACGTTAGGATTTAACTTTCAGGACCTTCCCCAGTAGGTATGATACTGAGATATCTTTGCAAATCTTCATCTCTTCTTCCCTGTGACAGTTAGTGCCCACCCCCAGGATAAAGGACCAGCATTTGGCCAACAGGGAGGGTGGTGCATTTTGGCGATCCTTGGCCACTAAAGGCCAAGGCAATGAGACAGACAGTGTCTCCATTGTCTCTTTTGATTTTCCTTCTTATGGAAAAGGTATCTGCTCACATGACTCCTTTGAACTAATGAAGAATGGCAGTGTGGTTTGGAAGAAATGAGCCCGAGTGCAAATACTGTATCAGATGATGCAAGCTCACTTATTATCTGTGCCCTTCTCCATTAAAAACTCAAAAGAGAAAGGTAAAAAAAGAAGACATTCTTTTAAACCCTCAATCAAAAACATGTTTTCATTGATTTTAGAGAGAGAGGAAGGGAGGGAGGGAGAAACATCGATTTGTCTCCACATGTGCCCTAACCAGGGGATGGAACCTGTAACTGCACTAGGCATGCACCCTGACTGGGAATTGAACTGGCAACCTTTTGGTTCAAGAAACAATGCTCCATCCAACCAAGTCATGTGGCCAGAGCAACAAAGAAAGACATTTTTATAGAGTCATTATAGAATGTGTAACAATTGCAAAGCCAGCCCCAATTTAGCACCAAATTCTTCCACCTTTTTTCTGATTGTTCTTGTTTTGGTTTGTTTCTTTCTCTCCTGTCATTTTTGAGAATATTTTCTTTGCAAGGGCCCAGTTCTCTGGCACAGACTCAATTTCTCCCAGGATCCATATGTCCTTGGCCTCACAGAAAACCTATTCATACTTCTCAAGGCCTGAAATATGCTGAGATCCCTCTGACTGAGAGAGAAAGAGAGAAAGAGAGAGAAAAAGAGAGAGAGAGAGTTATTTCCTCCATATCTGTAGGGAGCTTGGCTGCCTCTGATAGTGAGGGAGAGGGGACTTCTATTATGATCTTCAGTTATTAGTTTTGGGGAGTCATCATTTGCCTGTCTTCACTTCAGAGTTTATTCATCAACTTCCATGTAGAAAAATGGTATTTACTACTGAACTTCAGCTTTCCTGGAGTCACTAGCACACCAAAGCAGTTGCCTGAAGTTGGGAAGGTGAATGAGAACCAATTGCTCTCTGCTGCATCCTGAGGTACAAGACAAGTCTTATTTCTATAACCTATCCTCTGTTACATCTCTTCACCTCTTCTTCCCCAGCCCTGATGGGTGCCCATTGATGCTCTGACTGCTTGTATGTACCATTCCCACAAAGCATTGCCCCTAGTATACTGAGGCACATTCTTCCCTTCATCCATTGGAAGTGTGTATATGTAGCATGTGACAGTCTCTGTGGCAAGAGCAGGTGATCTAATGAGGAGTAACAGATGATCTCCATTCTCAAGACACTTCAGGACTAGAAGAGGAAAACACACAGAGATTAGTTCTAAATACTATGTAATGAAGTAATGCAAAAGGCTCAGCAGTGCCTGTTTTTTTGGAGGCAGTGCTTAATAAAAAAGCAAGCCCCAATGAACATATTTCTTCTCAGGTTTTCATTGATGGTCACTTAAGAATTACCCTTTCAAGAGTTAGGAGCATGACTCATGCTCTTTTGCTTGAATTCACTAGGGTGTTTGATTTCATGGTTATCTAGCATTTCTGGGAATAATTACAATATAGAAATGTTCTTATTAGAAATGTGATATCAACAATATTAATTAACAAAACACTCTGTTATTGATATACCAAGAAACTAGTAAGTAGACTGTGTGCCTACTGAGAATTTCTGTGCAACTTTAGTTTATAGAACCTTTATTACCTTGCAAATATTGACTGCTGACTCCTTGCCTGAGTGCAGATTCGATGTCTTGGTGTCTAGTTATTTCAGTGTTTAGTCCTTGAGCCTGTTTCTGGGACTTTACAAAATTGTATTATCTTTTCCATAGTCATGTGATTCTTCTTTCAGGAAAATGCAACATTATATTGTAGGTCAGGGTGTTTACATCATCAATGCTGTTTATGTCAGATTCCATTTCTCTAGTATAAAAATTAACACCTGATTCTCATTAAAGATGATTTTTCATTTCTACTTTATCCAGATAGAAGTGAAAAGTCTTTTCTTTTTTTTTTTTTTTTTTTAGTTAAATATGCTATTTAACTAACATGTTGCATCCATACTATAAGAGCACCAGGCATTTTATTAGATGCCTTTCTATAGAATATTTCATGGACCTCTCCTCTTATTTCTGTGAATCAGGGTTTGGGATCCTCATTTTCCAACTGCGAAAATGGATACCTATAAGGATGAAGTCTCTCTCTAAAATTCATAGGTCAAAAGTGGCTGTCTTAACTTAAACACAGGTGTACCAACCCCTGGTCCAGCATCCTCCCCAGGCACCATAGTACCCTTTACACTTTGTGCTAACATTTGAGTTTCTCTAGAAACATTATGAGCAGACCTACAGCTTCACATCCTATGTGATAGTTCATTTCCTGCATTGGGTGATGGTACTTCCAGATCCTATTAAGTTATCAGTGAAGACAGTACATGTAGGGAGAGGTTTCTTGAAAGAATTCAAGGCTTGCTCACTCTGTCTTGCTTTATTTGAAAATGACTTTTTCTTTAGTAGTTGGCTTTCAAGTAACACACTGGACTTATAACTTCTTGAGCTCAGAGATGCTCTCCTGAGGACATGTTCTTTATTTTAATTGAAGTCTTCATTATTGGCTGGCTTCCAAGTGGTCTACCAGATGTCTTTTTCTTTGCTATAGCTGAAGCAGATTATGATGTTCCAGTTCATTTTTACAATTTGCAGTACTTTGCTGGCAGCCTGATTTCTTTAGCAAACCACACTTGGGGGGCCAAAATCATGGAGCAGGCAGCAACAAGTGAGTCTCAGAATATGTTTTCTTAGATATGCTCAGGCAAATTACACACACACACACACTTTTTATTTTAGTGGCTAGTCCTAGATTTTCCTAAATTGTCACATACATGTAACTTTCTCAGGATGTGCAGCCCCAAAATTAATCCTCAAGGGACAAACTAATCCCCCAACTGGGACCTTACGAAATCTCCTTTTTCAGAAATCTCTCATTTTCTTCTTGGAAGCTTAAAGAAAAATACTCACTGCCTTTTCCTATTCTTCTTTTCAACTGTATTCTTTATGTCCTGAGATGCTTCATATTTCATAATGAATTGTGTATAGTGTGTGTGTAGGAATACCCTTATATGCCTTAAGGTTCATTCTACTTTTTGAAGTAATGAAGAGGTGATTCTTACTCATGATTGTACTTATTATACCTAGAATAGTCTCTAGTACCTGTGGCTAAAAAAAAAAAATTGAATCAGCTAACTCAGTCAAATATCAACTGGTTGGCTAAGGCAATTTGTGAAGTTTAGCCATTTCTTATTTTTCACACCAACTTTTAGAGTCTACATGACCTTTACCCTTAACTTAAGTGGCACATGATGAGGGGTTTTATTTTACTTTCCGGTTTCATAGAGGAGCAAACCAATTAAATATATTATAAAACAGATGGGACTTTGGGCTTTATAGGAATCTGGGAGGGTCCTCAGGCCTTCTGGGACCTGTCACTTGAGTGAGGACTGGAAATCTTTGTCTGTTAGCCAAATTTTGTTAGCCTCAGGTGATGGTGTTAACACAGTGTTAGGCTGCCTTTTCAACAAAATACAAACAAAACCAAACAGAAGAAAAACAATCAAACCAGCCCCCTACTGCCCACTGGCTGCCTGAAGCAGCGGGAGTTGTTGTGTTGAGGAAGGGGTCTGAAACAGGAGGAGGTGGCAGTTTCCTAACAAACTGTATTGTTTGAACAATTTTATTTTGTGTGAAAATAAAACCATTTCTCGTACTGAAGATTTATTGGAAAGTTCTGGGCAGATTAACTTTTGGTAAGAGTAGGAACTAAAAACTTTATTGGGAATGCTACATACACTCCAAAGACCAACAAGAGAATTTAAGTTAGATGTGATTAGTATGAAGAAAGTTACATTTATTGTACTCTTATGTATAATTGATCACACGAAAGGCCTTTTATAACTATAAAAGAGACAGCCCATTAAATTGTTTTACCCTGAGGATTATACAAATTTGCGAATATCAGATCGGATCACCAGCCTACTGGTTTCATAGCAATGGTAAATCATTAAGATGCTTACTTTTACTCTTTATCTGTCTTGCTATTTATTATTAACCAAAAAGCTCCTCCCAGTTTTAGCTTTATTTCCAAACATCTACCCAATCATTCTGCTTCTCCACCACTAGCAAATGATCAAACTGGTTGTCAATAACTCTCTAGGTCACTTTTGAGAGGTCTTAAAATAAACAAATGAAAGTATTTGGCAATAACGTGACTATATTATTGAGTCATGAACAGAGAGTCTATACAGAGAGAAAGTCAAGGGTTATCTTATCTCTTGATTTCAGTAGAGAGGCCATAACATACTTGGCATTGTTTTGTGAAAATTAGTTGAGCTAATTTCCAACCCTTCCATTATCCAGATAAAAATGTGCTCATAGAGTTAAAGGTTAAGTTATGAATATTACCTGGCACACAAGGGATAAGCAAATCGGCTCATGTGCTAATGCTAGAAAATGTTGTTGAGCTTAGTTGCCATTCCTTATTTATTTCAGATGGCCCACAGAAAAACATAAACTCAATCTCTTCCCTAGGTGCTTCAGGAGAGTACAGCTGCAAATCACAGCCTATATCACAGAATGAGGCTAAATCCAATTTGTCACTGTCTACGTCCTTGATTTAGAATTTTCACTTGAAGAAATATACTTAGCAGATCTCAATCATTAGAAATGGGGTCAAGTCAGATGGCTGTGTTGACATAGAGAACTTCTCCAGTTAAGCATCTCACATTTCTTCCAGGCTTCATAGTGAGTACCCAGTCTAGTACTTTGGGGGCACTATAGAAATTTTGGGATGTGGTTGCTCCCAAGAACATCTCCATATCTCATGTGTTCTCTGTCCCCAAAGTAATCCGGCACTATGCTGATTTTTGCATTATACCAGATAATTTTCATTTAGATTTTTAACTGGAGAAGTCAAAGGTGTATGTGTACCTATAAATCTAGGGTTCTGTCAGCCTAATGCAGTTTGGTTAAGAGAGAGAGAAAGAGAAAAAGAGAAAGAGAGAGATTGTGCTAAATAAATGATATTCAGTTTTAAATGAAGTGTCTCAATTAGCATTGAACATTTTTTTAAACAATCAAGATATTAAAGCTAGAAAGAAGTTAATGAGCCTATGGAGAAAGTATCTTCTAAAGAGCATTTTGTGCTTGGGATGGTAATTGCTTTATGACATTTTGATGTCATTACAACATGAAATTAGGAGGGCAAAATGTTTCCAGAGTGTTTCTTTGGATACCCTGTTAGGAAGCTATTAAGAGGCAAGATTATGCTGGCAAAATGATTTCAGTGTGTGCTTTTGGATACCTGCATCCAAATAGTCATGAAATGAGGGAACAATACAAATGATTCCGTGTGTGTTTCTGAGAAGGCACCCATGTCTTCTATTGTTATGTTCAAATCATAGTGGAAGGTTAAACTTGGAAGCAAGAGCACAGAGGTGGGGGCAGGGGGAGGGGAAATCAATGGAGATTAGTCTCTGTTGTGATGTCAAAATGAAACTATCATAAGCATTAGGATTGAACTTCAACCCCCACCCCAGTACCAAACACTGTGTAAGCAATGGTATTCATGAGACTTTTCTTCTGTTTCTCATCACAATAACAATGCAGTCCTTTACTGAAAGCAGTTTTATCAAAATAAGAAGTGGCAAAACAGTATGGTTTATGACAGGGGGAAGGTTGATATACAACCGGAATTCAAAAATTACATGGATGTGAGAAAAAAATGCCTTTCTTCAGAAAATGGCAAAATTCAAACCACAAGAATAAATATTGACATACTCCTTGCTGTTGCACCCAGAAATTATAAATGATAATCTACAAAAGAGGCTCCCTTAAAAAAAATACCTCTGAAACATACCGAAGAATCACAACCTGGCACACAGCAGTATTCTCTCCTTTTCCCCCCAGATGTTGCCTCCTGCTGTGCAATCTTCACATCCAAAGAGGCACTAAGAAGCAAAACATCTGGGGCACTCTATTATTGGAGTCAGTGCTCAGAGGAAAAGAGGGTTAAAATAACTAATGTTCCTTTCTGTCAGTCCATAAAACCATGCTTATATTTCAACTTCTGCCGGTAGGTCAGTTTAATAAAATTTAACACATTTAAAAGTCTCATGGCTGGTACCTTTCATGCTCATTGGTGGGTTAGTTTGAACTGAAGATTATGTCCTATTTTGCTTGTGTTGTTTCTATATTTATATGTGCACATAGGTACATGTGTGTTTTTATGTATATGTGTTACAACAGCTTCAAAACTAACAGAGTTGTTACGGGTAAGAAAAATGCGTGACTCATTTAGCCTGTATTCAGAAATAAAGAAAGCAGAAATGGGTTGAGATTAATATCTCCCATCACAAACACAGTGGGAAAGTGGGTTCTCATAGGTCCCTGACAGCAGAGTGCCAATGGAACCATTAGGCACCATGCCCATCTTCTCCTCCTCTCATGGTACCACACACATTTTTCCTGGATTCTCTCTTCTTGTCATAATTATGTGAAGAGGTGTGGGAGCTGCATCACAAAATGGAAGAGAGATGACCTAGGGACAGATTTCCTTGAAAGTGGGCCACAGTCTTTCTATGCCAAAGACAAGGGAACAGGAAGGTCCAAATACATTTTCTGTCTTTTTTTCTCCAACATTCCTGCTTTTACCCAATCCTGTTTTATTTTAAAACAAATACTTGTGGTTTTACATTAGCTGAACATTAGTCAGAATAAAGAAAGAGAAGGAGCTCTGTTTAATTTCGATTCAGTTATATAATTTGGTATATCTCTTAGTATTAGGTCTATTGAGAGCTGCTTGGTTATATTCTTTGTCAGGATGGAGTTTTCTGTGACTGTATAAACCCCTTCAACCTTGCTCAGTGATGCTATCAAAGTTCTCAGTGAAGTATGAGTTTCAGTTATTTGCTATTTGTGGAAAAAGTGGTGCTATGACTGCTCAGCATTATTATTAAGGTCATTATATGCATATGCACTACCATTTATTTTTGAAGAGTAAATATTTGTGCTAATTATATCAGTGTCATCCACTGTGCTAATTATATCAATATCAACATGTTGATATTGATATAATTAATTAGCACAAAGATGTACTCTTCAAAAATCCACGGCAGTGCCTCCAATTCGTTTGCCGTGAAGAGCACATGAGTGAGACACAGTTCTCTAACCCTGTATTCAGGCTCTGACATGCCATCAGCTTTAATAATTACTTAATACTGTAGGTGGCCTTACACAGTGAAATGTTTTTTGTTTTTTTTTTTCCCCAGGATTTCCTGGGAATTAGATGCTAAGATGAAAAGCATCTGAATAGTTTTCTTTCAACATTTTATTTGATTATTAGCTATCTTAACACAAAGCTGCTCCTAATTAACCCTGAAGACCCCAATGGAAAGATAAGTGGAGTGAATTAAAGTGTTAAAAAATGATAAAAAGATAAAAAATAATTCTCCTGAATTAACTGTACTTATTTAACAATATTAAGCTTTGTTATATTTTAAATGGAAAAACTACTCAGCAATAAAAATCTGGAAGTGGAGGAAAAAATGCACATGAGTCAGAAACCACCACAGAAGTGAGCAGAATTTAATTTGAGGCTACTCATTACATAAAATGTTCCTGGTAATTATATTAATGATAATGACATTATAATAGCAATTTGTTTTTATTGACTTTACTCTGCATCAGACATTTCTGTCTTATATTGCATTTAATGCATACAACTCTATGAAGCACAATTATTATCCTTGTTTCATAGATGAGGAAACTAAGGCTCAAGGAAGGTGAATAATCTGCCCTAGTCACACAGCTTATTAGTGGTGTGGGAAAAGGGGTACTAGACTGGCACTCAGTTGTTAGCCCCACCAATTGTGCTGTCTTCCCATGGCACATGTACCAAATTACCCAGGAAGAGGTGGCCTAGGAGTACTTGAGAGGACAGGAAATGGAAAGTGTTTCGAAGCATACTTTTTTCCAAGAATACTACATTGGGGCTGCCTAGAAAGAAACAGAAATCTCAACCACATCTTGACCAGGAAGTTAACACAAGTAAGGCTTTAGTATAGCCAATTCTCTCTCTCCTGGATTCATAAGCCAATAAATGGAAATCGGTTTTATGAAACAGACAGGGTGATAATTAAAATATCAAACCAACAAAGTCCTGACGGTAGGGAAGGAAACCAAAGTTTTGCCACCTGAAACTGCCTTTTTGGGATATTGATTTTAAGCTATTTATTAAGAAAAAATGCCTCAGAAAGAACCCTCTGCACTTTCCTGCACAAGATATTCAGACAGAGAAACCTGCTTCAAGAAGTAGAATTTAAGATGTTCATATTAGCCTCCTTTGAATTATCTATGGCAAATAGGAGCGCTTCAGGTAGATGCCTGTTAGCTAAATAGCCCTTTGCCCCATTGTTTCTGAGTTGCATAGCAAGTATTTTCCTGCTATCTGTGTTTTGCTCTTCCTCAACTACCTCTAAACTGTCCATTTTCACTTCTGAAATCTAATATCTCATTTTCTCCTTTTCTCTTTTGCCCAAAAAATGTTTTACATACTCAATGTTGCCTTCTTGTCTTTGGAATTTTCATGCCTATGTGGATTTCCCATGCACATGTATTAAAATTTGGTTTTCTGTCCTGGCTGGTGTGGCTCAGTGGATTGAGCACTAACCTGCGAGCCAGGAGGTTGCCGGTTGGATTTTCAGTCAGGGCACATGCCTAGGTTGCAGGCCAGGACCCCAGTTGGGGGCGCATGAAAGGAGACCACCCATTGGTGTTTCTCTCCCTCTTTCTCCTTTCCTTCCTCTCTCTCTCTCTCTCTAATTTTTTTTTTTTTTTTAAGACATTGATTGTCTTCTGTTAATTTGACTGTTAATTTGATTAGGTCAACTAGAAGAATTAGAAGGTAGACAGAAAAGTGCTACTATATCTTATAGCCCTTCAACTTGGCCAATTAAAATGAAAAGATTTTTAAAATCAGATCTTTGGATATGCTAGTCCTTATACAAATGGCAACTATTGAAACCCAGAATCAGTTGAAAGGCCTAAGATGAATATTCCAGAAAAACAAACTAAAGAGCCAGAACTTCGGACTGTGTTCTTTCCACCGTGTCACACAGCCTCTGCTTGCCCCTCTCTGCAGAGTTGGCCCAATGGTGTTAAAGTTGCCCCCAAAGTTATGAGAAAGCCTCAAGAATATTTTTATGTTCTTAAGTAATGAACAAAACTTAAGAATTGTATTTAAATACAAGAACCACTACTCTTGCCATTTATTCATCTATTCAGTCTTCATTTTTTAAATCCATTTTCTAAACTTTTGAATAATCCATCTGTTATTTTAGAAGTCAACCTAAAAACACCCTGGCCAGGTGGCTTAGTTGGTTAGAGTGTCATCCTGTACACCAAAAGTTTGCAGGTTAGGTGTTTGATCAGGCATATAGCTAGGTTGTAGGTTGGAGCCCTGGTTGGGGTGTGCTTGGGAGGCAAACATTCAATGTTCTCTTTCACATTGATGATTCTCTCTTTCTCTTTTGCTCTCCCTTTCTCTCTAAGATCAATAAACATATCTCTGGTGAGGATTAAAAAAAAAAAGAAATCTATCTAAAAAAGAAATAATAACTAAACGTGGTTCTATGTAAACAAGTTTCCATTTTTATTCTTAGTGTTACTTTTTGGTTTTTCAAAATTTTTAATATTATCTATTGCCACTTCAGCTAACTTTGGTAAGAGTCAGAGAGACAGACCCAGAGACAGCAGAAACGCAGAGGCAGAAAACAGAAAGACAAAGAGAGAATTCCAATTCAAGAGTAACATTCTATTTTTCCATTAGTGCACATTCATGCCATCTTTCACAATTTTCCTAGGCCAGTGGTAAAGATTTGGTGCTTGATGCCTTTACATGTGGGTAATGTCCCTACCCTAGAAACTTAATGGCATCTACTTGAATGTGACACAATTTCTTTCTTCTCATGTGTCTTTAGTTGGCTCAAAGCCTCCCACTGGACAGTGCACATCTCATATGTCCTTTCTCCCACCAGCCTCACCTTCTCTGCCTTCTTTTCCTTCTCTGTCTAGTGTCTAATAGTGAATAGCAATTGGGTGGGTTCTGCCTGTGTCTTTATACCACCACCATCTGCTGTTTACTTTTCTTTATTTCATTACAATGTCCATCTAAATTAAGAGAACATGGCCTTCAGTAAGGCACTCATAGGTATTATAACAAACATTTCAAATATGCGTTTTTTGTTTCTTTCCCATAAAGCTAATGGTGCTCATGGCCATCATCAGAGTCAGCACTTAAAAGTGCTTTTCATCTTCCAAGAACTCCTGAATTAGATAAGGCCTCTAAGGTAGGCCTGAATAGGGCACTCTTCTGGTCAGGTGGATGAATGCATTAATTAAGGTCCATGTGCTTTATTTCAGGAGAGGGTCACAGACAGATTTATCACTTCTTTGATCCACTTCGATCAGCTTTTCTTTTCTTCTTTATTCAAATGGTATGGTCCAAGACCATACTTTTGGGGGCAACACTTCAAAGAAGTACATTCTTCTGGTGAAAAATGCTGTGCTTCACATCTTTGATTCCCACCAGGTCTTTCATTCAGTCGTATAGAGGAGCCCTTCAGAGCCTTCATTCACCCAAAGTTGCCTTTTCCTTCTACATCTTTTTAGTCTCTGAAATTCTCTGGAGAAAATTCAGCTCTTTTGTTGCCCTGTTTCTGTTGAAATCCTCATGCACACCCTGCCTCCCTCTATTTGTTCCCATTTCAAGCCTCCTCATTCTTGCAGGGAGTCCTAGTCTTCTGCTTGGGATGTTCGATTAGAAAACAGATACTCTTTAGAAAGCAACTCCAGAATGTCCTAAGACCGCCAATGATTGCATAAGTAGCCCATCTTCCTATCCTCTGTCTCCTTCATCTCTCCATTGTGTTGGGAACATTTCTCCCTCTCTTTTTTTCCTCCTTTTAAAAAAATGTTCCTTCTCCTTTATATTCCGCCTTTCTCTCCATTTCCCTTCCCTTTCTTTCTTCTCTCTTTCTCTCATTCTCTCTCACCCCCTTTTCTTCCTTCTTTCCTTCTTTCCTTCCTTCCTTCCTTCCTTCCTTTCCTCTTTTTTTTTTTCCCTGAAAATGGGGTTCTTGCATGTTAAATAACTACCTGACAACCAGAAAATGGTCAGGCCAGATTTCAAAACCAAACTAAGAGACTGAAACTCCTTCATTTTTCAATTTTGAAAGAAACAGATGTGTTAGTTTTTACAAGGCTTGAATCTCTTATATATCCCCAGAGGAAATCATGCCACTTCCCTAGGCCCCATTTCCTTCATATGTAAAGCAGAGCGGTGAGTCTTAGCTCAGAGGATCTCCCAGGTTCATTGAAACCTGTAAGCATCAGAATTAAAATATAAGCCACAGAATGTATACCCTTAATAGAAGGGTGGGAATAACTGTCTCCTAAGTTTGACATGATAATTAAATCAGAGAATGTACTAAGGCCCAGCATGATTTTCTTACATGTAATAAAAATATAATAAGAGTAGTTAAATATACATACTGCAAAACTATCAAGGCCAAAACAGTGCTAAGTAGTCAAACCTCCACCTTTTCATTTAGACCAGGAGGGAGAATAGAAGCACCCACAACTTCATTTATATTCTAGTAAGTAATATGTCTTCACCCCCCAAAATATTCCCAAGAGATGGCTTTCAGCATAAGTAACTGAAGGCGATGGAGATATTTTGGAGCTAAAATCTTCCCATGCCTTACAAATAATGCTCATAGGCAGTCACCAAAGGGACCCTGCTCATAATATCTTTTCCTGGAAAAGCATCTAAGGTTGGACCATTTCCACAAATAGGACCAGGAAAATTCCCATGGTGCCGAAGCACTTGTTTCCAGGGGGTTAGTGGGTCAGCTACTGGTCCCTTTTCCCAGTGGAAAAGTGCAAGCTATCCCACGGGCCATGATCTATTGGAGGGTAGATGGGATGTGTGGGAAAGAGTACAGGACTGTGTGGGGAGACCTGGATTCTCCTCCCAGCCCCACCACCAGTGAGGTAACATCCTGGGAAAACCACTTCACCTGCCTAGTTAGATGAGCCATTCATAGTCTTATGCCCTAGAATTACTTGGTAAATTAGAGAAGAACACCTATTCCTGGGCCCCTCCCCAGAGTTTCTAATTGAGTTACTCTGGAGTGAGGCCCAGACATCAGTTTTTTAGAAAGCTTGCCAGGTGCTTCTAATATGCAGCCAGAGTTGAAGTCACTTGGTTAGTCTATAGTCCATAAACTAGATTAATCTAAGTCTTTTATTCTCTATCTACAGGGTTGAAAACTAAACCTGATCCAAGGTACTAGGTTGTAATAAAAAAATTTTTTTGTAAGCCCTGGCCCACTTTCCTTTGCTGGAGAATTAGTATTAATTTGTATATCTGATAAATCATTCTCATGTGCCTACTCTGCTCAGGGTGCTTCGAGATACTACCAAGCAGCTTGATTCATGCCGGCTCAGTCACTTAGAAGAGCAAACGTTTCCCTTGATCCAACTCACTTCACCCTCTGGGAAATGGTCAGAAGCTCAGAGTACTTTTCCATCTGGCAAAGTCACTGGGGAGAAGGTCTTTGCTGTTGTAGCGGACGAGGAATTTGGCTGACCTCCCTCTCTGCTGATAACTGCCCAGGGACTGGGTGAGAATCACGCCCCCTCTGGACCCCCAGCTTTATCCCTTGCACTCTGGGTCACCCTCACAGGTCCAGAAGGTGATGGGAGCCATGATCAGAGAGCTGGGTGAAATAAAGTAAAGCTAGAAATTGACCCTCCACTTTGGCGTTGACTCAAAGAGTGGGCAAACCCATCTGAGATTCTCTAAGAATCTACATCGAAAAAGAAGTAATGTTGCATTTTTCAAAAATGTTTAATCTAGTTCCTCCTAAATCCAAATATATATTCACAGCCCCCCTCTTTCTAGAAAAGATTTGAGGTGAAGGATCAAAATTTGGGCAAACACCAGAGCAGGTCTCCTTCAGAAAGGGGTCGGCCTGAAGATCCACTTCTCCTAACTCTGCTAGAAGAGCAGCCCTCCTGCTTCCATTTGTTAAACATCCATATCCCTTTCTACATTCTCTGCTCATCTTGCTAATTTTCTCTTCAGGGGTTCTCTCAAACAACCAGGCATTCCTCAGAGCCATTGAATATTGTGGTGAGAGAGCTCCTCGTAGTCTTGGAACCAGGAAGGGGAGAGTGTGGTGAAATCAGAAACATGGAATCCACGAGGAGGGAGATGGCCTCAGAAAACCACCCAGTCCCTGTGCCCCCAGACAAATAAGCCCTCCTCAGCAAATCAACTTTAGTGATAAAAACATTTCTGTTAAACAAACACAGATATATTACTAAGTAAAATGCAGAAGACATGTAAATCATTAAAATGGAAAAATTCCATTATTTCAGTGCATTTCTGAATGGGGGAAGGTCACTTAAGGCTACACCTACAAACTCCTACTGCAAATTATCACTCACTCTGCTCTGCTATGAGGGGTGCTTTTAAGAAGCAGTATGGAGAGTGCTGGAAAAGCCTGATTATCTCATTTTACAGACAAGGGATCTGAAATCTAGAGAAGTGTGATGGGTTTCCCAAACACACATGGCTACTTCATGGCAAAACTGAGGCCAGAATGCATGTCTTTTGCCACATGTTCTAGCATGTAAGAGGGTATCACAAAGGAAAGGTGTGGGTGAAAAATATTTCTAATTACTAACTTGAAATAAGAACTCTGGAACTGGAATCAGGAAATCTAGGTTGAGCTCAGTTCTGTTACCCAGAAGCTCTGTGACTTTGAGCATGGTCATGACCCTCCTAGGTCTCAGTTCCAGGATAAGCACCGTCCATAAGGATCTATCTCTCTATCTCTAAGGCCCCTTCCTGGGTCACCATTCTGGTGCTTGGCATTTGTTCATGTTTGATTACCTTCTGTGGTATCAGCTTTCTAAAAGTGATCAGTTTTGTGCTGATTTGAATAACGAAGTTCATACTGACTTGACTCATTTGTGGTTGGAAATGTGTGGGAAATTGTAGTATTATCAACATTTTTGTGTTTGTGTCTTTGGTCTAATTTTGCTGACTAAATTAATCTTTTCCTGAGAGCAAAATCCATGGTTTTTACTCTTTTGTGTCCCCAATAGTAGTAATGAATATTAATTTCATGAATAAATTATTGGTCTTGCTGACCCTCTAGAGGGAATATATTAAGGACCCCACAAGAAGTACCACTTTATTGATTGAATCAGGAATATAGAATTATTTCAATTCTGGTACATTTAAACCACTTTTACTTCAGAATGATAACTAAAGTTACATAGATAATGGATGAGACAGATGGTAAAAACTTGAGACATTTTCGTAAAAGAGTATTTTCTGAAAGACTAAGTAGTTTTTAGGAAAACATTCCCCCAAATATTTTCCATGTTAAATAAAATTTTATTATACATTTTTAAATTTTATTTATTTATTATTTAATTTTATTGTTGTTGTTTTACATCCATCCCCTTTATACTTTTTTTGTTTTACTTAAAGAGAAAAAGTGCCATCTCCACTCATAAACCAAAGCCTTTCCATTGAGTTTTTCTAAAGTCCCAGGAAAATTCTTTTGAAAAAGAGGCAAAATAATCAATAAAGGAAAAAGCTCTGCTCCTGGTGTGAATCTGATCCAAATCTTGTTACTGTGTTCTCCCACTGACATCATTCTATCTTATGAAAATCCTTCCTGTAGCACTCAGTTGTTTCTTCCACCTTCCTGTTTGATGGATCAGGAATAAAATTGTTCACTTAGCTTTTGGCACATTCTTCTAACAAAAGACTGATGAAGGGAGTGGGGGTTGCCAAAGGTCCCCCTTTCTAGTACAGAAAAGCTTCGCTTTACACTTCTGCTCTTTTCCCTCAAGGTCACTGACACAGAAGACCTGATTGGAAACAAACACTTTAAGGGAGAGGGAAAGTGCATCTCAGGCTACTTTAGGTCCTTCCTCTCTCAACTCTAGATTGTGAGCCTGTTGCATTCAGTGATGTGCAACATGCCCAAATTCCATCACTGGGCCTGATCAATCCTGAGCAATTCTCACCACCATCTGAGTCTAGAAGAAAAGATGGCCATGGTTCTCTGATTCTGTGCCCTCTGGAACTCCCCTGGAACTCCTTGTGTCCCAGCAGACAGTTGTATAGTCCTCCAACTACAGAAGGTTCCTCTTCAGCCCTTCCCTCTGCATGTGTGGAGAGATCTTCCCCATCCTTCATCTCCTGGGAACAAGCTTGGCACTCAGGGAAAAGAATGAACCACCCTCCTGCCGAGGATAGGCTTCAGATGCTGACAGTCCCCCATGTGTCAGAAAACCTAGGGAACATCTGAGGAAACACCGTTGCAAAGGAGGAAAGGACACCAGCCTCGGTGGTGCTGAAACCCTCTGAGGTAAATCAGCTGATAGAGCTCCGAGCCAATGCCAGATGAAGGGGAGTTTTCTGACAATGATACCTGGCAACTACAACACAGACTGAGCTTGTCAGTTCATTGCACTGACATTAAATTCCAGGCAGGAGAATCATAGCTCTGGGTTTTAATGGCTGCCTTGCAAATGCCTTGGATTGGGAAGGAGGCTCTCTGATAACATGGAACAGCAGGTCAGCCGCTAGACAGTGTAGACGGGCCCCAGGTATTTTCCAGTTGTCACTCAAGTGCCTTGTTGTGATTTTAGTAGAATATGTCCTGGATCCCGAAAATTCTCTGTGTTTTAGACTAAATTTAAAAATTGGAAGAATTTTAAAATTCTGGCCATGGGTAACTTCAGGAGAGACTAGAGTGCTGGCTGCATTTCCTGTCCTGTCCCTGTTTAAAATGCCCCCTCAACTCCCTTCCTGGGAAAGTGTTCAAAGCATCGACCTAGTGCCCGTCTTTGACAGGTTCATGGCTCCCTGAGGTATGAAGCTTATTAGGGGTCTGAGCTTACAAAGCCTTCCTTTTGATCTACCTTCTGACTCAAGTTAACAAGGGTTTCATTAACCTCAGCAAATGGGTTAATTACATTTGGTTAATTTGATTTGGTTAAAATGGGTAAATTAAACTGATTTTCCCAGTAGCTCTTCCTACCATACCAGATCTTGGAATGAGGAGCCAACATCTGTGAGTCTCCATCAAGTGATAAAATGGGCTTTCCACTGAAGCAGACACAGGTCCTAAATGAGACATGGTCAATTCTGCAAGGGGACACTTGAAGACTTTTGGGCCCAAATATATACAAGTCACTTGGCCTGTATGCAGAGCTCCCAGAGCAGCCCTTTCAAGGTGTTTCCTTACATGTCTTTTATCACATCATTTACGGTGTTGTTAATCTGGAGTAAGAATCTGCCTATAACCAGGGCTGCTTCCAAATGTTATCTTCGCTAATGGTTCACACAATTGCTGGGCAATAGGCTTACTTACCCTCAGAGCTGCCCAACCTTCTCAGGCAGACTGCTGCTGCTGCTGCATTACCAAGCTGAAGTTTATGTTTTAAGAAGAATTAATTGGAACTGCGCATCTGATAAATAATCCATGCCAACAATCTTTGATGTGAATATACACTGTACATTAAGCAAACCAAACCCAACAGATTACATTTAGAATGGTTCAGAAGAAGGCCTGTGACATTTTGGACCTTTCAGTGTCCATAAGACAAACAGAAACAGATGTATACTGGGACATATTCTTTCTCCTTGCCACCTCCAGCTATGTACCTCCTGTCCTGGTCAGATTGTGTTCTTATAAATAAGTAGAATTCAGGTGTGGAAAGTATGTATAATTCAAGTATGGGTTCTCTTCTTTCTTTCCCTCTTTCTCTCTCTCTCTCTCTCTCTCTCTCTCTCTCTCTCTCTCTCTCTCTCTCTTTCTCTCTCTCTCTCTTTCTCTCTCTCTCTCTCTCTCACTCTCTGTCTTTCTTCCTTTCCTTTCTTTGGAAAAAAGTGAACAGGATGAGGAAAAGGAACTTGGCTTTCATGGGTTTGGGTCAGGGGTGGGGCAAAGCAGGTCTGAGTAATTGGAACCAATTAACTTAAGTGAAAATTTCTGAAGCTGTATTTCATTTGAGTGTTTGGCATTTTCACAAGAAGGCTGTAATTATGTTGCTTGGAAAAAATAATTGGTGGTTTGCTGCCACACAGATGTAGAGTACCCCTGAGAAGAGATGCTTTTTCTGAGAGCGATAGAAAATGTGGTGATTCTTAGGACCCATTCCCCAAATTCCTTTTATACTTATTTTATCCCTTGCATCTGTTTTTTCAAACCATAAGATTTTAGTATAGCTCTGCAGGGCTGCTTGGGGAGTAAGGTGGGGGAGTTAGAGCTGAATTTTCCATATCCATGCCCTCAAATAGACCCTCAGAGGTCCCCTTGGGAAGGAAAGAGGAACTCAAGCCCAGAACAATAACATACTCTTCTGGGGTCTCCATGCTCCTGGAATCTATTTTTTTAAATCACGCTTTAGTAAATTATATATAACATAGAGACCATCGTGAACGTATGTATACAAAATGATGAAATGGAATCACTTTGGGTGGTGAATGTCATTTAGTTCTTTCCTTCACCTGAGTTAGCCTTGAAGGTGAGCTTCGTCTCTAAAGGAGGCCCCTCTCCTGGGCATGTCACTGCTCCTTGTCTTCCCACAGGATTTATTTTTTAATTTTTTTCAGAGCCATGGCATGGATCACTGGGCATCCTGGAGATCATCCCGTTAGTTGAATAGATAGATGCCTCGCTTGTGTTCCTCAGCATTAAGAAATTACAGGCATAGAAAAACTGCCACTGTCAGCTGACTCCACTTTATAATCATCCTCATGAAACAATTGGTTTGATTTCTCCACTCCTAGTTTTGAGAGGGAGGAATAGAGGAGACAGTTTGGATTTACATTTTCCTAAGTCACCCTTCAGTTTGTAGCAAAGAAAGAAAAAAGCACAGAGTGTGTTTGATGCTGTGCTCCCCAAGTACCCATAGGGAGGAAAGTAGATGCTTCTCCCAGTCACTGGGTTTATTGCATCTTTCTGAAGGTCTGGCTGGCAGTTTCCCCTGTGGAACCTCCTTTTGAATAGGGCTACCACCTCTGTAGGAGCTTTGGTTATTTGAGGACAGCTATATTGGACAGTTACAGAGTTCCATTCATCTAATTCTTGTTGGCCAGTTCACACCAGCAACCCTCTTTTACTGTTTCTCATCCAAGCCATGGCAGTAGAAGTAAGGGAGTAAAATGAGATTGCTTCATACTTAGACATTTATAGAAATTTACTGAGGAGCCTGCAGAAAATTTGAGGTCTACATGGACTAGTTGGTGAGTTGGGAAAGAGTCTTTGAAATCCCTCAAGATCTGGAAACCTCCTAAGCAGAGTCTGGACTGAAAAATCAGCCTAAGCTGGTAGATATGTTCAAGAGGAAGAGACATCTCTGTCTTCTCTTCTTACACAAATTGCTTCAAAGAAGATGGAGAACAAGGCTGCAAAGTTGGGAGGGAACCTGGCAAACTGATGGTTGGGCTGAAATGTTGCAGAGGAATGGCACCATGCTCAGTGGTCTTCCAAAGATGGAGCAGCCAGAAACCATGAAGGCTATGCTTAACTAATCAGGAGGCATAGAAATAAATCAGGCAAAACAAACAGGCAGTATCCCTGAGCTTAACAAGGCGTTAGACATTTGTTCACTAGCCTCTAAGCAACAAAATACCATTAGGCAAGATCATAAAGTAAAAGAAAACGTATGCAGTTTGAAACCAAATGAAATACTCTGGGCAAAGTTTCAGAGAATATTCCTAAATTCTTTTTGGAGGGAGATGGGGTTCAACTTTGTTAGCTAAAATCTTTTAAAGCATCATTTATGTTCAACTTTTGGAAGGGAAGAATTTGCCTTTTAATGACGAATCTGCATTTCATCATCAAGATGGAACATGATGACATCTTGGCTTGGTTAGTCTCCTGAGAAATAGGCCCTTATTTGTACAGTGTGTTTAGAATAGAATGAGACAAAGACTACAGCAAATTTATTTCAGGCACAAGAGAGTGGATACATATAAACACATGAAACTGGAGCCATGAGCCATTTAGTTTCTATTCTAAGTGGTCTGAATCCCATTCAATAGAACTCCTGAAGTCATTTAATTATTCCATTGTCTCTATTGCCTATTTCAAAGCCAGAAAAAGTCATAAATATAAAAAATATTTTATAATGACTGAAAAATTGTTATCAACATTTTGATAAGGTAGATGCAACATGTCAAAAGTATTGTGTTAAAAGCAGTTATGTGAAAAGCACGTTTAAATACTGAAACAATGGGCAATGAGAAAGACTTGAGTATTATATGTTACTCTAATGCTTCAAAATACGACACCTTTAAAACTGTATAATAGAATAATATTTATAACTTATTTTATAGTACTCTTTGAAATTGCAAATGAAAGAAGTTTTGCTACTGTAAAAATTAACTAAACCACCACTGGCTGGTGTAGCTCAGTGGAGTGAGTGCCAACCTGTGAACTAAAGGGTCATCAGTTCAATTCCCAGTCAGGGCCCGTGCTTGGGTTGCAGGCAAGGTCCCCAGTTGGGGGTGTGTGAGAGGCAACCACACATTGATGTTTCTCTCCCTCTCCTTCTCTCCCTTCCCCTCTCTCTAAAAATAAATAAATTAAAGTTAAAAACCCCAAAAACTAATAACAAAATCAGACTAAAGTGGTTGAGAATGATTGAAGAACACATCAGGCTTATGGTCAGCACATAATTATAATCAGCTCCATTCATAACAGCTCTTCTTAAGGCCATTGGTCTTGTGTAAGGCATGGAATTTGTACCCATGAAAAGATATTTCAGGGATGTGGCCTTTCTGCAAACGATCTTTTCACAAGCACCAAGGCATGATGAGAAGGAGAGAACTGAAATAATTATCTGTGATTTGAGCTGGATATTTTCACATAATATATTCAGATAAAGAAAGCAAGTATATCAGTGGCAGAGACTTGCTGCTTCTTTCCCTGGCTCTAGTGAGTTCACATTCCCTGACCCTTTTGTATTAAGGGAAGTTGGAATGAAGGCAGTTAAGAGTGGGTCCATATACTCCACATTCTCTTTTCTCTCTTTTGTTTTTTGTGGTTACCTTGGGGACCACAAAGGTGAAAATGTAGTTGACAAAAGATGGAAGGAGCCTGGGTCCCTGGATACTTCATGGTGTAGAGCCCCATGCTATCCTCTAAATCATATAAAATTGTGATGGGAGGAACAAGACACCTTTATCACATTAAGGTAGTGAAATTGTAGCATTCGTTTTAACAGGGTCGCTTATCCTCATACTGAATCAATGAGATAATTAATTCAAATAGCCTCTCTGACTAAAACCATGGACAGAACCTGAATGATACTGAACCCAAAACAAAGTAGATTTTTTAAAAAATATTTTATTCATTATTTTTAGAAAGAACAGCAGGGAGAGAGGAAGAAAAGAAGAGAAGCTTCAATGTATGGTTGCTTTTCAAAACAGAGTAGATTTATCAAGTGCTATTCAATGTACAACACAGCTGAAGGTGGCCATCATTTTCTCAAGTAATTACCCAGTTAGGGCAAAAAACATTTCATGAGCAACCTGGGCAAACTAAAAACCCAGATAACTATGTCAAAATAAGACTTTGATTTGTTTCCAAACTAACTGCTCTGTGTGTGTGTGTGTGTGTGTGTGAGAGAGAGAGAGAGAGAGAGAGAGAGAGAGAGAGAGAGAGAGAGGAAGAGAGAGAGAATATAGTCAATTCAGAATCTTGGCTTTGGGACAAGGTTCATATATTTATTTTCATCAGGACTCACTGGAAGGGCCAGTTAGAAAGTTCTAAGATTTCTTAGAGAAATCTCTCCTTGAATTTAAACTTATAACTTTATAAAAAGCATTGGTATGCAAAATCATACAGGATATCAAATAGTGATTCTTCTTATTTCGGGGTGAGGGAATCATATTAAAATTATTCTCCCAGACAGATAAGCTGAGAGATGGACAGTTGGTCATCAGAGAAGCCTTATCCACAGGAAAATAAGGGACTGGATCCTTGGCAGTGAAAACTGCCACTACTCCATTACCACTTCCTGAACTAAAGCCAGGACAAGTTGCATTTAAACCATTCAAAATGTCACATACACTCAATTCTGTGCCTGGGCTGGGAGGCAACTGAGGAAGATAGTGTGCAGTGTTTGAAAACTCAGCATTATTTAAAGAAATAAGCATTCTGTTGCTTCGGATCACACTGAACAATAAAAATTTCACACCCAACAGTTCCATGAGTGGAGCCCCTTCTGTCTCCATTTGCAGCATTGGAGAGGTAAATAAATACTCTTTAGATCACGGTATCTATCTGACATTGCCTATATATATAGAGAGAGAGACTCTAACAATCTGGGTCATTATCCATCCTCTGAGACATGCTGTTCCAAGGAAAAGAGTGCTATGTGCTGCCACATGACTTTCAGAAAGTATTGATGTGCCTAAGATGCTTGGAATTGCCAGAGTTTCAGCATGTGAGGGACACTGGAAGGAATCACCAAACATTTCCAGGAGATTACAAATACAACAGAGGGAATTGTTAGCGCTGTGCACACAGCCCGACTGTAGACACCTGCAAAAATCAGAAGGGGAAGAAAAAGAAAGCCAGGAGTCTGTCCTCTTCATTCTGAGCAACAGTGCCCTCCCTGCTGGTGCCTCTGCCTTGCTTTTCAGGTTCTTCCACTGACAGTGTCCCAATTCCATCTACTTCATAATGGTTTCCTTTTAGCTACATAACTACAGTGATGAGCTGCGAGTGTGTTGGTTTCTGTGCTTAAAAGCAGGCTGCAAGGCACAGAGCATGGCAGAGGGGGACAATGCTGCCTGTGTTTCCAGAAACCACACTCACATTTTATGAGAACAAACCCAGACCTTTATTCCGTCTTTGAGGACCTGTCCCCTACTCCTTGGCACTTGGGAGGAACATGAGCCAGCATTTTTCTAGTTTCGGGGAGGATGCCATTTTTATCAGAACAAAACAGAAAAGCCCACACTCAAAGGCTTCATGGTGGTCACCACATTAGCTTTCTCTCTGCTCCGAACTCAGTGACTTCTGGATACATGGGCAGAAGTGACAGGAGCCTACAAGAACCAGACTGTGACAGCCCAGAAGCTAATGTGTGTAACCACGGAAGCCACCAAGGGGAAAAACTTTGAAACATTTTAAAAATGCAGGTGCACAAATTACTCATGCCAGGAGCGGCAGTGCCACTTTGTAATAAAATCTTATGTTTATTTTCCACTGTTGAATACACATACCTTAGTGTTCCCAGAGAGAGAAGCCTACAATGCTATCCAATGAACAGTTTGCAGATGGATTAAATACATGTACCAGTGAAATAACATGTGCAGATTTGGGGCTTTTTGCCTCCTGCCTTTGCTCTGGGCCCAGCGCACCTCCGCGATGACATGGGAGGTTTGTGCAAAGATCCGAAATCAAAAAGGATTAGTTTAAAGAGTCAGATGGAAAAGGACACACATGAAAATACTGCATGAGCCTGAAAACCAAAACTTACCAACGAGTGATACTAGCTTTGCAGCCTATGACAAATGATGGCAAATGAATGAAATTTCCAATGGTTTCACAGCAGGCAGGGCAATGGCCAGCAAAGCACTGTGGGATTTATCAATCAACAGGGCTTCCTGCTTATTGAGGAAGCTCTGAGAGAGGGGAGTGTGGGATATATGTAAGGGTCTTTGTTGATAGTATTTTTTCTGAGGCATAGAGTTTGCAGGGGCAAATCTTCAAGTTACTGCTTCCTGAGAACTCATTTATTTTAACCAAAATATACTTCAAGCTTCATAGTTGAATAGCACTATTATTGGCACTGTGTAGAGAGGCCAAAATGTATAAGATGGAATGCCAGCACCCCCTGCACTAATAATCTGGAGGGGTTCACAAACCATACATTGCACAGCAGAATTCTATGGGATATCCAGACAATAAGCTCCCTAAAGGGAACCTCTGGCTAAGGTGATCATAGAGGAAATTAAGAAGAAAGACCAGGCCAGGCTCCAAGATCTCAATAAGAAGCATGAATCAATCCTTGGGGAAAGGAGTGGAGAGCGAGGTTTGAGAAGGACAAGGAGACAACTATGATTGCTGCTCAGGATTTGGTCAGGACGGGAGGAGACAAGAGGCCTCGAAATGTACATTGGGTCTGTTTGTTCTGGAAGCCTCACCCATGACCTCTGGGGCCTCTTCACTCTACATGGGGCCATGTGGGCCCTGGAGCTTTTCATATTTGCCAGGCCCAGCCAACTTTGTCTGGGAAGCTCTCTGATGGCTACTCGAACTGGTAACCAAAAATCCAGAAGGCGTGTTGACTAAGCAGCACTTGTGTAAAACACACACACACACCCCACTGCTATATCAGCCACTCCCCCACCCACTCCACCTTCAGCGTGTGGGGCTGGGCTGAGTGGACTAAGGAGAGAGGGTAGCAGATGCCAGCCTTCTAATATTCTAGTGTGCCAATTATCCTTGGGAAGAAGGGAAAAGAAGGCACGCCATGTTAAAATTCTAACAAGGCTGTATAACGGCCTACTTCCCCCAGCCTGGTGAAAGAATTTGCATCTGCTGCAAAGGGGAGCCGGATCACACCTCTAGCCAAAGCTTTCAATCTGTTTTGCTTCTCCAGGCCTTACTCTGAGGCAGGGTGAGCAGCAGCAGACCTTGTCCTTGGGCATGATGTGTGGGGTGGTGCTGCACAGAGAGGGGTCGGCCCTCCCCATTGCCTACCTCTCTCCTCAAGTGGACAAAGAAGAGAAGGGCACAGAGAAAAGCCCAAGGGAGATTTCCTCTCTGCTCTGCCCACTGTCCCCAGCCCGCTCTAACTCAAATAATTGGCATGTGCAGATTGATCAGCAGCGGTGTGTGGCTTGTTCGACAGGACAGACTGTACAGATCAGCTGCGGCATCTGTACAGCTGGGCAAACCTGGCGCGTAGGTGTGTCAGCCGGTGTGCGGGAGCCAGCCACCCACCCACCAGCAACCATCTTGTTTTGTTTGCGTGTGTAAGCAACCACAGGTGCGAGGGAGCAGAAAGGGAGGGAAAGAGAACGAATGTTTCTACCCCTTCGCTATCTTACAGATCTGCCTGGAGGTTGGGAATCTTCTTTCCCCCTCCAAGCACACAGGGCCATATTAGATTCTATTTTTGTGCCCCTTCTTCCACTGGAATGAGGTTTGCTTGGCATCTGAGCAACCACCTGCTGTATGTACTTTAGTTCCTGTTTGCTGAAAAACTTGCTTTGGGTCTTGGGTACCTTCACAGCTTGTTCTGCTGGAGAGAAAGGAATATTGCAGTCTTGAGTAACTCCCAGTAAGTCTCCAGCCTCCTCCAGATGGAACTCTCTGCCTTGCTGCAACCTGGGTGAAGACCAGCTTCCTCCAGCCTGAGCATTTTTCTCTAACAGGCAACGGCCCTGAGAACACTTGCGTTGGAGGAGGGAGGAAGAGACCAGACTGAGCAAAACCGTACAGGATGCAGGGAAGGGAGCCATTTAAAACCCTTCTGAAACGTTCAGTTGCAACCCCAAGATCCTGATTGCTGTGGAGCTTCAAGCAGATGAAAACATGAGATGAAAGGAAATGAAGTGACTGCTGACAGGCTGGAGAACATGACTTAATCAACAGCTAAAATCAATGAGTTGAAGGCTGCCTGCCCCCAGCAAAAATCAATGGGGGAAAAAGAACTACTGGCCTAGATGCTTCCTATATTTGTATCTGCCCCCAGACCACCCAGAACTCTTTCTACTCTGCTTTTGCCCTGTCCCCAAATAGTAATTTAGATTGTAACTGAGTAGCTTCCAGAAAGTTTCCTGGAAATCCAGCTTCCTACTCCGAATTAATAAAGATAGGTGAACTGTTGTAACAAGCAACCTCAAATCTCCAATGAGCAACATAATAAAAGTTTACGTCTCCCTCATACAAAGACCAATATGAATATTCCTTTTCTGGCAAATTTCCTGGGTGGCCTTCTTCCAAGCCATGTCACAGAAATCCAGGCTTTTCTCACCTTCACATACTTCCAACTTTAACCTAGGTAGGGCCTCTTGTAGCCGAAGAGAGTGTCAGGAATGTCCATTGAGGGCTTAGCTTCTTGGCCTGGAAGTGACACCATTTTTGCTCACGTCCCATTAGCTTGCTTTTGTCTTTTGGCCCCGGAGATGTGAGGAGTCAGGGAAATATAAGCCTTGGCCAGGAATCTTTGGAATTCAGATAGTTGACGCTGCCACATCCCCACCAAATGATACCCACAGCCCCTGAAAAATAAAAGTCAAAATTCTAAAACTACCAATCGGAAATGTTTCTATGTTGTTACCGAGTCTGGACTTCTTCTTCATTGTTTCAAAAACACAACCATCAGTTTCACGTACCTTAGTATGACTTAACCTATTCTACCATCTCTCCCCTTTTATTGTCTAATTTTCATGAAATGGCGTACACCTATTTTTCTTTGCTTTGGTACTTTTTGGGTGTCCTGTGGAATTCCTCTAGTTTCTATGCATGTAGTGTTGTCTTTAAGGCAAATCATCTACCTGAGTTGTTAACAGAATCACTTCCAATTGTGAGAAGTTTCAAGTTGTAACTAAACAAAATTCCTGAGTTAGAACTGTAGGTAATGTTAAAGTTGTTGTTTTTTTACTGATCCTGGCCTTCCAGGGCACCAGGTTCCCTGATATGCCATATGAGAGCTCAGGTTATCCTCAGATCCCACGGCTGAGGCCCACTATCTATGACAGTACCCAGCTCACATCTCACACATGACCTTCTGCAGATATTTATTGAATTTACAGATGCTGAGTTGCAAGGGGTTACTATTGAAGGAGTAAGACATTGTATTTCTCCAGGGAGAATGCAAATCACCTTTGGGCACCTACTTTCCATTATTATTTTCTTTATGTTAACTAAAATAGAATCATAATGTCACCAACCCTGTTTAAGAACCTGTATGGGACTCATCAAGGGCATACTTTTCTGAATCTTATGGGCTCCACAAACTAAAGCTGCCCTGCTTATGAACATCTAATCATCCATTAAAGAAATGTTTACTGCCCACTACTATGTGCACCATTGTAAATGCCAAGGAAATGAAAGTGGATTACCATGGATTAATTATGGATTAACATGAAAAGTGGATTAATATGAACTCAAAGAGGTCATAGTCTTGTATAGAAGATAGATAGAAATGAAGACAAATAAGTCTAATAAAGTGCAAGTCCTATCCTTTTGCTTTGTTCAGGATACCAGGTTGGTACAACATAAAATAATTGCTTAGTCTATTTAGGAAAGGAAGATATTGGAGAGAATTTTGCTTCAAGGAAAATAAAATGCTTGGATTGTATCTGGATCAATGAAACAAAAATTTCTTTATAAATAGGAAGGTGATTTGGAAATAACACTCTAGTCTACAAGAAGAGTGTTTGCAAGGAAACAAGCATAAATTAATAGTACATAATGGCATTGAAGTTTAGAGAGTATCTGTGCATGCAGGTCAGGAGACTGTGAGAAACAGCAAAAGTAGTTTTAGGTAGAAATCTCTAGATCCTGATTGCCATCATTTAGGATCAAACAAGGCCTGAAGAAGAGAAAGGAGGCCAAGCAACTCTGCTGAGTAGTTCTTGCAATGAAGAAGAAGCCCATCAGTGCTGCTCTCTAGACTGTCCTTTTGTGGTTAGGCCATTCTGCTTTCTGGCCACACTTCTATAGTTTTCATTCCAAAAGACCCTTCTGCTCTGTACATTTGCAAATGTACCTTAACCATGCCCCAAACCTTGCTATTTCTTTCTCAAACACCCCTTTTAGCACTGATTGCATCCAAAGTGACCACAACTATGCGTTGTTGCCCTGCAGCCAAAACCCCAGTTTATATGGAATTGTCCCCATGTCATTTGTCCCTGACTTATCTCTAGTAGTTTTATGGGAAAAGCTCTCTCCTCACGAAGTAGATTGCAAATTTTCTAGTGGAGTGATGTGAGTTATCTTCCACCGGTTTTATCTCCCACCACACCTAGCAGAGACCTGGCCACATAGATTTTAAAATTTATACTTATTGATTAATTGAAAGAGGACATTTGTAAAGTCATCTTATGCTTGCCTATAATCGAGTTACATTTGGTGGTTGTTAGAATGTAAATATTGGGGGCACAGCCCAAGATCTAAGTCAGCTGTCTGGAGGGGGTAATCTGAATACATAATAACTTCTCTAAGTGACTTTTGTGAACTATGTCCTAGGTTAGGAGTGAGCAAACTTTCTATGAAAAGAGCCAGATAACAAATAATTTAGAATTTGTGAGCCAGATAGGGTTTGTATTGAATATTCTCTCCTTTTTCGCCTTTTAAAATGTAAAAACCATTCTTAGTTTGTGGGCTGTATAAGAACAGGCCATGGGGTATTTTGTTTACCTCTAGCCAGGAGAATAGATTCCTCAGTCTCCTCCAGAGTATTCAGAGATATGTAAGGTCCAGTGGCTCCAAGTGAGAACATTCCAGAAAGAAAGATATACTTTGCAGATATTAGCAGCTACTACTTACCTACAATGTTTTCTTGCACGCTGACATCTTGAAAATGTGTCCAGGCTTCTTGTTGGATGTCACCTAGTTGACCAGAGCTATGGAGAATTAGTTCCCTTGGCCAATTGCTAGGATCCACCCACCTTGGCTCACTTACATGAGGTCCTAAACACAACTGTTCAGTGTTATTACATTAATACAGGCAGAAGAGAAGCTAAAGCCAGGAAGGGTACGGCAAGTTCCAAACCTCCTACATCTCCCAATCTATCCTTAGCAGACTGTTTTCTGCAAGCACCTCAATATCAGCTTTAAATGGCCTCAGGATTACCTGGCAATGCTGCCTCCACCATACCCTGTTGTAGGTGCTCCCTCTCCAAAATAGGCAAAAGCAGAAGCTCCGTCCATTCTGCCACTAGAGTTTGACATTGGTTAAGAGACCATGTTCCTCTTTCAGCTCCTCGTGAAGTGAGAATTTGCACAAGATGATTCAATATTTTCCCTGTGTGTTCTTCGGTATATCCTGCTGCCAGGTCAGTTTTAACATTTCAGTGTGCTGCTCTGAGCTGCCTGTGTCAGGAACCTGCCCCTGACACTGGGTAGGAGAGTCAGTAGTGTGCGCCAGGGCCCAGGTAGCCCTGGTTATCTGCATATTCAGTCCTCCCAAGGTTGTGATGAAGAGGGTAGCAAATCCGCCTTCCAAGACTGTTTGTAAGCAGTCCTGCCTGCGGATTGGGGGTATATAGGATAACCCCTCCAGTCCCATCTGGCCTTGGGATCCTATGATTTCTCACTAAAGTTGATTGTGTGCCCTGGCTCATGCACATCAGTTGAAACACAACAGTTTATGTTTCCACAGTGGGGAGGAAAATGAACCATAACCATCTTCCTATTTGAACCAGACCTCATTTTTCCAAGTCACCACCTTACTCTCATCTGTAAAGTGCTAAATAGCCTGAGACCCAGTTATCTTTGTGACAATCTCTCCCCAGGTGCCCCATCGTGGTAATTATGCTCAGCGGGAATGCTCTAGCTGCCCATCTCTGGAGTTAAACTCATTAAGACGAAAGGCTAAGACTCTCCACAGAGAATCCCCAACCCTGAAATGGACCCTGAAATGATGGGCATTCCCCTTCATCGGCTACCAGGATTGGGGCTTGGAGGAGTCTGGGGTCTGGTGTAAGGTGCTGGATTGCCACAGAGCTTGCTTTAACCTGGATTTGCTGCTGTGATTTGTACTTTGGGAAGGATGCTTGCAATGGGGCTAGGAAGGAAGAAGAGAGAAGAGAGTCCACGAACAGCTTCCGTGCTGTGAAATAAAATGAAGGTTGAAACAAAGGCATTAAGGTTGCTTATTCCAAATATTGAATGTGATGGTCTTGTTGGTTTGTCAATATTTCTCTAAGAACTTAAAGGGAGATTTTCCTCTGGAACACCTCAGAGCCTGAGATATTTTCCCTCTACTTCATGGATAGAGTAGTTTTAAGTATTTGTGTAGGGTAGAGATTGGAGCATGGGAGGAGGAAGATGACTCTAAGGCAGAGAGAGCAGTGAAGGGCAGAGCAGGTCAGAGATGCTCTCTGGAGGGAGGTCATGAGCAGACCAGGGACTGGGCTGGAGAGGTAAGGGCAGGAGTGAGAGAGTGAGCAGGAAGTTGTGAGAACAGATGGAGGCCAAAATAGAACACTAGGATGGATTTTGTTGCTAAGGGCTGATACTCCCTTCTAATTGATTAGTGAAAAGAAAAAAAGTTTCTGGAGGAAAAAAGCGAAAATCCAGATACAAGAAAATCAGAGCCTAGGATAGGGGTTTTGTTGTGAAGAGAGAAATATATTCAAGGAAAAGGAGGAAAGGGTTAGAGAAAGAGAGAGGGGGACTAGAAGCAGACTTACGGTACTCTCCAGGGAAATAAGAATATTCTGGTGCTTCAGATTTTGATAGAGGGTTGGGTAAGATTTTTTTAAAAGCCACAATAAAAAAAAATCTTCATTTGTCTTATCTAATGAAATGAAATGTCAGAGGTGACCTATGCTAGAAGATAGAGTGAGAAATGTGCCCATGATTGTGTTACTTGTAGCTTTTCCAGCCAAAAATAAATGCCATAAAGCCTGCATCCTATTTGTCTAACTTGGGCACTATATTTTTCCTATAATGGTCAAGAAGGGGCCACCCTGTCTATGATAATACCTAGAAGAACCCTTCAATGCTAGACTTTATGAAGACAATAAAAACATTAACTGAAATGACTGAACATATGCTATGGAATGAAAACTATGTGCAGTAAACCATAAAGTATAATTAAATGCAAGAAACCATAAATGAACCCATATCGGAGGTCTGATATCAAGTTTCATTTATTTGTCATAAAATAAATTGTTAAAAGGAAAACCTCATAGCTGGTTGTGAATAAGACTGTTTTTTGTGTGTGCTGATTTGGTTGATATTTATTTTCTTCTTGCATGTCCAAGTATTCCTAAACACCTTGAATATGTCCCATATAATTTTTAGACCAAAGACATCTGCATTGGAATTATTGCAAAGTCTTGAGTTGACTGGGTTCTAAGTTACTCTGGATAATGTAGAGTGAGAGGAAGATAATTCAAGATATTTCTTCCCTCTCTTTCTAGCTCAGGTGGCATGTCTGCCTTCTTCTCAATGGTTCCAGATCATTGGGACAGGTCCTTCTTCTGTGACACCAGCTGTCATTGAATTCTGGGCTCCAGAATGGACCACTGCTTCCCTAGGACCTTCAAGCCCTAGACGCTTCCTTCTGTTATAAATCTCTGGTTTGCCTTCCTGACACCTGGTTTTGTGCTTTTGTTTCTTCACTCATGGAATGCCTTTACAACCAGTACTCCATGCAAAGTTCCCTCTCTTGAACTGATGCAAGCTGTTTTTCTGACTGCATTCTGGCTTGATTTGACACTTAGTGCTATTTGCAGGAAATGATTAGATGGTATATGTGAGTTTGCAAGTTAAAAAAACAAGAACTATACTTATTTATTGCTATAGAGTATTTGCTTTTCTCTAATGCCCCCTTCAAAATACCTTCTGCCAGCTAAGTATTACTAGAGAATGCTTTCTTTCTACTTTGTGGATGACCTGAATGTCTACCTGAGCTGTGCAGAGTGCAGACAGACCTATGTTCCTCCTCCTGTTATTAAAACAACTTCCAGCAAGGACCAAGGCTCAAA
The DNA here is from genome assembly GCA_004026585.1 of Noctilio leporinus. Lineage (NCBI taxonomy): Eukaryota > Metazoa > Chordata > Mammalia > Chiroptera > Noctilionidae > Noctilio > Noctilio leporinus. Next base: position 528,778 of record PVIW01000150.1, read on the forward strand.
GGCATCACTCATCAAGCAGAATCACAGGTCTAAGGGAGCCCTTGTGTATCACTGTTAAAACCTTCCATGGCTGTAGCTGCTGGGGTTTTAGCATTGTGTCATTTCACACTCACGGTAGGCACGAGCTAAAGCAAGGTTGGCCCAGAAGCCATGAGAGAATTTTTGAGATTCCAGGAGATCTGAAGACATTGACTACCTGAAAGATATGAGGAATATGTAGACAGTTAGAAAAAGGGTAATGTTTAAGAGCTGTTTTCTTAAGGAACCCCCAGGGGAGACAAACACAATAATGAGAAGGGACGATCAGAGGACCACATTTGATAATTTGATTCAGTAAACACCTTTAGAAACACCTTCTATATGCTAGAGACTGTGCATCTGGCTTGGGGAATAGGGAGAAATAAATGAAAACTGTTTCTGCCTTCATGAAGAAAATAAAAACTGAGTTGAAATGAATCACAAAGAATTAGGTGAAAGAATACAGATGGTGCATAACATATTGTAGCAGTCAAGGTGTGAACAAGAGACAAACAAAGGCGGGAGACTGAGGCAAATCTGGTTGTAACGAAGACTTCAGAGAACAACAGGAAAATAGAAGCTGGACTCCTCCCAGTGAGATGGATGTCTCAGGAACAAGCTTCTCACTCTGACTCCGGTGGATTTTGTGTGTTGTAACAAAGTCAGATGTTTGGGTTAACTCACGTAGACATTCTTGTATAGCATCTTGCATAGCATCTATGTATATATAGTATATAGTGTTGTTGTTCCAAAAGGAATGCACAAAGAGGAAAAATGACTTGTCTGGGGTTCAAAAAAACTTAAATTCTGTTTCCCAGTATCCTACTCCCCAAGTAAAGAAAAATCAAGAAAATTCTCATGTCCACCAGCTGTTTTGTGTTCTTGGGCACGTACCTCATATTGACATTGTCAGTAATTAGAGTTAGCTCAACATGGAAATTGTGTGTATTTATCAAGGGCTGAACAGAATAGAATTTACTCTTTAGTACATAGGCACGGTAGGTCACCATCTCCATAAAACTCTGGTTTGCTTTGTGTGTAGATTTTAGAGATTTAATTCTTAATTGTGAGTTTCTTTACTTTGCCAGTTCCTTTTCCTACCGTGAGGGCCTTTTGCATGTAGTTTTCATAGACTATTTTTGTCATTGCATATTTATATAGTATAAGTTACTTGTTTAATGAAGCAATGGAAATAGTGTAATCATGTGTTTATAAGGATCTAATCTTATGGCAGAATTTCTGCTTAAAAGTTCAGGAGAAAAAAAATTCCCCTTGAATTTCAGTGTCTCAGGTGTGTTCAGATTTACTTGGCAAATTTCTGAAAATCTATATCTGCTCTTGAGATTCAATAAATGGGACTATGAAGAGCACAAAAGTACATTTGATTTCCAACTGATTTTTAATTTATGTAACTGAAACAAAAAAGACAAAACTTTCCTTGAAGTTTCCGGTTGAAATCAATACAGTTGTCAAAATCAAACAGTTCTAGAGAATATTTTTTTGTTATCCAAGATAATCACTGATATGAGATGGTTCCTTATCTTCTCCTTATAACCCTTGGAATAGGCTTTGCTCCCACCTAAGTCTGGGCTATAAAGCACTACATAGGACTGTAACAGCAGTACCAGCTACTTTAATAACAGGAACTACCTTTTCTGAGTGTTGATGTGTTCCAGGCACTGTAGTTTAGGGATATTTTCTCAAGGCTCAAAGAATTCAAGATTTGCCCAAGTGGCAGAGCTGGCATTTGGACACAGCTCAGACCGATGTCCAGGTATACCTGCACCAGGCATGAGGCTGCATGTTAGTGGATTGTCGGACAGCCCCAGTGTTTACCACTCATTATGGAATTGGTGTTTAACATTCTCAGCACAGGAATGCCCAGTGAAGTTGCCGCTAATTTCCCTCACTGTGTGCAAGGCCTTTGTTGGGGCTTACTGACTCTGAAGGGACTTTGCCCCAGTGGGGGCTGTTAGGGGACAGAGGCAAGGGGCAACAGCAGCCTGTGTCGATGAGGTTGTCACCATCCATGACCAGAGGTGACAGCATTCTGAAGCTGGTGTCAGATTATCTTTTAGGCTGTTGGTGACTCTCGGAAATGCACTTGACTAATTGCTGGATGCCTGAGCCCTCATGAAGGTGCGATATAATCCTTGTTTCCGCTCAGGAAGCAGCAGAGTAGTCAGCACGACTCCTCCTTTAAATTATGGCTGCACTTGGTCAAATAGAATTTGTCAGCCATCAGCTTGCTGAACATAGTAATTGATCATTATTCCCCAAGAAAGGTTAAAAAAAAAGCAACAATTAAAAAGCCAGAAGAGAATTTATTAAAGCCAGGAGGAAAGAAAATCTCCAAAACCCTTTCAAGTTAACTGAAAAGAGACAAGGAGAAATATAGAAGTGGTACTTCAGGTTCTTCATTGATTTGCTTGGAGGCAAAGCCCTGGGAAAGGAAAAAAAAAAAAAAAAAGATCAATTCAGGGAGGGATTGGATCTACTGGATGCCCTGTCAACCTCCCCTTGCCTGTGGCAGCATATTAATTGCAGCGGTGTTTGCTCTGAATGAATATATTTCATGTCCATTCATTCATTTGTTTGTTAATTCATTAAGTGCATTGTTCAGTTGTGGGAACTCTTATGACCTAGCTAATGCTGCTTTTGTTCAGCCAGTACTGATAATGCTGGGTTGCCTCCCACAAAAGAAACAGGAGAAAAAAAAAAAAGATTCATTGACTTTTCTCACAGTTTCAGATTGGGGTGTAATATCAATAACTTTAATGGAATCAGAGTTGGGACCCTGATACAAGTCCTGCTGCTCCTCAAATAAATGGCTTGGCTCCATCTTGGCGTTTATCTGCCAGGGCTCAGCTTTATCAGGGCACCAACTCAGATTCCATTAGTGTTATCTCTTAATTAGCTATGCGATTAACCTGTGTTACTCCTGCACGGTAATGAGTCGAAGACAGAACCCGAGAAGTTCAGCTGCCTTCTAATTCCCTCTCCAGAAGCCAAATCATTCTGGAAACCATTCCAGGAAAAGAACTCAAAGCAGTTCTGGTGCGTTCTTTTCTTGGATATGGGGGCAAATTTTGCACTCTTTAGAGGGGAAAGCAATTGGGATTTTAGCTAACATTTATGACACTTGGTACCAGACACTGTTTTGGCGCTTTCTATTGATCATCTCATTTTATAGATGTTTATAAAATAGCAAGTCTGTCAGGTAGGTCCATTTTACAGAGGAGGAAATTAAGATACAGAAAGGTCAAAAATTCTGTCCCAAGGTCACACAGGTGGGAAATAACTGAGCCAGGTTCCGAGCGCAGGCAGAAAACGGGGTGCCTGGGTACCCAGCCATTCCTCTGGGATCCTGAGCGCAGAGCACAGCGGTAAAGCCATCATCAGACAGCAACAAACGCAGCCCCGCGCCTGCTCTGAGGCAGACTGTGCGAGCCAGCCCCCGGCATGTCTCCCTCCCACGGGGACCTCAGCAGCAGCCACGCTCCCAGCTGCACAGGACGAGAGGAGCCCTCGCTGCTTAGATTTTCTGCCTGTAGAAATTTCTCTCCAGTTAATCTCAGGGGAGTTGGGGCTTGCACTGGTGGACTTGGATGGCCCTGAGCAAACTGTAAAGATGGAAAAATACCTTGGCTTGCCTGCCTCTTCCATCTTTTGTCTGCCTCCTCTGTCCCCTCAAAGTCAGAACCCCTCCCCCTCTGTCCCTCTCCTTCCCTCATTCCCCACTTCCTCCCATGCACATAGGCACCAGCCTTCTTTTCTGCTGAAATTACCCAAATCATCAGAAACGCACTCTCAAAAAGCAAAATTGAAGAGCTGTGACCTCATCAATGCCACCACTGTAAAAACTGACCAGAGTGGTAAGAGAAACCCCCTTTGAAATCCCCCCTTTCACTCCAGTCTCCTTTCCTTCTCTGTGCCTGGTCAGTGTCTGGGGGAGAAGGGAGATGAACAAACTTTTACCATGTAAACCTCACGTTGCTGGAGAGAGAATACTCTGCATGAAGCCCCTGAAAGAATATAATGATCTTGCCCTCTTCCCTGCCCTAACTACACCATGGAACCAGGCCACTGTTCCCAGAAATAGGATGGAGATTTGCTCTGGCCGAAGGGGACACTACCGTTATCTCTCTTCCTCCCACTCCCATCCTCTGCTTCCCTAGGCTTTGCCTTCCTGCCCCCACCCCCACCAACCCCCACCTCAGCCCAGGGGAATACCATAAAGCAGTTTTCCAAATAATTGTTAGTACTTGAACCCCCTTTGTTAGACCATTCACCTCCCTTTTCTCCCCCTAGAATATCCTATCACTGTAGACTTTTCCAGAATCTTAGGGCTTCTTATTATTTGCAATCTCATTCAGACCATAATACTATAGATCAGGCGATCACATTATAAAGTGTAAATGAGGGGAGAAAAAAAAAAAGCCTCATGTAATGGCTGTCTGGATGTTCCATTTTATGAATTGATGTCAGTCCATATGCAGTCAAGATGCCAAAGTCAGAGATAAAAATGATCAGTTCTTTACAGGAGTAGGTTTATTTTAAATTGCACTATTTGTAGGTGTACTGTTATTTAATATCAAGTACAAAAATTAGCAATAACAATCTTTTGCAGCCATATTAAAAGGCAATCACCCTAAGGGAAACAAATATCTTCTTTTATTGTTGTCCTGTTTCAGGAAACACCCAACAGTTCTGCCAGGAATTGATCTAACCCTTGAATATCCCTCTGCTGCTTTCTCCCACTTTAGTTCCCAGACTGGGAAAACATGAGAACCATTTCTGTTTTATAGTTTCTATCACTTTCAGCCTTCTAGGCAAATCCAGAAAACAGTGCTTCTGTAGGAATCAAAGGACGAGGGAAAGAAGAGAGCGATGGAGAGAAGGAGAGAATGAAGACACCCCTATCATATTGAGAGAATGTCAGACACAAAAGGCACCTGAGTTCACTTTTTTATTTCATTTTAGCAAAGGATGGGATGGAGAGGGAGGGTGAACACATTTGACCACATGGTCAGAACAGACCAAATTCTTTCCTATTAAGCTAATGGAGAATTTTGAATAAGGTAAACGTTGCCTGTCTGATATTTACCGGGGGCATTAAAACCCACAAATCTCTTGTGTATGTGTATATTTTTCCCAAAGACTCAAGGACCAGTTTATCACCGAAGACTTGCTTTATTTTCAAAATAATGTCTGCCTAGGTGAACACAGTTTGTCTCTGCGAGCCGGAGTTTGTTTTTAAGGCAACATTAATGACTAATAGTGAGTCATCCAGTTGGGTGGTTTGGTACAGTAGTTTATATTTATGTAATAGTTTAAAATTCAACTTTGAGCAATGTCCACAGCAGGGAAGAACAATTAGTAAATTCATTAATTGTGCTTTTGTGTACACTTTTATTCTCAAGGCTAATTATTTGTTTAAATTATTTTGCCTCTATCAAAAGTGTTACACATGAAAATATTTCAGCTTAGGTTTCTGGTATGAAACAGAAACCTTGGGAAGTTCAGGCATTCTTCTGAAATGTAGTCAGCTTTCATTTGTTCATGACTAGCACTCTATGTGGAGCTTTTTATTTAAACATATAAGTGATCTCTTTGGGGAATATAAGAGTACAAAAAACCATGGCCCATGCCATTGCTTACCCTTTTTCTCCAGTGTGGACAATGGACATCTTCCACATTTGACTTTTAACCAATAAAGGTTCCTGTCCAAACGGCAAACGATAAAATCTTTGATTACCTCCTCCCAGACCACATTGAAGTTACAACTGAATTATAGAACAAATAACCTGGAGAACCATCTAAAGACTAAGCAGAAGTCTTACAACTAAGGATAGAATGGAAAAGTCACATTGAGACTGGTAGGAGAAGCAGAGATGTGAAACAAGCTGGCTCTACACCCACATGTAGAACTTGAGAATTGGGAGGATATCTCAGCTGCAGAGGTCTCCCCAGAGTAAAAAGGGTCCTAGCCCTGCACTGTGCTCCCCCACTGCAGCACAAATGCCAGGACAGGAGCCCCACATCTGACTGTGAAAATCAACAGTGATTCCATCTCTCTGGGGGATACAGAAGGCTGCTGGAAATCCAGGTGTCCTCTTAAAGGGCCAGTGCAGGCTCCATTGTTCATGGGCATTCACCCTGGGCTCCTGTGGAGGGACACTGGCAGAGGAAGTGCCAGAGACATAGAGGATGAAACTGAGTTGTGTGACTTTAGAGTGAGGAACAAAGGGCCAGCTGCCATTGTCTCTATGGTGAGCCCTCCTCCTGCACAGCCAGAGGGCAGGAACAATCTTTCCTGTGTTGAACCCTCCCCTAACCCTGCCTTTGAGGTCAGATCTAAATTTGAACTAGCCTGGTGAACTCACTCATTCCACCCTGATGACTCTTAAGACCCTATTCCACTCAACTCAAGAACCACCAGAGGCTATTTCAGCATCAGGGAGCCAGTCTTGGCTCGCCCTAGACTTCCTTAAAAAAGACTCAAAGGTCCACTGGCCCCAAGTAGATGGTGACTGGCCTTGGTGTGTTCAGTATCATTGTAGCATTGGTGCCAAGTCTGAACCTGCATTAACCTGCTAAGCATCACTTGCTCTACCCCTGTGACTCCCTGTCTCTTGGTGAATGAGCCTTTTTGGAGACCTGGCTGGTGGCAGCAGGCCTCTTGTGCCCTATGCATTTTGCTGAGCCACCTCAGGCCCAGTACTGATGGCAGCTGACCTCATTTACAACCTGGCCTCTCTCAAGTTACTTCAGGTCCAAAACAGGTCCAACAATGAATCAATCACTTTATAGCATCTGTCAGGTGGCCCTGGGTCGATCACAGGTAACACCTGACCTTGGCTACCCTGGAACCCTTCCTAAGAGGCCCCAGAACCAACACACCCAGTGGCCAGCTTCAGATCTCAACTGAGCATCACTCAATTAGCTCCACAGCAACATAATCTAAGAGTGGCCCTGATAGGTACTAGAGTCCACTAGAGCAAATCCTGCTCCACGAAGTCAGCCCTTGCATAGTTTTTGTGCTGTGGTTGTGGCCAGTTAGCCTGTAGGTCAACCCCACACAGTGATGTGGATACATCAATAAACTCAACTATAATAGGAGGGTATATACAACTTAAAAACAGAAGACTTCGAGCACCAGGCTCAGGTGACAAGTGAGAATGTACCTCTGGGCCCCAAAAGACACCTACTACATAAGGCTATTCTTTTAAGACTAAGTGATGTAGCATACCTAACTAATACATAGAAAGAAACAGAGAGGCAGCTAAAATGATAAGACAGAAACATATCACAAATGAAACAACAGAAGAAATCTCCAGGATAAAAAATACTAATCAATATGGAAACAAACAATCTACTAGATACAGAGTTCAAAATGCTGGTTATAAAGATGCGTAATGAACTTAGTGAAAATTTCAATAAAATAATAGTAAACATAAGTAAGGACATAGAAACGACAAAAAAAGAAGCAGTTGGAAACAAAACATATAATTAATGAAATGAAGGATAATGATAAGAAATCAATAGCAGGTTAGATGATAGTATTGAATTAGTGATTTGGAAAACAAGGCAGCAAAAAACACCAAATATAAACAACAAGAAGAAAAAAAATATTGTGCATAATTTAAGGGGCCTTTGGGATAAGCATACTGACATTTGCATTATAAGGGTACCAGAATAAGAGAGAGAGCAAGAGATTAAGAACCTATTTGAAAAATATGACTGAAAACTTCCCTAACCTAGCTAAGAAAATAGACATACAAGTCCAAAAAGCATAGCAAATTCCAAACAAGCTGAACCCAAAGAGACCCACACCAAGACACATCATAAGCAAAATGCCAAAAGTAATAAACAGAGAAAGATTTTTTAAAAACAACAAGAGAAAAGTTAACTATAAGGGAACTTCCATAAGTCTGTCAGTTAATTTCTCAAAAGAAACTTTGCTGGCCAGAGGAATTGGCACAGAATATTCAAAGTGATAAAAATCAGGACATACAACCAAGATTACTCTAGCCAGCAAAGTTGTTATTTAGAATTGGAGGACAGATAAAGAGCTTCTGAAGTAGTTCATTGCTATTAACCCAGAATTATAAGAAATGGTAAAGGGACTTCTTGAGGAAAAAGAAGAGAAAAACCCCTATAACTATGAATGATAAAATGGCAAAAACTACATACCTATCAATAATCACTTAAAATATGAATGGAGTAAATGATCCAATCAATAGGCATAAGGTAGCTGAATTGATAAAAAAAAAAAAACAGATCCATACATATGGTGCCTCCAAGAGACCCAATTCAGATTGAAAAATATACACAGTAAAAGTAAAGGGATGGAAAAATGTATTTCAAGCAAATGGAAACACACACACACACACACACACACACACATACACACAAAGCTGGGGTAGCAATACTTATATGAAACAAAACAGACTTTAAAACATGAACTGTAATAAGAAACAAAGAAGTATGTTTCATAATGATAGAGGGATCAATCCAAGGGGACCCTAAAGAAAAATGAGAATTATCTTTTGGAAAGCAGGCCCTTTGTAGTATAGGCTTCCCCTGCTAGGTGAGTGTTCTGGGAACCCATCTGTGTACCAGGTGGTATTATTGTGAGAGGCTGTGTTTGTCTTCAGTGAATTTTTTGTGAAGACTCAATGCATTTGCACATTTCATGATGGTGACTTATAGGTGTACCTGCCACACCATGCTGAGTGTTGTGCAGTTTTTGACCAAGAATAGCTTGATTCCCATATCCACCCACTCTATATTGCTCCCCTGGATGTAAAAAGTCCTCAAAAAGAAACATTTTGTTAATGTGAAAGAGGTGAAGCAAAAATGGTAAGAGCACTAAAAAGCATAAAAATCAACAAGTTCAAAATTGTTTTGAACAGTAGAAACATCTTAATAGGTGTATTGCATTAAATGGAGAGTTCAAACATGTAAGAATTAATATGCAATTTTAAAAATAAATTCCAGTTTTGGGGGTGCATCCTCATATAACCCTTGTAAATATTTATGTACACAACATAGGAGCACCTAAATATATAAAATAAATATAGATGGACATAAAGGGAATGATTGACAATAATAGTCATAATAGGGGGCTTTATCATCTCATTAACATTATTGAAGAGGTCTTTTAGACAAGAAATCAACAAGAAAACATAGGCCTACACGTTAGTCTACATATATTTAATATTTTTAGAGCATTTTACCCCAAAGCAGCAAAATATGTACTCTTTTCAAATGCATATGGAATATTTTCTAAGATAGGTCATGCATAAGGCCATGAAACAAGGCTTAATTAACTTAAGATTAAAATCATATCAGACATCTTCTATAACCACAATGGCATAAAACTGAAATCAATTACAAAAAAACAAAACTTAAAAACATAAGCACATGGAAGATAAATAACATGCTACTAAACAATGAGTGAGTTAACAATGACATTAAGAAAAAAGTAAGCCCTGCCTGGTGGCATAGTGGATAAGGTGCTGACCTGTAAATCCAAAGGTCACTGGTTTAATTCCCCAACCAGGACACATAACCAGGTTGCAAACCAGGTCTCCAGCCAGATCCACAGCTGGAGGCAGGTGAAAGGCAACCATACATTGATGTCTCTCTCTATCTCTGCCTCTCTCTCTCCCTACCCCTCTCTTTAAAAATAATAAATAAAAGCTTTAAAAAAAGAAAACAATTTAAAAATACCTTGAGACAAATAAAAATAAAAACACAATGATCCAAAATCTATGACACACAGCAAAAGCAGATCAAGAGGAAAATTCATAGCAATAAAGGCTTACTTCCAAAAATGAGAAAAATCTCAATACATCATCTAACTTTACATGCCCCTAAAGGAACTACAAAAAGTACAACAAATAAAGCCCAAAGTGAATAGAAGAAAGGAAATAAAGATCAGAGAAGAAATAAGCAAAATAGAGTTTTAAAAAATGCAAAAAGATAATAAATAAAACCAAGAGCTGGTTCTTCGAAAGAATAAGCAAAATTGATAAAGCTTTAACTATACTTGTCAAGAAAAAAGAGAGAAAACACAAATTAATAAACTGAGAAATGAATGAGAGTGACCACTGACACCACAGAAATACAAAGGACTATAAGAAAAGTACTATGAACAATTATACATTAACAAATTGGACAGTCTGGAAGAAATGGATAAATTCCTAGAATCATATAATCTTCAAAGACTAATTAAAAAAAGAACAGAAAATCTGAACAGACTGATTACTATTAATAAAATAGAATCAGTAATCAAAAAAAATCCCAAACAAGAAAAGTCTTGGAACAAATGACTTCACAGGTGAATTTTTAAAGATATTCAAAAAGAATTTACACCTATCTTTCTTAAAGTATTTCAAAAAATTGAAAATAAGAGATTACTCTCAAGCTCATTTTTTTAGTCCACCATTACTCTGATTCTACAACCAGGCAAAGACATTACAAAAATGAAAATTATAACCCAATACCCCTGATGAACATAGATGCAAAAATCCTCAACAAAATGTTAGCACACCAAATTCTGCAATATATTTAAAAGATCATATACCATTATCAAGTGAGATTTATTTCTGGGATGGTACAATATTCACAAATTAATTAATGTGATACACCACATAAATAAATGAAGGATGAAAGTCATGTGATTATATAGACAGATACAGGAAAAACATTTGACAAAGTTTAGCATCCATCTATGATAAAAACATCTCAGCAAAGGGAGAATAAGGGGAACATATCTCAACATAGTAAAGACTGTAGTATATATAACAAACTCATAGATAACATCATACTCAGTGGGGAAAAAAGCTAAAAGCATTTTTTTTAAGACAATGAAACAAGACAAGGATTTCCACTTTTACTATTCTTATTCAACATAGTATTGGAAGTCCTAGTCACAGCAGTCAGACAAAAAGATGAAATAAAATAAAAGGCATCAAAACTGAAAAGGAAGAAATAAAACTGTCATTTTTTGTAGATGACATAGTAATATATAAAGAACCCTAAATATTCAATCAAAAAATCTATTCAAACTGATAAATGAATTTAGTTAAATAGCAGGATACAAATTAATATATAAATATCAATGGCATTTCTATACACTAATAATTATCCAAAAAAAAAGAAATGAAAACATTTCATATACAATTGCATTAAAATATACCTAGGAATAAATTTAACCAAGGAAGTATAGTACTTATACTCAGAAAATTATAAGTCATTAGAAAAGAAATTGAAGGTACAAATAATTGAAAGCATGTACCGTGCTCATGGAAAGAAGGAATTAACATTGGTAAAATGTCCATATCACCCAAAGAATCTATAGGTTCAGTGCAATTCCTATCAAAATACCAATGTCATTGTTCACAGAACTAGGACATGTAATCCAAACATTTATATGGAACCAGAAAAAAAAAGACCCCAAATAGCCTCAACAATCTTGAGAAAGAAGAACAAAGTTAAAAGTAGCATGCTACCTGATATCAAAGTACACTACAACTCTAGTAATAAAAATAGCATGCACTGGCATAAAAACACACCTTAGATCAATGGAATAGAAGAGAGAGTCCAGAAATAAGCCCAGAAATAAGCCCATGCCTGTATGGTCAATTATGTTTGGCAAAGGAAGTAAGACAATACAATGGGGTAAAGACAGTCGATTTAATAAACAGTGTTGGGAAAACTAAATGAATGCATGCAAAAAATGAAAATAGGTCACCTCCTTATACCACAGAAAATAATAAACTTTAAACACATTAAAGACTTAAATGTAAGACCAGAAACCATACAACTCCTAGAAGAAAACATAGGCCGTAAACTCTCTGATGTTGTTATTAGTGTTATTTTTTTATGATATATCTACTTGGACATGGGAAATAAATGAAAAAATAAACAAACAGACTATATCAAGCTAAAAAGTTTTTGCATTGTAAAAGAAACCTTCAACAAAATGAGGAGATAATGTGCTAAGTGGGAGAAGTTTACCAGTGATACATTTGGTAAGGGGTTAATATACAAAATTCATAAAGAATTTATACAACTCAGCACCAAAGAAACTACAAAGAATCCAATTAAAAACTAGGAAGAATACCCAAATAGACACTTCTTCAAAGAGGACAACAGATGGCCAATAGACATATGAAAAGATGCTGAACGTCACTAATCATAAAAGAAATGAAAATTAAAACCACAGTAAGATATCACCTTACACCTGTCAGGATGGCTATCATAAATAAATCAAGAAGTAATACATTTTGGTAAGGATGTGGAGAAAAGGGAACCCTAGTATATTGTTCATAAGATTGCAAATTAATGTAGCTACACTGAAAAATAGTATGGAGTTTCCTCAAAAAATTAAGAATAGAACTACCCAGCAATTCCACTTTTGGATATTTATCCAAATACATCAAAAATACTAATTTGAAAAGTATATGCATCCATATGCTCATTGCAGCATTATTTACAATAGCCAAAATATAGAAGCAACCCAAGTGCTCATCAATGAATGAGTGAATAAAAAAGCTGTGGTACAGACCTCTGGTTAAGATGGAAGTGTTGGGAGACATACTTCACCTCCTTACACAAACATAGAAAGAATTACAACAAGATCTCGAAAACAAATAACAGCTAGACTGACAATCACAGTTTTAAAGAAGCCACATTCATCCAGATAGGTAGGAGGGATGTAGTCATGGAGACTGGGTAGACAGGTGGTGTGGCTGGGACAAGCTGTGGCAGTAGCAGCAGAATGGATAGTCTCACATTTACATGTGGTGGCTAAAAGTCAGGAGGGATACCCTGGGAGTGAGCAATCCCAGCCCCAGGCCAGACCACACAGCCTAGAGTTTCAGCACCAGGAAGATAAACCTTGATTACCCCTGGCTGTAAAAACCAGTAGGAGTTGGGACAGTGGAAGAAATTGCCTGATTTTTACCACTGAAAGGGTCCCCATGGTCTCAGAACATTCGCAAACCCCAGAGCAGCATCTGGAAGGGCACTCATTGAATATAGGACATGGGTGAAGAGATTAGAAGCAGGGCAAGAGCCAGGCAAATCACCAGAAGCCAGACAGCAGCACTGTCCCCTCTAGAAGCCTCTCACCACAAACAGAGCCACAAAGCAGTGAAGTGGGTGGTCTTGACATGGCAATTTCCTAAGGTTCCACCCCACACAATTTACAGGTGCCTTTGTTACATAGGCCATGCTACTAAAGCAGGGAGTAAAAGCAGTTCTACCTAATACACAGAAACAAACACAGAGAGAATGCCAAATTGAGGAGACAAAGAAATATGGCCCAAATGAAAGAACAGAACAAAACTGCAGAAAAAGAACTAAACAAAATTCAGATAGCCAATCTGTCAGATGCAGAGTTCAAACTTCTGGTGATAACAATGCTCAGAAAACTCATAGAATATGTCAAAAAAAAAAAAAAAAAAAAAAAAAAAAAAAAAAAAAAAAAAAAAAAAAAAAAAAAAAAAAAAAAAAAAAAAAAAAAAAAAAAAAAAAAAAAAAAAAAGGAAGAAATGAAGGTCACACAAAGTGAAATAAAGAAAAAATAACATACAGGGAACCAACAGTGAAGGGAAAATAGCCAGGATTCAAGTTGATGATTTGGAAAAAAAGGAAGAAATAAATATTCACCCAGATCGAAAAAAGAAATAAGAATGAAAAAATGAGAAGAGGTTTAGGAACCTTTGGGACAACTTTAAATGTACCAACATATGAATCATAGGGATGCCAGAAGGAGAAGAGGAAGAGGAAATAATTGAAAACATATGTGAAAAAATAATTAAAGAAAACTTCCCTAATTTGATGAGGGGAATAGCTATGCAAGTCCAGGAACCACAGAGAGTCCCAAATAAGTTGGATCCAAAGAGGATCGCAACAAGACATCACAATTAAAACCTCAAAGGTTAAAGATAAAGAGAGAGCCTTAAAAGAAGCAAGAGAAAAGAAAACCATCACCTACAAAGGGGTTCCTCTAAGACTATCATATGATTTCTCAGAAAAAACTTCCCAGGCAAAAAGGGCCTGGAAAGAAGTATTCAAAGAGATGAAAAGCAAGGACCTATAACCAAGATTACATTATCCAGCAAAGTTATTATGTAGAATGGAAGGGCAGCTAAATTGCTCCCCAGACAAGGTAAAGCGAAAGGAGTTCAACATTACCAAGCATTTATTACATGAAATGTTAAAGGGACTTACTTAAGAAAAAGAGGATCAAAACTAATGAACATTAAAATAACAATTCACAACTATCAACAACCTAATCTAAAAAATAAAAACAAAAACAAATTAAGCATATAACCAGAACAGAAACACAATCATAGGCATGAGGATCATTTGAAGGGTTATCAGTTAGGAGGGGGAAGGGGGGAGAAAAAGAGAAATGATGCAAGGATTAAGAAGCAAAATTGGTAGGAACAAAATAGACAAGGAGATATTAAGAATAGTATAGGAAAGGAAGAAACCAAAGAACTTACATACATGATCCATGGACTTGAACTAAGGGGAAGAGATTGCTGGAGGGAAGGTGGGTACTGGGTGGAGGGGGGCAAAGTAGGGAAAATTGGGACAACTGTAACAGCATAATCAATGAAATATACTTTAACAAAAGCTGTGGTACATACATTGAATGGAATATTACTCAGCCATAAAAATAATGGAATCTTACCATTTGCAACATCATGAATAGACCTAGAGGGTATTATGCTAAGTGAAATAAGTTAGACAGAGAAGAGAATGACAAACACCATATGATTTCACTTATATGTGGATCTAAAAAACTCCAACAAAATAAATGAACAAATGAAACAAAAACAGACTCAGATACAGAGAACAAACAGATGGTTGCCAACTGGGAGAGGTGATGGGAGATTGGGTGAAAAAGGTGAAAAGGTTAAGTACAAATTTGCAGTTACAGAATAGTCATGGGGTTGTAAAGCATAGCACAGGGAATATAGTCGATAATAATGTAATAACTATATATGGTGTCAGTTGGATATTAGGCTTATAGGAGAGATCAGTTTGTAAATTATGTAAATGTCTAATGACTATGCTGTATAGCTGAAACTAATATAAAATAATTGAATAATGACTGTAATTGAAAAATTGAAAAAGATAAAAGTTCTTTAAAAAGAAAGTGACAGTAGCTATATTAATACCAGACAAAACAGCTTTCAGAGCAAGGAAAGTCATCAGCAGTTTCCAGAGTTTCAAAAGGAGAGAGGGAACAATAAGTAGGTGGGACATGGAGTATTTTGGACTGTGATACTGTAGGTGGGGCACAGGGGATACAGACACTATTCTCTGTGATGCTGTAATTGTGAATACATGGCATCATGCCTTTGCCAAAGCTCATAGAACTACACAACCCAAAGGGTGAACCCTAATGTAAACTATGGACTTTAGTTGATAATAATGTAATAATATTGGTTCATTAATTGTAACAAATGCACCACACTAATGCAAGGTGTTAATAGTTAGGAATGCTTTATGGGGGAGGCAGAGGTATTTATGTACCTCCAGGTTGCAATTAGCCTTCTCTACCTGCCCCAGTGCATGTATTCATGAGATTGCTTTCTATTTCAGAATGAAATTAGGCAACACTGTTTTCTAGAACCTGCTGTCCTCCACTCCCTGAGTCCAACTGCTATGCCCTGGGTGTTGAGTAACTGTTTACCTAACACTCTGAGGGAGCCGGGTGATCAGTGGCGGCCCACATGACACTAGCTATAGAAGGCAGAGCTGTGAGCCTGACCAGTCATATAAGGCTTGCTGCCTGTCACCACTTCCTCCTTCCAGCTGTTCCCAAAGTACATTGCGTGGTGCTGTGCCAGTGGTTTCTGAAAGCTTGAGACACATCCCAGAAATCCAGCATTTTCCTGGGAGATCCTGGTATGTGCTGAGGTCTTGGTGTCTTGGGTAGCAAAGAGAGGGAATACTTTCAGCAGCGTGAAGGCAAAGGCAAAAGGTGCTCTGCCTGTGATGTAGTCCACGGAAGATGTAGTGAGGATATTGGACCAATGACACAAAGCAATGACTCCCTCAGGCCACCTGGGCTGGAGGCCAGTCCTCCCTTGTCACAGGCCTTGTGCATGTTAGTGTTGAACACAGATCTGAGCTGGTCATCACTACCAAACATAATCCACTTTCTGAAAAAGCCAGTCTCCTAAACTTTCCCAGTTGACTAATGAGAAACCCATCTCAAAAGCATCAGAGATCAATGGAGAACAACACCAGAGGAAAATAACAAATGATTTCAATGAAAACATTCATCTTTCAGAAAGTCCACAGCTGCTCCATCAAGAAATTATGAGATGGAGACAAAGAGTCCAGAAAAGTTAAAAGCGGAAGACAGGCTGGAGCAGTCAAAGGGATGAATGGAGCATGTCCTGAAAGGTAAAATCAACCCATTAATATCAGTGGCTAAAAAACTGCAACAGACCATCCCTTTCCCTGATTTCCTTAGAGATCACATGACATGGCAGGTTGAACAATACAGGGATGCAAAAAACAGCCATTACCCCATCCTTCTATCAAAATTGATCTGAAAGATGTCTCTGATGATGCTGACTTCAGCGCATACCTTCAAAGTCCTGGAGAAACACATCACAAAATAGCCAGACCATTGCAGGGAGAAAAGCACATGAATGAAGAGCTAACAGAACAGATAATAGATTTGCAAATTGAGGAATTATCCCTGCAACATGAAGATCATTTAATAATGCACCCTTAGGAAAAAAAAAAAACTGTTTGAAGGGAAAATGATCTGCTTGGAAATGGAGAAGAAACTTCTCATCATGTGTAGAAGCACAAACTCCACATATCAGATTTGCAATATCTATAGGAAGAGGGCTGAAGATACAGGCAAGAAATTAAAAAGAACCTCTTACTATCAATAGAGGATCAACTTCTATGTGAAAAGGGCTCAAGAGACCCAAGATACAGCTATGTCATTTGAGAGAACATTCAAGGAACTCAGGAAAGAAAATGGTCACAACAGATAAATGCTAGCCAAGGTTGAATCCAAGTTCCAGCTTGTCCCAAGGGGTCCTTTTACTCCTGCTGCTTCATCTGCAGCCCACAGAGGCCCAAGACTGTCAGAGGACCCCTGGATTACCAGGCTCCCCAGAGAGGAGGGCCATGAAGTAAGAGCTCAGGAATCCAGGGTGATGTGCAGCTGGGACCTGAACACCCACAACCTCAGCAGGACATCTCCATTATTTTCTCTTTAAAGTAATTTCGATTAATCTTGATTAATCTCTTTTTAGCTTAGCTACTGTTGTCCAACTGATGTTACAGTTCCTCTAATTCATGTAGATACAGCATTATATTTTTAACTTAGTATTTCAAATAAAAATTCATTAAAAATAAAGTTAATTTAATGTAAATAAATAAATGTGATCAAACTCCAGTGTACAATATATTGGATTCATGCAGTTTTATGTAAAGTAATACTGTAAAAGATACATATCAGTTTCCAAACCAATATGCCAGTGTACATAAAAATGAAGCTTCACTCTTTCATCATAAAGAGGAATAAAAACCTCCTCTTTTCTAAATTCTCCCTGTGTCTGGGCCGTAGCTCTAAGATGAACCAGCTGCTGCTGGAGTAGATACTTTCCAGTTCCCAGTTCCAGGTGTGTGGTCTGAAAAGAGATTGATGACTTGGTGTAGGTACAGCCAGCTTCTTCCACAGGTACAAGGAAACAGCAGTGAAACCTAGAAACAGCCAGCCCTTCCTTCATGAGCTTCTTCCTAGCCTGGCTTAGTCCTCAGGGAGATGCACAGTCCAGATGCACAGAAGGAAAAGAATGATAAGGACTCACCCAGCTCTGGCTGAGCCCTGGGGCTGGGCCAGGTCTTGGACCAGCCCATGTAATCATCTCAACCTCCCTAGGAGGCCAGCCTTGTGAGTCCCATTTTTCAGAAGAGGAAATGGAGGCCAGAAAATAGATGGGAACCCAGAACTGTGTGAGCACAAACCCAGTGGCTTTCTCGCTGCGTCTCATTGCTTTCCTGGCATCTAGCCCAATAGCTTGCCATAGCAGATGCTTCATTCATTCATTCATTCATTCAGCAAACAGTCATGGAGAGCATACTAACAGGCCTGAGAATATGGCAGTTTAGAGCTAAATAACGGTTCTTGCCTTCAAAGATGTTAGTGATAAATAGATGTTTGCATCCCATTCTAATGATAAGATTGTGTTCAGTGAGATTTGGACAAATGCAAGCCCTGTCTGTAGCAGTAATATTGTAGCCTCATCACCATCTCATACCTACATTTGTGTTCCTGGTGATTGTTTTGTTTTCACTCAAAGAGAAAAACAAAACAAAACAAACAAACAAACAAAAGAACAAAACAAAAGACACGCATCAAGCCTCCAGAAGAAGTAGGAAGTCTGTGGCTCTGTCACAGTGTCTCAGTTATAGTAGGAGCTGGGTGGCAGTTCACACAAGGCAGGGGTGGGGGGCTCACTCCCTCCTTCACATTCACAGTCCGGCAGGCCTTCACAGGGCAACAGGACAACAGGACAGCAGGACAGCAGGACAACAGGAGGAAGCTCCATCACCTGGACAGTGGGCTCTAGAATGTGCTTCCCCAGCCAAGGAAACCAAGGGAGGGATGCTGCCCCCCCAGTATCAGAGGTGGATTTCAGGCTGGAAATACAGAGGAGGATGTGTCCCAACTCCGCATGGGCTGGTTGAGTTGTTAAATGTTTGTGTTCTGAATCTGATCACACTCCAAGTCATTCCAGGCACCGTGGGAATTGCCAATGGGAAGGACCTATGAGGTCACCCAGCTGAGTGCAGCCTGCGGAGCTCCATCCTCACACAACACTCCCCAAGCCCTTCCTCCACCCAGTGGGGAGTCCCGGAGGGCTATGCTTCACCTGCCCCTCAGCAGCCAATTCCAAAATCCACCCACAGTCCATTTTGGATTCAAGATGTGGCCTGGGTGGGGTCTATTTTTTAATTATCCAAAGCACTAAACAGAAGCCTGGTCTCATAAAAATTGGCTCCTCTTCCGCCCTCTGCTGGTGTCCTCCCACCCCAAGGGTTGCGTCTCTGCTGGGAGGCGGTAAATCATTTGTATTTACAAATATTTAGCTACAAGATGTCCATCACAGTGTTGTTTATGGTCATGAAAAAGCCAAAAACAATCTCTATGGCAGGTGATAGAAGACTGGTTAAGTAAATCATGAATAAGCCATATAATACAAAGAATAGTATAAAGCTGTTATAAATAATGCACCGGAACAGTACTAATAATATATATAATTAAATTAAATTAAAAACATAATAATAATGTAATGTTTTGACCACACTATTAAGTGAAAAAGATAGGTTATAGAGTATGTGCAGCATTCTATTTATTAGTCTCTATTTTTCTAAAATACTTGCACAGAGAACAGAATATTAAGATAATTATCTCTCAGAAAAGAACTGACAGGTAATATTCTCTTCCCAGCTGCTTCCCAACCTGTCTGCCAGTGAATATGTGTTCCTTTTGCAATTAAATAACAGAAATGCTACTTGAAAACATTCAGTCGTCCTTCTTTTTGAAACGCTGCATTTCCCACATCCATTCTTAAGAGATGCCCTGTAATCAGGGGAAGAAATGGGAACACAATGAGACCCTTTCTCCTTGAGGGCGGCTGGGCAGCCCAGGCACAAGGGCGCCTCTCCCAGGACTCCTAAGCTGATGACAAGGACACACTAAGACTCACTCCCATGGCAGCACCCTCGTTCACATATGAGATGGACTCCAGAACCTGGAACAAGCGAATGCTGAGAGCATTAGAAGTAAGGGGCCCTCGCTCATCTGAGGAAATAAGAACACTGGCTCAGTTTCTCTGAAGTAACATAATTTGTTCGGAGCTAGGAACGACCTTGTTGAAGATCTGCCAACAACTTTTGTAATGTATTCTCTCTGTAAAGGAGAGATGGAGACGTGAAGAGGTCACATGCAAATAATGTTGACCAAACCTGGATAGGACCCTGAGATCAACTCTTAACTCCTTCCATTTCCAGGATGCCCTGTCCCCCTTTATTTGCCCACTGAACTCCTACTCACACTTGATGGCCTTGCTCATGCATCATCTTCTTAGTGACTTGTCCCTGACTCTCTAAGTGGGGTTGGCCTTACCTCTCTTTTACCCCTGTTCCTCATATGCAATGTGACTATAGCATTTTCTATATTATGTTAACCATATTTTGACCTTGATTCTGGTTAGTTCTATTACTGGACTTGAGGGTAGGGGTTCTATTTGTGTTCTTGGTGGCTGGTATATCACAACCACTTAATAATAATCCCAGAGGTTTAAAGGCATTACAGAGCTATAATCTGCCACTCTTTCTAAGAGGTAGGTCAGAGAAAAGGTAATGTGTTCCTGGCCATGAAAGAGTGTCCCTGTGTGTCCTGCCACGGTGCACTGTGCATCTGGAAACGGAAAC
This sequence comes from Noctilio leporinus, assembly GCA_004026585.1. NCBI lineage: Eukaryota > Metazoa > Chordata > Mammalia > Chiroptera > Noctilionidae > Noctilio > Noctilio leporinus. Next base: position 549,301 of record PVIW01000150.1, read on the forward strand.
CACTTTCTTACCACTGTAGGAAGATGGGTGACATAAAAAGTTGAAGCTTACCCTTAGAGGATTGCATAGAAAATAAATAAAGTATTAGGCGTCTGATGAAGTGGATAGGTAGTCACATGGCATCCACAGGCTTGGAACAAAAGATAGCAGCATTTGACTCCTGATTCACTTCAGTATGACCCTGGGCACGTTAAACTTTGAGTTTCAGTTTCCTTGCCGTATACTGATAATTACTTTGCATGGCTGTTGATATCATTAGAGATTACATATAGTAGGTACTTACTAAAGAGTGCCCTTCATTATTATTCTATGCCATTGACTACCCAGACTGTAAATCAGGGACCACTTACAGTGCTCATGAACTTGTTCCTCTAGGTGGAAGCCAAGATGAGGGGATGCAATAGAGCCTCACCTGATCCCCACAGGAGAGCCCACAAAAGAACTCTGAGCCCTTTGGTTAAGTTCAGGTGAATGAGTTTCATATAGCGCATTACCCTCCCGACTCTTCCAGAAATAGACCAAAGGGTGGCAGTCTCCCTCATGACTCTCCCTACAGTCTCTCTAGTGATCCTGGCCTGCCTGCAGCCACTCAGGAGATTGGGACAGGAAGAAAGTGGTTTTCTTGAAGCAAGGACAGCAGCAGAGTGACCACAGAGGAGGGTGATATCTGGACAAATAAAGTGGCACTGCCCATCAGCGTGCAGCAGAGTTCGGAAGGCCATGGCTACTGGCCTGGGGCATTGGGCAAGCCACAGGCAGGGAGGTGGTAACAGATAATTCACATGACAGAGGACATACAGCCGGTGGCCCCTCCCCACCCCATTGTGCCAGACCAGGAGCTCCATATCCGCAAGGTGTCAGCACTTTAGTTGGAACCCACCTAACCTGTGTCACACTGGCGCCATCTCATCTTGTGAATGGGGAGCAGGTCAGGGCAGGTGCTTGAGGAAAGAGCAGGATGAGGATCTTTAGACAAGAAAGCAGACAGGCTCCTTTTCCTTTCCTTCTGAGCCAGTGTCTGGAGTGGAATGCTCTCCTTCAGCTTCAGCTTGAGCAGCATCCTCTTGGGGAGACTACCCGTTATCCTCCATGACTGGTAAAGCTGTCTTTCTTAAGCCCCTTTGGTCACCCCTCCATCTTATATGTGCACTATAATAGTCTATTTGCCTATTTTCCTGCCTGGATTAAAAACACAGACAGTACCATGCCCATACCCCTGCTACTCACCATAGTGCCTGGTACATAATAAGCACCCAATAAATATCAGCAGAATGAATGAATGAATGAATAGTGAAAGAAATGTCAGTTGAAAATCACCATTATTATTATATGTTATTATTTGGAACATTATAGCACAGGGAGTAAACACCTGCTTTTTCATTCTATTTCTCTCCAGTCAGATGCATTTACACATGTACCCACCTGACCATAGGACTGAGAATTAAGAATATGAGACTTCAATAATTAAACTAAACAAGCATTTATTGGGCAGCTACTAGCTGCCAATCACTTTTTTAAGTACTTAGGATACATCAGTAAACAAAACAATGTGAGTGCTGATAAAATATAATTTCTTTGAAAATCTGCTATACAGCCAAGCCAATTATCTGATACTTTAAATTTGATTTTAGAGTTAGACTCTTTTAAGATTCTGTTTTGATTCAGATCATCATGGAATCTTGAAAGCAGACCAATTGGGAGATGATTTGTCCTTCACTATAGCAAAGACAGTGACTTTCCTGCTGATGACATTGATTCTAAACATTCCCATGAGGTGCCTCTTTGCAAAACCATTGGACATGCTCCCTTGACTTTCACTGTTCTCTGATGTGAGCATAAACAAATAGATTCCCTTTTTCACCTGTGTGTTTAACTTTTATTAAGTGAGGGCTGAGCCCATCTAGTTTTGCTTCCCAAACAATGAAAATACAGCTTCTATGAACATCATCTTGAGTTTATCATTCAGCTTTTAAAGAAACAGATTGAATTTCATATTTTCCCTTCCCCTGACTGAGATAGGGACACTCCCCATCTGTTGGCTGTCTTTCGGTATAGCGCTCCCTCTCATATGATCACTATGTTGCTTTCAGCAAGGCAGTTAGCTTTATGTACAGATGAAGATTCTATTACAAGCCTGTGGAATAAAGATGTAATCCAATCACTCATGGTTTATATGTACAGAATTAGCAAAAGGAAAGCAGGATTAAAGATTATAGATGTTCTGTGAGCATTTTTATTCCCACTAGGAAAAATGATTTCAACATCCCTATCTGGCTCTTGGCAAGTGAGTGATGCTCTCTTTCAATGTAGGGTCAGTCAAATCCTGAAGTTGTTAGTAAGCATCCAGTCATTTGGTAGGAAAACCAAAGAAAATGGTCCCACACCTTTTCTTAAAAAGTAAATCACATTTTTTATGGAGGAGACCAAAATTAAATAGTTGAACAATTAGGAGATGCTGAAAGATATATGGAGCTAATCGTCAGTATTTGGAGAGCTGGAGGAAGAAGAGATCTCCAGGTAGAAGCAACTCATATAGGACTTCACAGGGTAGATGGGACTTGAAGATGGACCTTGAAGATGGAAAGGTTTGGATGAACGTGAACTTCAAAAGGAGGACAAGCAAGAGTGTTGTCAGAGAGCTGTCTGGCAGGGAGAGTGTGAAAATCATCCAGGCTGCCATGGGTGGCCCTTGTGCAAAAAGGATTTGGAAATAAGTTTAGAAGAGAGAGTTCCAGTCAAACTCTGGGTGTTACAAAATGCTGGGCAGAGGAGTTTAGATTTCATCTGATATAACACAAAAAGCCATTGTTGAGTCATGAATGGAGAAGTAATATAACAAAAATGGCTATAAAAATATTCATTAGGCAGCAGCATTCACCATGGACCAGAAAAGAGAGTGGAGATATAGAATAAAAATGAGTGAGAGGGAAGAGCTGTTGAGAAGTTCAATTAGAGTCATAATGTTGTGATATGAAAGAGGAGTTGACGCATTGAAGAAATTGTGAAGGAACAAAGATAAAAAATTAGGATTGAGCATATAAGAGGGGAGAGTAAAACATAATTCTTGAAGATTAAGCAGCAAATTCCCAAAATATACTACTTGCAGCATTCATAACACAGTCTCAATAAAGGTTACAAAAATAAAACAGAAAAACCCTTAAAAGAAATTAAAAAATGGATAAAGAATGTTAATATGGAAATTTCCAAACAAATTTGCAAGGTTATTAAACATAAAAAGCCATATTTAATTACACAAAGGAATGTAAATAAAACATTAACATGATGTTATTTTCTGCCTATTGATTTGGATGAAAATAATAATTTTAAAATTATTATTTAAAAAATTAAAAAAAATTTTTTAAAAACCTTTTGTAACAAACCTAGTTTTTTTTTTTTTTTTTTTCAAGGAACTCACTGTTCCTGAGATGGTAAAGAGTATTCTCCTCTGGAGGGCAAAACAAAAATCTTACAAATATACATATTCAGCTTGAGCCCATGTTTTGTACTTCCCATGAGTCATGCCTCGTGTATGGACATCAAAGTCTTACTCCTGGGAAACATAATTAAAAATAAGATGTTGGACTTAAAAGTATGGAATATTGTGTGGACATTAAAATCAATGAAGAAAAATCTTTAATACATGGGAAAATGTGCACAACATCTTGTTAAGGGAAGATTATAAACAGCTTCCACAATATGTTTCTAATTTTAAAAAATCTGTATATGTAAATCAAATACATTATGTGGACTTTGGATCTTAACTCAAATAGCCTAACTGTAAAGAGACGTTATAGAGAAATAGTCAAAGAAACCCCATCATGGATTGGGTATTAGAAAAAATTGAGTATTTGCTATTGGCTTTGTTAGGCATGATAATGACATTTTGGTTATGTTTTTCAAAAGTTTTCAGTGTTAGAGATACATACTGAACTGTTAAAGGGTAAAATTATAAAATTTGGAATTTGCTTTACAATACTTAAAAATAAAGTAAGAAAATTAAATAAAACAAGATATGGTGACAGAAGAGGATTTGACTTGGGGTGGCAGTTACACAATGTAACATGCACAAAATGTGTCATAGACATGCACATAACCCCATGATCCAATGGCATGCCAATAAATTTAATATAAATAAATATATAAAACAATAGTGACAAAATGTTGATAATTACTAAATATATAGATCTGTTTTGAAAATTCCCATGATAAAAGTATTAATTAATAAAGGAAGGCAGAATGCTGGCAAACTTTTAAAATAGTGTATTTGTATGCATAGAAAATGTTGGAAATACAGTAGTATACCAAAAACAGTTACCATAATTATCGCTAGTTAGACAAAGAGTTGATTTTTATTTTCTTGTTTTGTAATAAATATATTTTTCAAATTTATACAATGAACATATAATACTTTTTAAGTGAAAATAAAAAGAACTATAAGGTGATGAAGTAAATGAAGGATATAAACTAGACTTTTTGTGGTCTAATAAAATACATGATAGCAAATTATAATATTGCACACCAGAAATGTACATAATGTTAATCAAAGTTACCTCAATTTTAAAAAAACTTTTAAGTGCTCTCTTTTAAGCTGCTTTGGTTATGGTTTTAAAGATGTGAAAGAAATAGTGACAACAATAGTAGAAATGGAGAAGATGAGGACCAGAGAGAGTTTGGGAGGGAAATATACTCAAAACAGGGCTTACAGAAATGGTGGTGATGTTACACATCTAGACAGAGTCCTGAGCTCAATTGGAAAAGGGAATTGAGATGAGGAAAATGTCAGGGAAGGCAGAGTCCCTGAGTTTAAACCTTAGAACTACATTGATATTGTGTACAACATGGAAGTAATGGTTTTGAAAATTGAGGTTGCTTTGTTTCTCTTATTCATTTATTCTTTGTGGTCCAGGTACTATTTATTCTAGATGTTGGGAGCATAGGGGTGAAATAGAGAGGCTCATATAAGTCCTCATGCCTGGATTTATAAACTAGCAACAGAGAGAGATATTAAACCAAAAACCACACAAGCAGTCAATTGTGATAACTATTATAAAGGAGAAGTACAAAGTACCACAAATGTCTATAGCAGTAAAACTTGACCTGGTTCTCAGGTGTTCCTGGGGAACTTCCCTGAGCAATCTTTGTTTCTGAAGGATAAAGAGGAGCTTGGTGAAAGGAGTATTCAGACCAAAGAACAAGCTCACCCAAAGGCCTTGATGCTATAAAAAAAATTCATGCTCATTTGAGCAACAAAAAGAAAGCCAGTGTGCAGTGGTCAGGAGAGAAATTGAGGGACAATGAGGCACAAAAAGGCATAAGATGAAACTGGAGAGGGAGTCTTGGAAAACATGCAAGGTTTTTCAGGCCATGTTAAAGATCATCACCATTACCTTATTTTATTCTAAGGATACTGAGAGGTTATTAAATGAGTTCAGGTAGAGAGGTGATTACCACAGTGCATGCATCTGAAAAGAAGTCATGCCAAGAGAATTCTGAAGTCCATTGAACAGTCAAAATAAGAGAAGTCAATGCTTTGGACTGAAGCAGTGGCAGTGGAGGTGGAAAGTAGTGGGTAAAGAGATTTAAAACTTCTCAAAGGAGAGGATGAACTGGCATAGGGGACTGAGAAGCAGCCAGAGAAGCAGGAGAAAGGTAAGGAAACTGGCAGCAAGGAAGGCATGCTTTTCTGGAAGGAAAGACTGGTCAAATTGGTTTGATGCTACTGAATGGCATACACTGGATTTAGCAAAATCCAAGTCAGCTGGTGACTTTGTTGGGGCAGTTTGAGTTGAGTGGTGAAGTGGAGGTGAGATTAGGGAGGTCAAGCATTGACTTGGGTCGGGGTAGGAGCAGGGGTGGAGTTAGTTCATACACATAGATGACATAGCTGTTGATATGTTTTCTGGAGAAGAAGAGAGAGAGATGAATAAGGAGATCTTTAGATGCAGGAGAAACTTGAGCTTGTATGTAGGAATAATCCTAGGATGAAAAGAGGTTGGATGACAGGAGCAATGGTAGTGTAATGTTTTTTAGGGGTAAGAGAAGTTGGGATTCAGAGTGCAGTGAGAACCTGTCCTGGATGGGAAGCAACAGGAGGCAAGAAGGCAAAGTGATAGATTTGGATAGTTTTGCAGATCTGCTGGCAAGAACTTAAGGGAATTCTTTCCTGATTCCTTCTGGTTTCCCAAAGAATTGAAAGGATGGTTATGTTTGGTGTTTATGGAATGCATCTGTGTGTGCATGTTTGCTAAGAGGTTGAAAGAGGAGGTTTGAAATAAACATTGCAAAGAATGTGGGAGAAAACCAACCAGAGAACTAAAGAAATGGTAAGAAAAGATGCTGAGTCAAAGTCAAGTTCTACTGAGTTCCACATGATAAGAAAATGGGGCTATTCATTTCTAAAGTTACGACACTAGAATAGTGAGAGCTGGTGGCAGGCAGGTCACTGAAGTTAGTGCTGGAAGCTGGATGAGTTGCACAAAGACAGTAAAATTAATGATAACAGTGCTTAAGGGTGTATCACACATGCCAGGCACCAAGAGTGCTTACTAGTATGTGCATTGCCTCATTTTATTTTCACAACCTTATAGGGTAAATACTGTTATTTCCTTTTAATTTCCAAAACAAACAAACAAACAAACAAACAAAACACCGAAGGAGTTACGCATCTTCCCTAAGGTTACACTGTCTTGCTTCGAATTCAAATTATTTTATTCTGCTGCTCTACCTGAGGTCCTAGGGCTTCAAGAGGCCTACAGAACAACTCAGATGATTTTCTTTGCTTCCTTCTTTCCCTCTGAATGCTTGAACTAAACCTCCATGACTAGAATTATCGAGCTCATGTCTCTGTTCTTTGTAATGCAATGAAGCATGTAGTACTTAATTAATTGGGGTCATCTTACTATTGCCACTTTCTGCAAATGCAAAAGAAGATAGTGGGTAGTTGATATTTTATCTACTTAAGTTAAACAAAATCAGTCAGTTTTTGTTTTGAATTAACAAGTAATAAATTAATGCATTACCAATTTGCTTACACAATTAGCACAGGAGCAAGTCATATTCTGAATCTAGTTATTGAATTGAGCCAACATTGTAACAGTGAAACCAGTTGATCAATAAGCTCCCTGAAAATGGAAAATTTGGTCATCCCTCCCAAAGGTAAGGATGGTGAACCATCCTAAGAAATAGAATCCAAGGATGACCTAAGGTAGTTTGGAAGTGAAAAGGCAGCTGGAGGTTCCAAAATTCCCTAGACCCAAATTTTTGAGATTTAAAAGCACACAAACTCAGATGAAGCATGTCATGCAGGGTCCTGTATGAACAGACCTCCGTAGGTGAGGGGACCATCTAACACCAACCAAACTCTGACTCTTTTGAGAGTAAAAGCAGGGAAAGTAGATGAAAACCCAGATTGCCACATACCACCTGGAATGCCTGGTTTCACCCACCAGGCCTATCCCATGCTGCCCACCTTGCTGAGATACTTCATTGCCCAAACCCACCAGGCTTTGTCAAGTATGTGAAAGCCTAACCAAGTCCCACCCACCCCATTCCAACCTGGAATCTTCATTTTTCAACACCCAATTTAGAAACATCTTCCTCTGTGAAGTCCATATCTCAGGTTCTTAAAGCCAATTTGTTGAGGGATTAGAGCCCAGATACTGTACCCCTGTTATACCCATGGATTCAAATGCCAGATCCACCACTGTCATGCTGTGTGTGGGGAAGTCATTCAAACTTTCCATGTCTCCCTTTTCTATAATGTTGAGATAATAGTGTCTTCTTTATGGAGCAGCAATGAGGACTAAGTTCTTAAGTGACAGGGATTGACTCTGCATAGAGACTTCAGGTGAAATGTGCATTGCATAGGATCTTGCTAAATCTATGAACACAAATCTGCATGTGTGCACACCTGAAGCCATCTGTAAGATACATATCCATCTCCTTTGAGGAAAGCAAAGCAAAACAAAACTGTCAAGTGGATTGTTAAATGCCAAAGAGTTCATAGATTGTTTTGTCTATAATAACCCTTAGTTTTTATTACAGTGATTTTGATATCATCTTAATCAATACATGTTAAATTTTTGGAGGTCTTTCCAGAACTCAAATAATTCTGTAACCTATCCCATGTAAGCTTCTTGCTGGCATAAGTGCCTTTTATGAATAAGCAGAATAGTCTTCTATCCATGTGGTGCTATTTCAGAGTTCAGTAACATTTATTTTACCTAAGACCTGCCTTATTAAAGTGCTCGCACTCCTGAGATAAGTAACTGATCTTTTCTATCTTCAGTTATTTTTTCACTTTAGTGAAAATGCATTTTAAATCTTCTGTGAGTGAAGGCATCAGAGAAGGCACTGGGTATTCCTCAGGGTGGTAAGCAGGAAATGTAAAGATGAGAAAGGGTATGGAAATTTCAGCAGGCCTGCAGATGCCTGGGATGAATTCTGTCCATATCACACTTTTGCTCAAAGCAAACATCCTTTCAGGGTAAATAATACTAAATGGAGGTGCTAGGGTTGAGCCTTCAGACAAGAGTGGCCAGAAGAACCTCTTCAGACCCCTATCTATGTCCCCAACACACACACACACACACACACACACACACACACACATGCATGACTCATTTCAATGTCATCAGCCTACCTAAGGCCTAGATTTATAGTAACTTCTGTTGTTGTGTTGTTATTTTCTGGCTTCATTTTGAAGCTTTTTGTCCCCATAGATTTTAATTGAATGTTCCAGAGGGAAGATATTTCTAGCATTTAGTTTTGAACTTTTGCTTCATATTGTGACCAATTGAAATATGACTAACCACAGAATATAATTCTCTTTTTTTCAAGCAACACCCCCAACAGAGAGAATGGAGCTTGAATGCCATATTATTATTTTCCATGCTGTTTTGACTTAAATAAAAGATTTTTTGTAAAGTTCTTTGAAAACTTTTTGACAGCACCAATTGGTTTTATATCCCCATTCCATGTATATATTGGGTGGAATGTTCTATAGTCTTTTTTTGTCTCCAATCCTCACATCCAACCTCCTTATGTAATAAAGCATTGATCCCGGCTATATGACTGAAAGCCAGGCTAGGGTGGATGACTTTAAAGATAATACTAATATACAGACAGAGGGTGCAAATCCATCTGAACCCAGCCTTGCCAACAGCCCTCCACATCTGTTCTCCTGTGGTTTCCTTTCCCCTTTCCCACAAATCTTTGACACATTCCTCAGGTTCCCAGCCCCCTCTCAGTGAAGAGCCTTGCTCTCTACCACACAAAGAAAAGAGAGTACATTATTGATGAAAAGCTCAAGACTGGTCTCTTCAAGCCTCAAATGTACTCATAACATCACCCTTCTTCCTTTTGAACCTCCTCTTCCTCAGGAATGTCTCCTCCTCCTGTGCAGTTGATTGCTTTCTTTTTTCCCTTTACTAGCACTTGTCTAAACATTATTTCTTATTTTATTTTTTATCTTCACCAAAGTTATGTTTATAGATTTGATAGAGAGAGGAAGGGAGAGATAGAGATAGGGATACCAATGTGATGTGAGAAACATTGATGGGTTGCTTCTCGAATGCAACCCAACCAGGATTGAACCTGCAACCTAGGAATGTACTCTTGTGCCCTGAATGGGAACCAAACCTGCAACTTTTTGGTGATGTTCCCACCAGCTGAACCACCCAGCCAGGGCAACATTACTTCCCCTTTGGACCCATGCATTTTTATTCCCCTTCTCTTCACCATCTCTCAAACTGAAAATACATGCATGATTACTCCCTTGTCCTAACAAACCTTCCTGCAAAATCTCCACCCTTCCCCATTGCTCTATCTTTCTCTCCCACCACTGGATTTCTGGAAAGAATCATCCATGTTCTTCACTATTACCTTCTCAACTTCATTCATATGCTGACCCCCTGAAATCCGGACCCCATTATATTCATTCTATTGATGGTGCGATAAGGATTCAGAGGTTCAGACAGAAGTCAGGGAAGGCCCTGGGGTTCAGGCAAGAGCTTTGGTAATAGAGTCAAGCTAGTAAATGGGAAAAAATAGGAGCTTAAAACTTAACTGTCCTCTCTTGGGAGCAAAAAAAAAAGTAGCATTTTGTCAGTTTCCTGAGCCAAAACTAATATGGAAATACCTAGACCCAGAGATGGCAAAAAAATCTACACCTTTGTGAGGGAGTGGTGGGGTGTAGAGGGGACTCCTTGTCCACACTCCTCCCTGGCATTGACCCCATGGAAAATAACAAGAGCAGAGGATGGAGACACTGCTTTCCTGCAGGGAGCTTGGAACCAGCTGGAGAGAATCCTGCGAAGAGAAACAACAGGACGTCCCACTGCTTGCTTCTTTGGGCCTGCAAGCTAACGTGATTGTTTATGTGTGCAAAGAAGAAATGGAGGTCCCTCCCTGTCTGCATGGTCATGCCTACTCTTCCTAGTCCTGTTTCCCTTCCTGTGCGTCCTCTACTCTGCTTCTCTCTTTAATCAACAGAGTAAGAGAGCAGTTTCCTCTGCACAACATTATCTGCATCATTTACTTCTGGCAGTTGTCTCCTCTCCTCTGCTGGATAAAGTCCCTAAAGTAAATGACAAACCAGGAAGTAACCCTCTTCTCAAGCTCTGAAAAGAGATATCTGCTTTGTAGTCAAGAAGATGAAAGGGTAAGACAACAACTCTCTCTCTCTCTACCTCATCAGCTCATGCCTTTCCTCCCTTGTCCCATGCTCCTATTTTCTATGAGGCAACTGTACAGGGGCAAAACTTCCACTTGAGGTCTTGGCCTCCACCCTGGGAATGCCACCCAGAGTCTGGCAATGTCCACTCTGATGTGGACTGGTGAGTGAGCTGAGACCATTAATTTGCTCCACATGAACCATGAAACAGCCAACAGATGGCAGTTGGATTTGTGGAAGATGGAAAGGAGATTTGTGGTCACTACTGAGCCAGCCTAGATTTGACCCCGTGACCCCTAGGTAAAGGGTCTTATGTTGCCATAATAATACCTGAAGGGCCTAAGGGTGCTCAAAATCCTTACTTTCTAAATGAACATTGTGTAGTTAGTCACGGAGGGAAAAGAAAAAAAGAAAAGACATGAATTGAACACCTGATGTCCTTAAAGGAAAGAGGAAAACTAGGGGAGGAGAAGCTTGGTCTTACATGCCTCGGTGGATGAGCTGTTGCTTTTTAAAGCTGTTGCTTTTGGAGGCAGGGTGCCATTTGAAAAGTAGATGCCTCGTGCCGTCACTCTGCAGGGCTGTTTGAACACCTGCCTTGGCCTTAGCTCTGCTTCGTTGGTTGTCTTCATTTGCTTGCTCAACAACTGAAGGCGTTTATACCTTCTCGACAAAACCTCGTTCCTGAACAGAACTGTAATAATGAAAATTCATTCTCTTATTCCAAAAAAAAAAAAAAACTCTTACGAGCTTTAGTCCCACTGCTTCATTAATTCATTCTGCCTAGTTCTGAGGTGGAGAATAATATTGTTGTGCCCATTTTACAGATAGAGGAAGTGAGAAGTTCAAAGGCCTAATGCCAACTTTGTTTCTCACATATCAAGAAATAAGAGTCTGCCATACATTGATGTCTCTCTCCCTCTCTGCCGCTATCCATTCTCCTTCCTATCTCTAAAACTAATAAATAAAATCTTAAAAAAGAAAAGAAAAGAAAAGAAATATGAGTCTTAGCAGTTCGACAGTCTTGGGTTTACCCTGATATTTTGTCATTTACAAACCCAGTGACCTTTGGAAAGTTAATTCTAAGTTTTAGTTTCTTCATCTGTAAATAAGGATAACAATGGGAAGTTTGTGAAGGTAAAGGAAATAATACATGTGAAGATTATTGCACAGTGCCCCGCTACACAGGGCAGCTGCATTGCATAACTCCAGGCAGTACCCCTCCTACTGGGGGCCAGTTAGTGTGAATGGCGCCCCCTGGAGTTGTGCAACCAACAGCCATAGCAGCCATGGTCTGACACAGAATACTTTCTCTGTAAGTATTGACCATTATTATTAGTTTGGAAGTTTTCTTTTTTCCTGGCAACAGCAGAGTACATAGGTCAGAAATATTCTGTCTGACTGTAAGAAACATGTGAAAAAATATCATTTTCAGGATATTGGAAAGTTACCAAGGCAATGAGAAGTCACACTGTCAGGATCCTAGGGAGGAAGAAAGCCCATTTCAGGCTGCCTTTCCCTGAGAAAGGTGGTTCTCAAAGTATAGGCATTGGGCAAGCAGTAGCACCTGGGGACTCGTTGGAAATGCCAGTTCTCAGGCGGCAAATGAGGTCTCCTGAATCAGAAACTCCAGGGTGAGACCCAGAAATCTGTGTTTGAAAAAACCCTCCAATTGGTTCATATATACCCTAAGGTTTGAGAAGCACAACCCTGCTGGCTCCTGTGATGTGAAAGCACAGTTGAGATACTGTGAAACTGGGTAGGAATTTGGCTGGGCTCTAGGCTCTGGGGAGTTAGAAATTGGAATTCAAGGTCTGCCTGGCAAGCAACCCAGGAAATTAGCTGAGATCCCAAAGGAAGTGAACTGGAAATATATGAGCCTTCACAGGGACTAAAGTTTCTTAGCACTTCAATTCCAATTGGATGAGGGTGACCTGGGGTGGATAGTACCTTTAACCCAACCCTCTTACAGTAACAAAGGCAAATCTTCGCTAGAGGAAGAAAACATCACCCAGTGTTTCAAATTTTCTGTCAAACACTCAATTAAAACTAAGCAAACATTCTCTTCCATCTTGCTCCTTACATCACTCTCTCTGGGGAAGCCAGCTGCTATGTCAGGGGGCTCTCAAGCAGCCCTCTGGAAAGTCCACATGCTAAGGAACTGAGGCCTTCTACCAATAGCCATGTAAGTGCACTAACTTGATAGGAGATCCTATAGTTCTAATCAAGCTTTGAGATAAATACAGCTCTAGCTGATACCTTGAATATAAACTAAAGGAAGATTCCCTAAATAGAACCATCCACATAAGCTGCCCCTGAATTTCTGACTCACTAAAACTGTGTAATAAGTGTTTATTCTTTTTTTAAAAAGGAACTAGTACTAAATAATAGCTAGGCATACAAGATGACAAGACTTGACAAGCAATCAAGATTTTTTTAAATGGGTAACATAAGCAAGCCACCGACAATAAGAGTATTTAAACATAGAATTTTAAAAAATAACTGCTTAACTTTTGTGAAATTATTAGTTTCACTATAAATTCATGGCTGAGCACCTCAAATGGGTCATCAGTACTATGTGACAATACAGGTGCCCATACCTGTGTATTGATCAACTAAATCTCTCACTTTCTATAGCTTTACAGATCTTCTCAACTGTCCCTCTCTCCCACACACAACTTCCCCCTCACTTTCAGCATATGATCTCATCCACTGCACAGAGGAAGTTGAGGCCATCTAACAAGAACATGTTGGCTTTCTGATCTAGAGCTGCATCTGTGCTTTCCTTCCATCTTTTTGTGATGAGAGAGTTATTATTTACCCTCCTACCTAAAGTCAATTCTTTGGTTGCACTTTGCCTCCCATTCTTTCCCATCTTCTGAGGAACCTCATAGTAACTATTCTTTTCCTTTTATATATTCAGGCTCCTCTTCTCAAACAAACTCTTCCCATTGGGCTTGTTAAATCATCTCAAGTCACATTTTGAAATACTCTCCAACTTCGGTTTTACTTCTCTTTTCACAGTAAAACTTCTACTTTTCCTTAAGCTTACTGTTTTGTTTTGGGTCTTTGTTTTTGTTTGTTTGTTTTTGTAACCACCTCTTACTTAACACTTAATGCACTCCATCAGGGTTTCTGCTACATCTCTCTGGTGATAACATTCTTGTGAGGGTCTCAGTGACAAAATTCAATGAATGAACACTTTTCAGCTTTCTTCTCCCCTGCCCTATCATGTCTCTCAGAATTGAGCACAATTCTCTTCTTTAAGCCTTTCTTTCTAGCTTTGATGGTATTCCCCTGTATTTCCTTCTGTCTCTGTAATTTCTCATTGTTATTCTTCTTTTTGGGCTCATATTATCTCTATCTGACCATTAAGTGTTACTATTAAGCAAGTCTTGATCTTTGGCTGTATTTTCTATAAACTTTTCACAAATAAGCTTATTCAAGCTTACAGATTCAATTACCATGTGTATATAACTTATTCACTAATTTATGTATCTCTAGTCCAGACTGCTTATGCAGGACCAATGCATTCAACTGTCTACTAAATCTCCTTCTCTATGTCTAAAATGCCTGATCTCAGGCCCAGCAAGTCCAAAATCAAACTTAACATCTTTCCTTCAAAATATGGTCTTCTTCAAGGTTTTTTCTCTCAGCAAATGCCCACTGGCATCCATCTATAAACATAGATATCATCCTTGACACCTGCTCTTTCCTCATCATTCTCATGACTAAGTTTTGCCAGTTTTATCTTTATCTTCTCAGTCTTTCTCCAGTCTCTTTCTTTCTCTCTCCCTCCCCCCACCCCTCTCCCTGTCACCCCCACTCTAGTTCAAACTGCCATCATCTGTCTGGCCTCCTGCCAGGCTGACTGATTTCCCATTGTTCTTTAGACAAAGACCAAACTCCTTACTCAATGCAGCTTTGGAAGTTCTGTACAGCTACATAGCTCTCCAACTTCATCTACAATGTCACTTTATCTCCTTCTCCTCATTCCACTGTGCACTCCTTTAATGCCATGGTGCTCATGCTACCTCTGTCACAAGGTTTTTGCATGTGTCTGAAATATTCATCCTTGTCCCCTTCAACTAATTAATGCCAATTCAGATTGAGCATTGCTTTCTCAGAGAAGCATTTGTTGATCTCCCCAAATAAATCAAATTCCCTTATGACCTGTTTTCATAGAAGTGACCTTCTGTCTCTCTCTTTAGTAGAACTCAGAATAGTCTAATGTTGTATTTGATGTTTTATTATATAAGGCATGTCTGTTTTTGCTGACCACTGCATATTCAGTACATGTTTATAGCATATATAATAGATATTCAATAAACATTCACTGAATAAATGAATAAATGACTAGTGGGATAAACTATTATTATTCCCAAAATGATAAGATTGATTTTTTAGCATTCAAGTAAGAAACATTCCAGGAGAATTCCACACTTGTGGCTCTAAGTCAGCGTTTGAGGTCACTAATGAATAACAAAGTTCTTTTCCCTTCTTATGTTTGAGAAGTAGACACAGGAGAGAGACTGATGAAGACCAAAATATCAACTTAATTACTAATAAAGCTGAATTGGAGAGCCATGCTTGACTAATGCCACAATTGGGTTTCTTAATACATCCCCTTGGATTTGAACTTGTCCACTCAAACTCCTGGCATCACCTATAAGGGGCAGATCAACACCTGTGAAGCTTACTGAGTGGATTAGCAGAACTATTTATATCCAGAGGTCAAGCTGTTCCACCAGAGCCTGCAAGGCCAGGGAGAGGCTAGTTGGAATATGCCTGGAACCTTCTCCCAAACCTTCCGATGGAAAGGAATTAATACAGGTGGAAGGAGAGACCAGGAATGTTGCTTTGACAGAACCCTCTTAAGAGAACATAAAGACAAGGGAATGGAGATTTCCCTAATGAATAGTAAATAAAATTTGTATGTAAATCTTGATGGGACCTGTTTATAGGAAAAATTGGGTTAAAAAAGTGAGCCAAAGTAAATTTTTTTTTTTCAGTTAGGGAATTAATGCACTCTTATTATTTCCTTCGGTTTTCCTCACTCAACTAATTATTTAATTGATTATTATTATGGTGATGAATGAACACTTTACAGCCCATCATTAAAGGAGTTTATTTATCTCATAAATGAAGTATGCTTATATGCACATGAATGTAATGTTAATTTCCTTAAAATTTAAAAAAATGAAATATCACAACATTTTCCCCTTGTGCTAGCTTAAAATGTTTGATAAGATATACAATACTCATGCAATGATTAGGGCTCTGGAAAAATAAATAGAGCCTACAAGTAAGGAATACTTTCAGCTGCAAGTAATAGAATATTCAATTAACAGTGGCTTAAGTACTAAAGACATTTAAATATCTCACACATAGGGAGTTGAAAGGTAGTATTCAATATCTTGGCTTTTCAATCTCAGGCTTATTGCCTCATGGTTGCAAAATGGCCATCATGGGCAGGAAGAAGTGAAAAGTTCAACATCAATGAACTTTCTTTTTAAACACTGTGTCTTTTATCAGAAAAAGAAAAGCCTTGCTCAAAGATGTCTGGCATACATACCATACAGTGTCACATGGCCACTCCTGGCTATAATAGAAGATGATAAATGGGAGTATGAGTGTTCTAATTAGCTTAGATTTAAGATTAAACTACTGTGTCCAGGCACATTATTGTGCTGAATAAAACAGGTGTCTCATTGGTCAGGAAGGAAGAACACATTGGATGGGCAGCTAACAATGTCTAACAGTATGAGAGATTCAAACCCACCCCTGAAATTGTTCATTATACCATAACAAGCATCATCAGTTCTGCTGGTGGCAATAAATTGAGAATATAATAGAATCAAGTCCTACAGCCATAAGGAATAAGCTCACCTAGCATTTTCTCAGTCTTCATTAGCTGTGAAAATGTCTCAGGGTGGTAAGGGTTATAGAACATCCAGGAGTAGGGAGGAGAGGTGGCAGAGGAAGGCAAGACTGGCCAGAAGAGTCCACACAGTTGAAGAGCGGCTTCAACAATAGGTTGAGTAGGAAATCTAGAACAGCAGAGCAGAGAACCCAAGTGATAAGCAGAGAGGGGGCAGAGGAAGAATTGCATAAGGAACTGCTTCATGGGAGGAATGAGTTCTCAGTGGTGAAAGAAGCAGGGAAAAGCACTACTGGGGAGGATCACAATGCTTGGCTCGCACTAGGCATTCACTGTGTAGTGAGGAGCCACAAACAGTGTTATGAGAAGAGCAGTGGCATGATGGGAGCAGTATTTCAGAAAGATTAATTTGGCTGTAGGGAACAGAATAAGTTAGAGGGGGAGAGATAAGTTAAGAAGAGATAGCAATGCCCATGAAATGATGGAGGCCTCAGCATTATTGTTAACAATAAAAATGGAGCAGAAAAGATGGATTTAAGAGACATTTTTACCTCATTTCTGAATATCCACTATCAGAAAAACAAACAGGGCAATAATAGAAAACATAGACCCTTCTAAGTGGCCATAGCCAAACATTTAATCATTCATATCTCAACTTCTGACCTGAAAAAAAAATGTTAATTTTAAATAATAAAGGGGAACATCAGGGGATTTCACCAGTGGTAATTTTTATAAAACCTCAAATCATTGCACTTCTGGTTAGTTACTCATGGCCTGGTTTCACAGACTTGAGCTTCAGGCATTCCAGGAATTGGAAATCATAATAGAAAAAGCCAAGACTCCTCTGATTTCACCATTCAGAGCATCTGTGTTCCCCACCCATGAGTGTGTGTTTAGCTCATGAACAGAAAGCAGGCAAAGGCTTTACTGGGGTAGCCTATGTGGATTCGGGGAGGAATCAAAGCTCACAGGGTAACTGAAGAGCCTCACACCTCTCCTTGTCTTTGGTGCCACCTTGAAAAAGCCTAAGAAAGTATGACCCTTTCAACCAAAAGGGTGATTAATGTCCAAAGACACACAGCAGAAGCAACACTCCCAGAAACCTAACTGCCTGCAAGGCGCTCTTAGTTGGGCGCTCTGTTACTTGCAGCCCAAAGCATTCCTAACACAAGAGCTTTTGCTCTCCTTCCACTGAAATCACACAGAACTTTAGGGGACCTGGAACAGAAAGCCCTCCCCAGAGAGATGTTGATTGAGTGCATAAATAATTATGTAGAGGTACCTTCACTACCTCTATTATAGGGTATGAGTAAACTATGGGCTGGGGAGCCAGACTACTGCCTTTAGATGGTCACTCTGCCACTTAACTGCTCAGTAACCTGAGGTTTCTTTATGCCAGGGTCTTATTATCTGTAAAATGAAAATAGTTCATACTCCATAGATATGCTTTAAAGGCTCAATGAGATTATGACTATAAAGTGCTTAGTTCAATGCCTGCCTGGAACAGGGTTAGCACCCAATAAAAGTTAAGCACTGTGTTTTCACAGATGAGGAAACAGTAATCCAAAAAGGCTAGAAAATTTGCCCAAGGTCAGGCAAATAAATGCTGTGCATGCTTATTTTCACGGACACATCGTTTCTGAGCAGAATGTCAATAAGTCAGCAAATATTTATTAAGTGACCATGAGGTGCAGAGTTCTGAGCTAAACATTCAGAATTTATGCTCAAGGATGTACCACTTTAGTGGAGTTTACTATCTGACAAGGATGTTTAGTTCTTCATGGTCAGCCAGGCTCTACACAAGGCTGGCCTTAAAGATAAAAGAGACAGACGCCTCTGTGGTACTGTTTGAAGGGTCCTAGGAAGGCCACTTTAACGATGTATATTGTTTGGCAATGAGGATAAAAACTCAATACAGCAGCTTTGTACTGGCCTGAGTTCTATTTTCCTAAAGAATGATTTCACCAAATCAACCTATCTTCCTCCCTCTTTCTTTGAAATTCCTCTGCAGATAAAATAGTTTTTCTTAGACCTGTAATTGGTGCCCGAAATGTCTTTAGTCATTGGTGGTCTCATGGCTGTAGCATTACTTCATATCACCCAGTAATCCTTAAAATTACAAATATCCCTGGAAAGAAATGGCTGATGCCAATGACATCTATGTTTAACAAATAAATGCATGTGTGTTTGTGTGTATGTGTGTGTTTATGTCAAGTGAGTTTTCTTGAAGAGAGAAGTGAAGTTCCCCTTTGGGCAGCTTAGATAATTTAGTTCTTAGAACAAAGTTAAGACTAGCATAGAGCAAAAGGAAGAATTGGGAGGAAGTAGGGGTGTCAAGATATCTGTGGGGTCTGGTCTGCACTCACCTGCCTGCCTGTAGAACTCAAGGCTCCCCTTCCGTCTATAAATTACCTTCTTTGCTCTACAGCTGCCACCATGCTCTGCTTCGTGGGGTCACACACCACACAGCCAATTAGCAGAGTAGGATACAGTTTTCCCAGGAGTCTTCTTTTTTGCAAACCTGAGCTCAAGCACAAGATCCTGTCTATTTGAAAAGTTCTACAAGTTGCACATGAGGAACAGAAGAAGGATCAAACATTCACTACTGGGGACATCATAAAAGTCTGAGAAATTTATAAGACTTGTTGAAGTTATGAATACAAATCCCTTCCTGTTTTCATTTTCTGGAGGGTGAGTTCATCAAGCAAACCCTCTTTTTGGCCCAGCTTTGAGTGAGCCCAAAGATGGTGTCTCCTCTTCACAATGGCCCCTAATTGAAGTCTAAAACTGGGCTCTGGGTAAAGGCAGCCCTCACCTGTAGTTGCAGAGGAAATTTGCCATGTGAATATCTGCAGAAGGGTGACAGCTGCACATGAGGCCACTGTTCTTCTGGGAGCATGTTGTCCCCTTGGACATTTTCTCTGTGGATACACAGGTAGGAAGGACTAAGTCCTAGCAGTCTGTCCAGGACCCACATTTATAGTCCTGAAAAGCTACTTCACATGCAGTTTTCCATGACTAACAATGACTTTTAAAATATTTCCTCTCTTCAAAGAAATTGCATTCCTGAGCACAATTCTTTGACATAGTTTTTAAATTCTCTACTGATGGACTTTCTATAAATGTGGTCTAGCTTGAGGGAAAGATTCATGCAGGCCAAGGGACCAGGATGATTGGCGATCTATTCCACTGTGCGAAGACCAGCTCTCATAGGTGCCTCTGAATGGCATAAAATGCCTGCCAGGCATCATCTAAGTGGATTTTACCGAAGGGCAACCCACCAAACAACATGACTAGAGAAAAAGAGGCACAGTGGAGACATAGGAGAAGCACCTGTTCCTACCTTTGGGGAAGCAATCACCTGGTTGGCGGCCGAGAAGTGATACATGCCAGCCCTTCCTGTCAATGGTTATGCCGTGGTCGGAAACATGAGCTTCCACTGAGCCAGTCTCCAGGTTGCCAAAAGCCTGCACCTGACAAGCAACTGGGGAGAGTTCTTCCGATAGACAAGGAGAGCAAAAAGAAGAGTCTGCCTTAAGAGTACTAGCTCTGGCCAAGTTAGTCCTTTGAGAACAAGGACCTGGTAAACGGCTCCTGCCCAAAAAAGACAGAAAGGGGGACAAAGTCTGGCCCCGTGGGCTTCTCTGTAGAGTCTAAAGGTCTTTCACTGTTCTAATTCTGCATTACCTCCGCCAGCACTGGCTCTGTAGGGAAACATTGCGTTTGAGAAAAATGGGCATAATAAAATCAGAATGTGTGCCTTTAAGAAGAGTCTCCCTGATAAGTATTGGTGACGTTCCAAATATATATAGTCCATAAAACCTAGAAGATATGTGTACTGTGGCTAAGGTTTAACACTGATCATTACTAACTGATCATCACTGACAAATCGACATGTGACATTAGCCGGAAAAACTATTGGAGGCTAAAAGAAACTCAAAAATCCCAGGAAAGAGTCACTTGATGAGCAGTTTAATTTACGGTGTCACTCACAAGAAATAGACAATAGCATTATTAAAGTTGCAACAGTGTAGCAATTTGAAATTTATTCACATTTCATACCAGTCCCCCTCCTTCCAGCTAATGTTGACACATTACCAGTATAACAGGCTATACCAGCCATTTATTGAGCATATTCAGTATGTCAGGCACTGTGGGATGGGCTTTAAAAGCATTATGTGATTTAACTATAATAGTGAATACTTAAATATGCCCGATAGTGTTCTAAGCATATTATATGTATCAATTTACTCCTCACAGAAACCTTATGAGGTAAGTACTATTATTAGCACATTGTACAGAAGAGGAAATAGAGGCATAGTAAAGTTAAACAATTTGCTCATGGTTTTATATTTATTTAAGAGGCAGAGCAACTCCCTGGCTGGTAGTACAGTGGATAAGGTGCCAGCCTGTGAACCTAAAGGTCGCAGGTTCGATTCCCCAGCCAGGGCACATAACGAGGTTGCAAGCCAGGTCTCTAGCCAGGTCTGTATCTGGAGGCAGGTGAAAGTCAACCATACATTGAAGTCTCTCTCCCTTCCCTTCTCTCTGAAAATAATAAAATCTTAAAAAAGAAAAAAAAGAGGCAGAGCAAGAGTGTAAACCATGCAGTTTGCTCCAAGGGTCATGCTCTCAACTCTTACCTCATCATTGCATTTTCAAAATGCCTGCATAAAATATATATTGCAATTACTTTTTATAAGTAAGGAAATTGAGATTTAGATGATTAAGTAATTTATCTAATTGTACAACCAAGTAGAAGAGCCTGAGCTTGAACTTGGGCCTTTCTAGCACCAAAGCCTAGGTTCCAGGTGCCTATGTTATTACTTGCATCCTTGTATCTATTGTGTTTCACTGGCCGAGAGTATACAATCATTCTTTCTCCTTAAATATTAAGTCAATCTATGTGAATGGATATTGGGTGCTAGACACTGTGCTTGATGCCAAAGATTATATAGTTTCTCCCTTCAAAGCAAAGAGCTGATGCTGGAGTTGTCATTCAAGTGCATGGAGAAGCTAAAAAAAATGACCTCTCCTCTGTGCTCTTTGTCACCCCACAGACTCCTTGTGATTGGTGGCTGTTAGCTATGGATGTAAAGAGAATATTGACTGCATCCATTTTTTTATTTAAAAGTATCTCTGATAACAAATCAGTATCTTTGTTTATGTTAATTATTAAATACTCTAAGCCAGCTTGTGTTTGCACAAAGCTGTGACCAACGTATTTTTGTGATGGGCTCACTTTCTTTCACCCATTTTGAGTGAAGGTCCTTCTGCACCTTCCCACCCTAGCTTTGATGGTTAAGGCTGCTAAGGCCATGTGTCATGCTGAGTAAGTCAACTCTTCTGGAGGTGACCATGCTCAAGGACCTCAGAAAAATATCATAGGAGACTAACAGTGCTTTCTTCATTGATAACCTCAAGAATAACCTTCTGGAATCTCCCATTTATTGGCCATGTGATCTTAATTATTCAATTTCTGTGTGCCTCAGTGTTCTCTCTTGTATTATAGAAATAACAATAGAATTTTTCACTAGAGCTGTTGTGAGCATTAAATAACAACACATATAAAGATGCTCAATAGATGTTAGCGGGGGCTATAGTTCCTTCTTTTCCTACCCCTCCTTCTCCTCCTCCTTGTTTTTCTTTTCTTCCTTCTCATCTTCTTTCTCCTCCTCCTCCTTCTTGATATTATTATTATTATTATTGTTATTATTTATTACTATAATCAAATTTAGTGTTTCCTTTGTTATATGAGTTGATAATATACTATGAGTACTAAGTCTTTCAAGTGACAAAAGAACATGCTGGTCCTTTTAATTTTATTTTCACCAACTCTTAGCACATCTGGGTAGAATTTAATTAAAAATATTTTTATTCATAACATTGTCAAAGTAATTATTGATCTGAATAGGATTTGACCTGAGTAGTATAAATGGATCTAAAAGGACTCTTGAACTGTATTCATTTTGTGAAAGCATGATCTTTAACAAAAAAGAAAAAAATGCAGCAAAATTCAAACTTGCCAAAGGCAAAAGGATAAAATAAATCACCTGTACTTCCTTTAAAGTTCATATTTTCATGGATCTTTTAAACTCAGGGAAAAAATAGGTTGAGAAGGTATGTTATTGTTGGCATCGTAGAGAGTGTTGATACATTCTGGAGGTAAATCAGAAAAGGTTAAAGTCATACAGTAGCATCTCCCAATCTCTGCTCAAGAAGTACAGGCAAATGTTCAGAATTAGCTGCTATGCAGTTCTGAATTAGATGTTTGTCTTTCATCTCCTCACAAAAGTCTTTGTCTTTGGTCATCCTGTCTTTACTGAAAAGCCTCTGGTTCTTATTGACCTACATTAACTTTAGGTATTACTTCATCCCCTTTTGACTCCAAGCTGCATTCTAAACCACAAACTCATGGTTTCACATCGTGAAAAATGCTCTCTGCTATCAAAACCTGTGGTAAGAGAGAGGCCTTAATATCATCTTGATAGGATCAGACCTGATAAAGATGCCATTAGCATGTATCAATACAAGAAAAGTAGCAAATGCATGATGGTTGTGGCTCTTTTGCTTTCTAAATTAATTGGCTGGCATCAAGGACGCTAAATCAAAAGGAAGTGCCTTGAGGAGGTTAGTTACAGCACAGCTTCTGGTAACAGGAAGCCTGAAAAGAAATGTGATAAACCTCTAGGAGGTCAGAATGAACCTCACTGAATGCAACTCAACAAAGGGGGAGGGAAAGAGGAGAAAGAGGAGGAGAAGGAGAACGTATCATGTATTTATAGCTTACTAACAAAATTACCCTGAGGTTTAGTGATTAAAAACTTTAGGGGGCAGTGGGTGGGTGGGGAAGAGGACAGAGGGGAGGAAAAAGGGGATGGATGTAATAAAACAACAATAAAATTAAATTAAAAAAAAAAATAGGCCCAAGATTAGGATGCAGCTATGAGGGTGCATGCACATGACCCTGAGAGTGAGCACTCCTGTAACTTTGTACCCTGGGCACCTGGCTTGTTTCACCCTAGTCCTGACTTTCTAAAACGATAAGAAATATTTATAATCGCACACAATTTCAGTAGGTCAGGAGCCTAGGAGTAGCTCAGCCAGATGGTTTTACCTCAGGGTCTCTCATGAAGTTGCAGTCAAGATGTTGGCTGGAACTGCAGTCCTGTGAAGGCTGGACTGGGGCTGCGGGGGCTGCTTCCCAGGTGACTCGCTCACTCCACTGGCAAGGTGGTGATGGCTGCTGGCAGGAGGCCTCAGTTCTCTCCATGTGGGCCTCTCCATAGGCTGCTTGAGTGTCCTCATGACATGGCAGCTGGCTTCCCCCAAGACTCAAGGAGCCACGATGAAGAACAGTACAAGCCACAATGTCTTTCATCATCTTTCCTCAGACACTACACACCATCATTTCCACCCCATTCTATTGGCTGCGCAGACTAACCCTGACACCTGGCAGGCAGGGACTGTACAAACGTATGAATGGCATGGC
Source organism: Noctilio leporinus (assembly GCA_004026585.1). NCBI lineage: Eukaryota > Metazoa > Chordata > Mammalia > Chiroptera > Noctilionidae > Noctilio > Noctilio leporinus. The sequence goes on from PVIW01000150.1 coordinate 573,346, forward strand.
ATTACAAACCATGTTGAAAGCTGATTACTATGAAGAAAGAGGATGAGAAGAGAAAGGGAAAGAAAAATGCTTAACTAAGAATCTGGTTTTGAAAAGATGGTGTTGGCTTGAAACGTTGGATTAAAAATGAAGTCAAAATATCAAATAATAGGGGAGAACTAGGACTGGCTATATTATCGGATAATCCAGCTCCTTACTCAGTGCCTGTGTAGATGTGTGGGAAGCGTTGACTGGTGAGAGGGCTGAGCTCGGAGACTTCATCCCAGACGCAGCCTTTCCATCGACTGTGTCCACCTAGAAAAGATGCCAGTACCTGAAACCTCAGATTTTGGTGGTGGGGTGCTGAATGGTTTGGGCACTAGAGGGGATATCATGACTTCTGTTAAAGACAGCTTATTCCATTTGCAAGGCTTTGTTCACATGCTCTAGGGTTCCATTTGCTTATTCCTGGGTGATCTTTGCCTAAGTCCAGTCTCTATGAATGAATGACATGTTCTTTGCCTAAGTTACATGCAAAGTGACCACAGTAAGCACCACAAAGTTTTCTGTTTCCCAAAAGATTAAGGTGATGATTTCTTAAAAAAAAAAAAAAAAAAAATCCAAAAACCAAAAACAACTTTTTTTCATGTTTCAATTTGCCATTGAGTTTCTTTCTGTGTGGAGAGCACAGGTGGGCACATTGTCCTACTGCCGTCATGTTGCAGTCACCTCCCCTTCCTCAAACACTAAACTTCCTACAGACTACATCATACCTCTTGCTGAACCATGACCCTGAAGTCAGCAAGTGGATCTTTCTTTTCACCCAAGATTGCAGTGATTTTTTTTTTTTTTTTTTTTTTTTTTTTTGTGCAGAGAATGCTACACCCCAGGGACTTTTGTCCTAAGCACTCATCAGTCTCCAACTCCTGCCCTCCTTCTCCTCTAGTGAGCAGTCCACAGCCACCCTGACAGGGGATCTCCCCTCACACCCCTGCCTGCCCACCGGCAGATGCTTCCTTGAAGCTGTCCACAGGAATGGAGGGAATGTGTCTGTCCTTAATCCCCAGATTGTCCGTCAGAATGAAGAGTCAGTGTGCAGATGCCCCTCACTGCTCCTTTGTCCCTGTGCCTTATCATGGCTCCCCAGCATGGCCTTTGATTTCCACCCCTCACTGGGGGTATCCAGGCTACTTTTTAGCTTACATCTCTGTTTGTGAAGATATGTATTCAATTCTGCACACAATAAAAGAATAACAACAACATGAATTACAAATGTTATGATGCATTATGCTTTGATTAAATAAGAAACGTGATCAGATGAGCCCAAAAGGATAGAACTAGAATCCCATCAAGAGAAAAGATGAATGTACAGAACTACAGTGACATCTGCTGGTCCCTCCCATAGAGTTGTTGGCTTAAGTGTCACCAGAAATGGGTGGTGGAAGGAATTAATAATGTTGATCGTCTTGGGCTTAAAAGAAATCCTTCAAATGTGCTTTTAGATAAAAATGTATTAAGTTCAACTTTTTTTAATCGGTGCTTTGTAAGTAAGAAAATAAAAGTTTTGGGGTAGGAGGTGAAAATGATTTACTCTGCAACTGTTCATAACAGGAATGGAAAAGACCACATATGCCATGATTTTAGTGCAGAGTCACCCCCACCCACACACCACAGGGATCTAAGTGTCCGTCTGGAGAAGAAGGGGAGTATGCAAAATGAAAGGGATGCACTCAAAAGTGTCTGTGGGTCTTAAACTATGGACTTCCTCTTCAGATGGTCCAGGAGAAGCTGAGGTTCTGGGAGGCATGATTTCCCTCCTAATCCAGGATACCCAGTGTTTTCTGTGGTTTTTCTGTAAACAAATGTCTACTGCTGCAATGCAGAGACACATTAGAAAAACATTAAAATGTAATCAGGCACTCCCTGGGGGCCCAGGCTTCAGTGGGATCAATAAACTTTGCCACCCTGTTGGCTTTTGTTTAGGCAAATCTTCAATTATCAATGTTCGCTACCCTCTGCCAAAATAACAAAAAAACGAACAAACAAACAAAACAATAACAACTAACTGAGGTGTTGCTCTGAGGTTTAGCATCTTGAGCACAAAATGCCTGAAGCCGACTCCCTGGAGACTAAGAAGTAAGTCTCTGTGTAGCATTCCCTTGAGCATTTCTCGGCCAGTCTTTTATAGAAAGGACAGGGTTTTGTTGGACCCCCCAAAGCAGTGTCACAAAGGGAGCTGTCATCTGGACTCTGAATAGTAACCATTCTGTTTTCAATGAAAGACAAACCCACATGATATATATATATATATATATATATATATATATATATATATGCAGAGCCCAAAATGCCTTCAGTGTATGGTATCCACACAATAGATTATAACGCTTTCTTAACAGCTCTCCTTACCAAAAAAAAAAAATTTAGTGGAGATTGTGTTTTTCAGGACTTATCAAAATGCCTTTAAAATGGCCTACATGTACCTTAGCGTTAGGGGCCCGAGTGACAAAAGATGAGCATTGCATTAGGAACAAAGGAACTTTTTGCTTCTGTCTCACGCCTGGGCTGTGGGGCTTCTCTGAGTGGGGAGGTATGGCTGTCATCTTGCTGTGCTGAAAGCATCCTTATGCCACATCTGAATAAGGGACAAAGAGACCCCCATCCAGGCAGCATGTGGGGTTGTGCACATCTAACAATAACCATATATTGTGTGGAAGTATAAGTGTGGGCAGTCTGCACTTCTTGGAAGCTAAGCTGCGTCCCAGCTATCTGGGATCCTTTTAATGACTCTAAGGGACAATGCATCACCTACAAGTCTAAAGCACATTCGATAAAACATCTTGGAGCCAGTGCCTGTGGAATTCATTTTCCAGAGACAGCCATGCTTGGGGATTTGGTTTCTAAGTTTCCTTCTTTTTCTCTTTCTTTCTTTCTTTCTTTTTCTTTCTTTGTTTTCTTTCTTCCTTTCTTTCCTTCTTTCTTTCTTTCTTTCTCTCTACCTTCCTTCCTTCCTACTTTCTTTATTTCTTCCTTCCTTTCTTTCTCTTCCTTCCTCTTTCCCTCCCTTTCTTCCTTTCCTTCTTTCCTTCCTTCTTTTTCTCTCTCTGTCTTTCTTTCTTTCTTTCATGTTTAAACTACTTTGCTACTTTTATTCCCTCTATCATATCTAAGCCCTGGTTGAGTCTGCACAATTCATCATTGTTTTAGCAGGTTTTCTGTATGAGGAGATTACTGTACTAATTGATTATTAATTGATTATCATAATAGTCACATTCCATTTAGAGTGATGCCTGAAAGCAAGGTATGCCCCCCGGTAGTTCTCAATAGTCAGGGGTTTGCAGACCCCTGGCCTGCGGGTATATCCCCTGGGGACACATGCATCTGGCCCTGATGGTGCCACAGCATCTATTATCCTCACAAATCATGCTACGAGAGGTAGTAGTGCGTGGAACTGAGAGCATCACCTCCTGTAGTTTCTTCCTTTTGCAAGATGTTGAACATTTCTTTTCTCTGAACTACAGACATAATGCCTGTTTGTGAAAAGAGGGGGAGTGGTTCATTCCTAGAATCTTTCTCTTCCTTCCTGTGACCACAGATTTTAGGCCTTCCAGGGTCCGTGGGCTGTGCTCATGGTCTTGTCCACTGAAACATGGCTCAGCTTGTGACCCAAACTCTGTCACTATTAAAGAGCCACAAGGGCATCTTCATTCCTTCAGCCCTGCATTTAGTCATCAAAAGCTTTTCACTGGGTGTCCTCCATACTTTAGTCCCCTGTTCAGACCCTGGGGACATAACAGTGCCCATGGGGTGCCCTCAGGCTAATGGGGCAGAGAGACAATTACCTCACCCAGAATGACAGAATGACTGAGTCATTTGTACCGTGGCAGCAGAAAAAAAAAGGAAGCCGGAAGCCAGACTCGGGGAACAATTCTCAGAAAAGGCACATTTGAGGGAATTCATGTTCTCATAGAGGAACGAAATCAAATCACAGTGCAGTTCAAATAGACAGTTGCTTTTGAGTGGCCTGAGTGAAGGGTTTACGTATGTGGGGCCTGGCTATGACGAGCAGTGGAAGAAAACAGAAAAACCCCACATGTGGAGCTGGTTGGTTTCTCAACAGCATAGTTTTAGCTGCCTCATTTAATGTTTGGTGAGCACCTACAGTGTACAGGGGATGGTCCTACTTGCCGCCCTGGAAGGATTAGGAGGAAACCATTTCTGCTCTCAATAATCACACATTGAGTGCCCACCAGACTGTTAGGTTCTTTCCTTTTGCTGTTCTATATGATTTTCATAGCAAACCTTCAGGGTAAGTATTGTCATCTCAGTTTTATAGCGGAGGGAACTAGCGCCCTGCGAGGTGACAATGACTTGACCAGAATTAAACACGTGGTTAGAACTATAAAACAAAACAAAACAACCCAGGAAGCTACGAGTCAACATTTCTAGTGATACAACCCCAGGGAGAAGAGGGGGAGTAGAAGGAGCAGAATGTAAAAGTTTGGGGGTGATGTTCCCTTCTGGCCAAGACAACGTATCCCATTGTACTGTAAAGGAGCCCCGAGCCTCGATGTTCCAGACATCTATCTATGTGGACACCCTGCAGGCAGGAGAGCTTCACAGAGATAGCTTTTTTGTTCTTCCACCTGCCCCTTCTCCAATCTTCAAGCTCCCCAGGGTTTTAAATACATTTTACTTTTCTGAAGCAGCCCCAGCCTCTGACCTTCAGCCACTGGGCAAGATAGAAGTTCTCTCTTGAGTCCCACAAATTTCCATGGTCTCTGCCATGCGTGACGATGCCTACCAATTCCCACTCAGACATTTCTCAAGCTGGGCAGAGGAGAGTAGAAATGTCCATAGCCAGGAAAAGAAGGGAGAGAGAGAATATTGGGATGATTCTCAACACTGGGTTGTGGTTTGCTTCATAGAATACTTATTTCATATCATTTGTCCCTGATTACTTTTCAAATTATTGAAATCCATAAGTAAATACCTTGCTCTGTGAAGGTTACTCTCCTCACAGTAGCCCATATCAGGCTTATAAATTCTATTTTTATCACTCCCATACCACTCTCCAATCATTTCCTAACTTGACACCCTAAGGTTTAATAACCAATTCTCTAGCTCCTGGGTCATGACCTCCCTCACAACATGGGGATATATGTAGGCTATGGAAATAGTCATGAAAGTATTAAGCCAGTATGCAGGGAGCATGGCTGGGTGTTTCTAGGACACTATATGTGTCACTTATTTATGCCAGGATTCCCCTGGAAAAATGTCCCTGCTCCTAATCTTTGTACCCTGAACCCCACCAGGCAAGGTTTACACTTTCATACCTTGTTTGGTCCTCCATTATTTCAGACCATGTGCTTGTGTGTTTGCTCATTGTCTCTTTGGTCCCTGAGTTCTCCAGTATTCACCTAACATTGTATTCCTGCATTTGTAATACTTTACATCACAGAGGGAAATAGAAAAGGAAGACACAGAGGGGAACATGAAGGGAGAAAAAGCCAGGAGATTTTGTCAGGAGTTTTAAACTTTCTTATTGAGTTAGAAGGAGCCCCTGGGAGAAGATGCTTTAGATGTTTGGTCCTTCTGGGCTCACTGTTGCCATAGAGAAGAAAAAGTGTGATGATTTAAAAGTGGTTGGGACACATGAGGGACTCAAAAAGACGACTGGAGGAAGTTGTCTGTCACACAGTGGCTCTTTTATGTGGGCATTATGACTGTGACCAATATCATCATCGTTTACAGAATATATTTCCTTCAGAAAAGCACGAGAGATTTTGGCTTTTAACTGTTTAAAAAGAAAACTTTCCAGTTTTTACCTAAAATCCTTTATTCCATGATTCACAGCATTAAGGAGAACTTGGACACTTAAGGGAAAGAATTTCAAATCCATTCTGCAACCCTGGTTTTTCCTGAAAATTTTGGCCAGTTTCCTTACTTTGCTGGTTTAACAATATTAACCATTTGCAGCCAGGGCCCGAATGATAAGGAAACTTGCAAATACTGAGGTGGTAAGCACATCTGAGGCACTGTTCTATTGCATCATCCAAATGTTAGGCTAGACATTCTACTCTAGGAACCCTGACATTTAGAATAGGGCACCTTCTTTGACTTTTCTGAAGCAAAAGGTCCTGAGGTGGTTGGAGGTATTGACAGTGAACTGGAAGAAATGAGATAAATAAATAACCTCCTGTGGCTAATTAATTGTCCAAGGAGAATGTGTCACTAGTTTCTCTTAAGTCCTCTGACTTACTACAAATGCCTGAGAAACAATGAAAATGGTGGCATGTCATGAGTTACCAGCTTTGTGAGCATCAGTGGGGAGCACCTTGAAGTTTGATCGCTTACTAAGGTATCTGGTAGATAGCAGACACCTCTTCTGGGCTGAGTTATGTTCCCCTAAAACTCATATGTAGAGATCATAACCCCTAGTTCCTGAGAATGTGACTTTTTGGAGGAAAGGCTGCTAAAAAGATAATTAAAGCAAAATGAGGTCATTAGGGCGTGTCCTAACCCAACCTGACTGGTGTCCTTATAAAGAGGAAATTAAAACACAGACAGAAGAAGATGGTCATCTACAAAGGAGAGAAACCTCAGGAGAAATCAGTCTGCCAATACCGTGATCTTGGACTTCCAGCCTCAAGTATTGAGAGAAAATTAATTTATGTTGTTTAAGCTACCCTATGTGTGGTACTCTGTAATGTCAGCCCTAGCAAACAAATACAGTGCCTGTAATTGTGTGGTTTAAAAACAAATGAAACCAAAAAATAGAATCTATATATATTAATGATGACTTTTGGGAAACCTAAAATCCGTAGATATTAAGATATTAAGGTGAGTAGCTGACACTATAAAGCATGCTCATGACTTAGATGACCTCAGGCAAGTTTGCAAAGCAATTGGAGCACTGATCTCTGTTCTGTGAAATGAGGATAATGATATTTGATTGTATACTATGTATTTATGGAAGATGTCCTTCAATATGCATTGGGTATATAAAGATGAATGACATTGTCTTATTCTGAAGATGCTATAGTGATTCTAATTAAGGAGAAATATGCTCATAAATATATAATTGCAACACAAAAGGATACCTGTTTCAATAGAAATATATGAGTATACATGCACATACTTTCACAGAATTATGTGCATGTGCTAAGGTTGCATTGGATTAACTTTGAAAAGTGAGGTCAGAAAGAATGTTCTCAAAGTTAACAATAAGACTGGGTCTTAAAGTAAGAGTTCATGTGGCAGTGTATGAGATAAAAGGGCTGTGGGATAAAGAATCATGTCCAAAGGCTTGATGCCTGGAACACCCAAAAAACAGGTATGATTGAGGAACATAATCAACATTTGCCAAACATGAGACAGGAAAGCTAGTTTGGTGTCAAATCATAAATGGTCTTTTTTCGTTATTAGGATCACAGGTTTTTATACAAGAAAGTGACATGAACAGATCCGTCTTCTGCAAAGCATTCCTTGAAGGCAATGTAGTGAATGGATATGATGGAAAACACTTAGCAAACTATTGGAATAGTTTATGTACTTAATAACCCCCCAGGGTTTATGAGGGGGATTGAATTGTATAGTCTATATGGATCTCCTTTTCAAGGAACAATTCTAATAATTGGGATTATTTTTTGTAAGGGAGAAGATTTAGGGCCAGAGCTTCTCAATACATATCAATGCTAATTAAGTTTTCAGGATAGTTGTGAGAAATTAGTTAATAGTATAACAAGTATTTGATACCAGGGAATTTGCTTAGTTGAAAACCACTTCACTTAATATCACAATGACTACTCACTTTGATATAACAGCCAACCATTGGAAAAAAGAAGTATATTTCACAAAAATGACATTTTAATTTATTCCTATCCCATTTCATTTCTTTAACTAACATTTACTTTTGACAGCAATAAGAACAAGTAACCTGGCACATTTAGCAAAATAAACCAACCAAGAATTTAAATTCCATAGGTATTGGTGCTGAAATTCCATGTGTTATGAAATATATATATATATATATATATATATATATATATATATATGACATGTTCCCCTCTTTCTCTGTAGCCGCTACCCCATCTTCCTAGCAGAACTACCTGCTACCTCCTTTTGCTCCCATAGCCCTTTGTTTGGTGTTGCATGAATCACACAGCAGGAAGGCATAATATACAAGGTATATCTAGAAGGTTTCCACCCACGTAATATGAAAAATAGAGATAGTTACTGAAGAAGATACATTGTACATAGAACAAGGACACTTCTGTGCCCTTCAAAGTTGGCATATTAGAACCTTACATAATTCTCCCAGTCACCATCAGCTAGCCCATCTTATTTTTCTGAATCTCATTAACAGTCTGAAATCTCTTCCCTTTCAAAGGTGATTTTAGTTTTGGGAAAAGCCAGAAGTCACAGGGCACCAAATCTGGGCTGTAGGGGAGCTGAGTCACCTGGGTGATTTGATGTTTCACAAAAAAACTCTGCATGAGATGTGATGCATGAGCAGTAGTGCATTGTCGTGATGAAGCTGCCAATCACCAGTTGCCCATAGCTGCAGCCTCCTGAATCATCCAGATAGTTTCCACAGAGAAATGCTCAGGCTTAATGCAAAATCTGATGCAGATTCGTTGTTCTAGTCATTTTGAATGCGAAATCCACACAGTACACATACTCACTCAATAGCATCTACTACCCCCATTGACTAGTACAGTGAAGTTGTCATTGTTTATGCATGTGCATTCCAGTCCATGCTTTTGGGCTGCCAGGTTATATTGATGGCATGCAAACCACTGTCATTATATTAACAGCAGCTAGACTTTTTCCAGACAGACCTTGTATCTAAGCCTCTGTTTCCACTGCTAGATTACGAACTCCTTGTCTTCTTCATCTGTTTCCTCAGAACCTAATACAGGGTCTGTGTGGCCACAGTAAACACTCAAAAGTTAGTTACTTGCTTTAAGGTTACTCCTAGGATGGCGTGTGTGTGTGTGTGTGTGTGTGTGTGTGTGTGTGTGTTTATGCTATAAACTCAGAGTGAAAAGTGATGAAATGGTGTAGATTCTACAAGGCCTTTTTCCTAAAGTAGTTCTCTTTTCATGTAAAATCCCCAGTGAATGAACAGACATATGACAGTGTAAGTACACATGCAAAGACTGTCTTGGCATTCAGCTTTGGTAAGTCCAGCTCTCTTTGAATGCAAGTGTCTGATACATAAATAAATGCTTGTCCAGCTTGATTGTCCTTGTGTGAATCATGTTTATTTGTTTGACTTACACAGGACTAGTATGTTTACATCTTCTGCATAGGATCTTATTATACTAAAGCAGAAAGTGGTTTAATGCACATTCGGTACTTTTGAAATAATCCAGTTATCATCTTGACATGAAAATTGGAATATCTTTGTTCTAGTGGCCTGATATACTTAAGTTAGAATATATAGATCAATAAGGTCGAAATATGATATGTTCTACAAGTAACAAAACTTCTTCACTGTGTTTCTAGCAACACAGTCAAGGCAATTCATTACATAAGAATAGAGAAATAAATTCCATTTTTTCTGTTTTCCTTCATTTGACTAAAGAAGCACCAATAAAAAGGCCAGGTGCTCTAGTGGATAATGTTTTCATGGACAGCGCATACTCTCAGCACTCAGACTTGCTATCATTTATTGTCTTTTACCCTGGAGGTTAATAAAGCCATAGGACACTTTAATAAGTATCATCTTGTTCTTCCACTTATTCGAATCATACTTAATACGAATATATCTTAGAAAAACTTTCCATTTCAATGATAGCTGACTTTTGGGGGAATCTTATCACTTGCAAGGTGTCATACTAGGTACTTTAAACATACCATCTCCCTATAGTCTCCATCAGCCCTACAGGGTAAGCACTTTCTTCTTTCCTAGTTACGGGTATAGAAATTGAGGCAAAGACTTATTTTCCACCATTAGTGTAGTGTAAAGAAGGGCCTGTATCTCTCTGGCCTTTATCTGGCTTTAGGTACTATTCGATACTGTCCAGCCTATTGAGGTAGCACACAATCCTCTGTCTCTTCTAACTTTAGTTTAAAGCTAGACTTCTAACTGAAATTCTGCAGTTGTTTCTAGCACAAATCAAGAACTCCATATATGTCAATGAATGACTAATGCAGCGCTAATTACTAACTGTAGGTCCGTAGGGGGAGATTCAGGAATAGCAGAGATAGGGATATTTTTGCACCTGTACAACAATAGCATCAACAATGGTAATAAAGATAATAACATTTAGTTCAGTTGTGGAGAAAATATTATAAACTCATCTCAATGCGGGTGATAAAATTAAGGCAATCGGTAGGTGTGAGGTAGCAGTTCCAATATGCTCATTTGGTAGTATGCTATGGCCCTACAAAGATTGGTGAGACTTCCCAAGAAATATCCAAGGAATAATGACAAAACATTGGATAAATTATTCCAAAGCTATTAGAGAGACTCATTGTGCCATATGGAAAAAGCAGTTAGGGAACGATTAACTTCAACAATGTGTATTACCCTGGAAATAAAACTGGGTTAAGCTGCTACACCAAGGTGACTGCAGCCTCTATAAATTAGTCAGTAATAATGGGCATAGTTTGAAACCATAAAAATAGTTTGAAAAATAAAATAAGTGCAAGTCATAACACTATTTATAAAAGTCTCAACAACAAATTCTAAAGTACACATGGCAAGCACTCTTTTCTCTTTAACTTGTCATATTTATAGATAAAGCAAAGCAAATGTTTGATGAGTATGCAGGTTCTGGTGTAGTGAACCAAGGTAGGATACTTGGCACTAAAATTATTGCAAGTATTTAATAAAAGGAGCTTTGTTGATAAAGTACAGAAAATGTAAACCAAGTGAACATAAATGGAGACACAATGCTTTCATTGCTGTGTGCTACCAAAAGACATAAGAAAGCTGCTAAGATTCTAAACCATTCAGTGTACTTCAATTGCATGTAAGTAATGGAATTAATACACCTTGGTTAACACCATAAACTAAGTAAGTAAATACAAATTTTAAAACACAACATACACTGAGATAAAGCCAGAGTCACAAAGAATTTCTGGATGAAAGACCGACATTTGGTGCATGCTCAAACCCGTAAAGTAAATGGGATGGTGAGCAGGAGCAGAAAGAGAAGCAAATAGCCAGGGGAGGAGGGTGTGTGTGTTTAGAAGAGCATTCCAGTTATCTCTGCAGCTGGGGACTTAATAAAACCAGGCCCATGTTTTTCTTTAGGAATAATTCAGAAAATGGTGCCATTGGATTTCTATTCCAAGATTACATTGTTTTACAAGATTACACAGAAATATGAAGATTCAGTCAATATAATGATTATGCACAACCATCCCCAAATTTTAATCATTAGTTTTAAGAAGATATCTTGCTTAAAGTGCCTCCATATGTTTTATATAACTTGATTTTCACAATAATTATAATATTAATTTTTAACATCACACAGAAGATGAAAATGAAGCTCAAAAGCAGTGAAACAACATGTCTGAGAAACGCAAGGTATTGCTGGTAAAGCCAAAATTAGAACACAGGGTTTCTAAGTTGTACAGTTTTTCCCTCACATGTAATCCACCCTCCAAGTTTAAAAGTGATCTGAAATGTAAAATACCAGTTGATTATAAGAAAAACATGTATCCAAGTTGGGAGCTACATTTAAATCCCATTAAACTAAGTTGAAAAATTCATGAGCAATACATAGATAATTTGTTTCTTATTAAAACATTAAACTTGTAGAGAATATTTAGCTGTTCAAATGTCAAGTAACAGGATAGCTATAGTGAGTTAATTAGGTACCAATTCATTGCTAAAGATACTTAATTGACATTTAATAAGCATATTAAATACCAATTAACCAACTATATTTAGTGCTAACTATATTTAGTCAAAGCTGTTTTGTTAATTGCTTGCTTAGTGCCTTAGTATCTATGGTCAATAGATTATAACCCAATTTAATATATACATTAGTGTGTTTGTATATATGTTTCCCCGGTGGGGATTGTTGCCTGAGATGCCCACATGTGAATTTAACCATTATCACCTATCTCTGTGACAAAAAGCATCGTCCAACAAGATTCCTCAGCTCATGGAAGACCCCCTGTAGAGAAAAAAGTCAGTTAGCTTGTGATGACAAGGGTGAGGCACTCCCCTGTCACTGCCAAACTCAGAGACATGGAAGACTTAACAGGTTATGGGACCAGGGACCACAGGGCTTTTTGGGGCAGAGCTCACAGACCCTTTTAGACCTCTGCAGGGGTACTTTCTTGATTCAGTAGCCATGGACATGATGTTTCATGAATGCTATTTTCACTACCATCTATAGGAAGGAGGAATACATTGATTGTGATAATTGCCTCCAGGATCTCATGACTTTCCAGGGCTCAGGAGATCTTGGCTAGTGTTCTTTCGGACTACTTGCTGAATAATGTTGTCAGTCACATGCTGTGGGACTCCTATTGGATATTCTGGTCACAGCACATTCCTGCAGACATGATACTTACAGCACAATAGAGAAGAGACATGTGAAAAGAGATCAGGGATGAGAGCACATTAACCTTGGCCATTCTTTCTTGACCCCGTGAAGGCATTTAATGTGTCTGTAAGTCCTGCTGTTGAGAATGCTTCCCAAGGTTTGAATATGCAGAAGTGCCGAACGGTGGTGTGAATCAGTTCCTCAGAGGGTTGAAGGGCACGGCTGGCAGTCACTCAAGCTAATCCTGCAGGCATGAAGCTCCCAAACAAGCCTCGTTGCAACATGATGATACCACCTGCTACCATTTCCTAATGAAGGTGAATTGATATTACAGAAGTCCGTTCAATCTTGAAATTTGGGCAGTGTTTTTCATTATTAAAATTATTAAGCTGGTGCACCCAGGTGATCGCTGAACCTGGTCACTGCCCAAGTCCAGGGGCACAAACGTTTAGTTGGGAGGCCTGTGTGATCACGTGCCCTCTGCGGGCCAGAAAAGCCAGCTTCTCGGGCAGTCGGTGGAACAATCAGTTTCTGTAGTTCCCAATTTAGGAGCAGAACTTGGCCAAGTGCAGTCTGAAATCCCCATTCCAGGAAAAGTTGAGTCAGAAACTGATGGCATGACAGCTATAGAAGAGAGAAGTCAGTGGATGGGAATAATCGAAATTATTCCAGGGATGTCTGTCTTAGTCAGGGATGAATGACAACCCTGCAGCTTTTGTCTGAGCTTGTCCTAAGGTACGACTGCCCCATCTCCATAGGCATAACCAAAAGAGGCTCCCTAGAATAACTTCATTCAAAATAAAAATAAGCCTTGGCTGGTGGCACAGTGGATAAGGCACCAGCCTGCGAATCCAAAGGTCTCTGGTTCAATTCCCCAGCCAGGGCACATAACCAGGTTGCAAGCCAGGTCTCCAGCCAGGTCCTTAGCTGGAGGCAGGTGAAAGGCAACCATACACTGATGTCTCTCTCCCTCCGTGCCTCTCTCCCTTCCCCTCTCTCTGAAAATAATAAATAAAATATTTTTTAAAAATTAAAAATAAATAATAAATAAATAAACAAAAAAACACAAAATAAAAATAAATTACACTGAGATTATATTTCTAGGGGACAGAATACAGTAATATATGTGCAAAATAACAAGAATAGTAATTTCAAATACTATTACACATATAGTATACTACATGTGATTATAAAATGAAATATATGGCTATAAATAAAGATCCTGAATATATAAATTAGATTCTACATTGACAGGTTTCTAGTGACAGTGGCCCAGGTTGACCTATTCTATCATTTTTTCTCCCACTTGAACAATGTAGTTCTCATTAGTGGTCCTTTGGTGATTATCAGGAAGACTGCTGCATCTGTGGGTGGCAAGAGTGGACTCCCTCCTTCAATAACACTTTGGGCCCTAATGAAATCTTGCCATCTTGAGACTTGGCAGTGTACTAATATGTAACACTGTTTAAACTGTGTCCCAGGGCGGTACAAGTAAAGCAATTTACCTCATTTGGCTTTTGCATAGAATTTTCCATTGGAGGGACTCAGGCACTGTTCATGTTTTCAGTTAATGAAGGATTTGTAGCATGCCTGTGAGCCTTGTTTGGGGGAGAAAATTGAATATATGGAGGGAAATAATTATTGCTCTGAATAAGTTTGATCAGCGTGGGAAAGGAGTAAAGAGACTTTACGTGACGTTTCTGTTCTTCTGGATTAGGTGCTCTTGGGTAAGCAAAACACTCAAGCTAAGGTTAGTAATGAATTAGTTAACACAGAGTCTGACCCTGTGTTAGATTGAGCCAGCTTTTCAATTTTCAGCTCAGTTGGCAGTAGAAGTGAGGCTGACGAGGGGCCTTGGCATAAATCATAAATTCCAGGATATTGTACTTCGGTGGGTAAGCCACAGTTGACATAGATTTGAGAGTCAGAGTCGAGTCAGGGTGTTAAACAAGAAAAGAAGGACAGCTAATTTTGGAGGGTAAAAGCAATGCAGGAAACTCAAGATAATGAATTAAATGGAGAATCTTCTGATTAAAGAGAAATGGACAAAATGGGATCCCAAATTTAGCTCTAAAAGTAGGTGATTAAGAAGCAATCTGAATGAAGTATTAAACTTGATATGTCTTATAAATTTTGGGTTGATGATCAGTTTAAGTTTATTAGGTAGATCAGAACAAAAGGACATAAATGCAAATCAAGAGGAAATGTATGTAAAATAAATTTAAAGATATTTTATCGAGAAAGTGATGACATTTAGGAAGAATTTGATAACCACATGGATTTCAGTAAATTAACTAGGTTATACATGTAAAAGACATTCCTTGAATTTCAATGGGTCTCTACATTGCTTTAGGAAAGAAAATAGAGAGTTTATTTTAAATTGCAGAATCCCAACCTAAATTTGTCACCTCTAGGCTACTACCCCAGAGAGAGTCACTCTACACACACTTCTGGGGGGTGGGGAGCAGCCCAGAAATACCTTTTGTTTCAGGGCCCCCAACCCTTGAAGCCTCACTGTGCAGTGTGGTTTGTGGTCCAGCTTTTTGGAAATGCAGGATGGTAAGTCCCGCTCTGGGCCTATGGAATCAAAACCTGTATTTAACAAGATCCCTAGGTGATGCATGTGTACATTGATGTTTGAAAAGTATAGGTCTAAAACTACCAACCACAGCTCTACCTCTGGCTAAGGTGGGATTTAAACAGGCTTGGATTGCAAGCCTGGCTTTCCCACTTACTGGGCAATCTTGGTGAAGTTTTTTCAACTTGGAATTTCAAGCTCCTTGGATATAAACTGGAAATGATAACAATAGCTACTGTCTACTTTAAAGAGTTCTATTAGCCTGAAGCGAAATTAATGTTGGCATTCAGAGCCCAGCCTCTGAAATCAGACACTGACTCAAATACTGGTTCTATCACTTACTAGCTATGACTTTGGGATAACACATTTAACTTCACTGGGACCTTGTTTTCTCACCTGTAAAGAGAAGGTAATAATTGTACCTATGTGATAGGACTATTGTGGGATTCAATGATGTCACAGATGTAAACTTTTAAAACTATTTCTAAGGCTTAGATGCACTGTATGTGTTGGAGGGCACTACTGGTACAAATGAGGAAACAGGCAGACATCGGTTTCCAATAAATGTTAGTTTTTCTCATTAGCGTTGTTTGCACACAAGATGACCTACATTATAGAAGCAGTTAGACTAGGAATGGAGAATCACAAATTCAAGATATAAGTAATTATAAGTTTGTAGTAGTATTTGCCTTTAACTTCTAAGAGAATAACATGGTTTGGGGCAAAACTCCCCATGAACTCCAATAGGCTCACTTGCCTATACAGGCAAGTTGGAAAAGAGGGAAAATTAATTCACATCATTTGGTTTTTAAAAAACGAACAACCTTTTGCAAATAGAAGAAAAGTTCTACCCCCCCCCTCCCAGGCCTCCCCCTTCCAGTTTTGAACCCCATTCGTCTGTCAATGGAATTTTCTTAATTCAACCTACTTGCCTTTAAACCTGAATCTCTTGTCTGTGCAGACACTGAGCCAGCAATCAAAATCATGGGTGGGGGCAGGAGTAGTACTAACTCAGTTTTCTTTGCGTTCTCCATTTCCCTTCTCATAACCTTCCTCCAGGAATCAAGTTCACATCCACTCCCTCCCCCCTCTAGCTAGTTTTATAAAAACTCTTCTTGGAAGTCTGGCCGCCCCCTCCTTCCCTGTGACCTGCTTTCTGGCTCTGGGTCTCCCCCTGACCTTAGCTCAACCCCTTTCTCTTCTCACAGCATCATTTCAGAGCCCTCAGGTCACCAAGGATGATAGCTTCCAATTCCACTGCCTTTTACCAGCCTGTGCAACCCTGAAATAATTTGCCTCGAAACCAGTTCTTGGAGAGAGAAGCTGGTCAGACAAATGAGGGATTGTATTGTATTTCATTCTTGCAAGCCAATGCCTGAGGCAACTTCTGTTTGTAGCAAGAAGATTGGGAAGTTGTTTTGTGCTTCTTTGTTACCCATTCTGGTTCTTTCCCGGGTGTATTGTCTTCCCCTGAGGGGTCACCTCGCTGAGTTTTCTCAGCAGTCTGGTCTTCTGAGCTAGGAAACTCTAACTAATTACCATGACTTCAATTCTTAACTTGACCAGCTGGGGGGAAGAAAGGAAACCTTGGTCTGTCCCCCAGTGCTGCAGGATCTATAATTCATCCTCCACAAGAAAGTCAATATTGGAGCAAAAATGACATTTAAAAATCATAAAGTAAGTAGTCTGGTATTTACCTAAGATGTTCTTTCCTCCTTCCTTTTATATACCCCATCCTAAACTGTTTGTTTTCTTTGGGGCGTTGTGTGCCTGTGCGACAAGAGATGGTTCTCCTGTTTCCAGTGACTTGTGGCTGAGGGAGAAAACAAGGCCACTGAGAAAAGATAATGGGAACTGCACAGGAAGAACCTCTACAGACACTCCCCTTACAGTTTTGATCTGATGAAACAGGTTAACTTTAAAGAATGAGCTCTGTGATTAAGGTTTTTATATTCTTCGTTCCAAAACTGCGCTGTAAATTTTTACAGCCTTACAGATTAAAGAAAGAGTAGACCCACATAGCACACATTAGTTACAAACAGCTCAACAGTGGCAAATGCATTGGTTTCCCTCATCAGGGTGGTGCAGACACTGGTTCCGGCACACCAGCGGCCCCATCGGAAGACGGACGTGGCCAAGTCCCAGAATCCAAGAGCTGTGGCCCCTCCGCACCAGGCAAGCGCTTCCGAGCTTCAGGCAGCATCATCATGGTTCCCTCCTCCAGGCCTCTCTGAGAGGTGCTGGATTGATTCCTTCCACCATTCAGGGTGGGGCAAATATTTGTAAAGTCATGACCTCCCCGCTGGGCTCAGGCAGCTCAGAAACAAAGGAGGCCATATCCTGGCCTGAGCTGAAATTGTTGGGCCCACCAAGCCCAGAGACCCATCGACCCTCTATGGAACAATGTTCATTAACGAGCTAGGAAGGGAACTGACAGAATCTGAAACATAGGTCAATGACTCTCAACTAATTTATTAAAAGAACCCTGGAAAGGAGGAGAAACCTGAATATATTTAACTGTTGGGCAACTGCACAGATGACAGAATTTGACATGATTTCCTCTTGCTCAACAAGAGTTTGTTGAGCATTCTACTAAGCAAGCAGCAAGGCAAATTCCACTAAGATAAAATCAAGATAAAATGAGAAGAGGAAACATTATCTTCATTTATCTCCTCTTAAAACTTCTGGTCATTAAATATGAATAAATGTAGGAGGGTGTATGCCCCTGTTTGTAAGCTTATTGAATGTGTGGGCATGTGTGTGTAGTCCATTGCTAAGTAGAGTATAATAGCAGAACTCTAGGACTTATCACCATGATGAATTATTTAATAGTATGATATGGGAAATAATTAAACAGTAATTGTCAATGCATTCACACAGTTGATAGAGTGGCCAAATGAAAGACAAGGCAATAATGGAACACAAAATATCCATACTTTTAATTTATCATTTTAACTTGGAACATTTTGTTACAAGATAGATGACATATGCAGAACCTTATAGCTCTTAAACAGTGATCTAAAATATTGCCTCATAGGTTAATTGTGAAATATACATGAGATAGCATTTATGAAACACAGTTGACCCTTAACATGGGAGTTAAGGGCACTGACCCACTACCCCCAACACACACACACACACACACACACACACGCAGTTGAAAATCCACATGTTACTTCCGACTGCCCCAAAACTTAAATTGTCCCTCTGTATCTGTGGGAGGTTGGTTCCACGACCCCTGTGGATACCAAAATTCTTAGATCCTCAAGTATTTAATGTACTTAGATCCTCAAGTATAAAATGGCATAGCCATTCTAAGTATAAAATGGCACAGTGGATAAGGTGCAGGCCTGTGAACCCAAAGGTTGCTGGTTTGATTCCCAGCCACGGCACATAACCAGGTTGCAAGCCAGGTCTCCAGCCAGCTCCTTAGCTGGAGGCAAATGAAAGGCAACCACACATTGATGTCTCTCTCCCTCTGTGCCTCTCTCCCTTCCCCTTTCTCTAAAAATAATAAATAAAAATCTTTAAAATAAATAAATAAATAAAATGGCATAGACCAATGAATATATTCAGCCCAATATGCCTGTGGAATCCCAATCATGGATTGGAAAAAAAAAAAAAAGTATAGGTATCTATTGTTTTTTTAATTATGTTTAAGTGGACCCATGCAGTTCAAATCTGAATTTTGCAAGTATCAGCTATACTTAACATGATGCCTCTCTTAATAAAGTTGAAAGTCCCCACATAGTGCACCCAAAAAACACTCTTTGAGTGTGGGAGTTTGAGGGGAAACAACTATTAGAATAAGCATCATTTCTCTTTCTGAACCAACTATAGCCATCACTGAAAATAAAAAATATAATAAAGAAAAACCAAAATGAAAACATTCTGTTTATAAATCTTTTATTTATTCTTTGTATTTATTATTTTTGAAGCACATCTAGGTTTAACTCATTAGATTCCATTGTTCTCCAAAACCTAATAATAGTAGTTAAAATGTACTGTGTGTTAATGAAATGTCCAGTGGTGAGCTAAGCACTATACATGCATTATATTAATTAATCCTCATATGAACTTCCACAGGAGTTTTTGCTCCTGTCCCCATTTCACAGATGCTGAAACTGGTTGCATAGCCAGTCAGTGGCAGAGACTAGCTTCTAATGAGGCCTAGACTGTGAGTCTTTATCCATTAACATAGCTTGAGAATTATTGCTTTTAGAATTAAGTAAAAGTAAATTAATATTAGGAGGAAAAAATATTTTTTCAGATAACATTCATCCCATTATTAGCTAATGTTCATTGAGCCAGGCATTCTTCCTCTTTTATTTCTTTTCATAGTTTCTGGAGCAATTAATACTCCCACTTTCCAGAGCAAGTACAGTGAAGAACACAAAGGTGCTGGACACTTAGCATATGAAGTTAACATGAGTTACCAGAATGTGAATTTGCAGTTTACAGAAACACAATGAGTGACCAAGAATCAGGACCAGAAGAGGCATATCTCCATACTTCAGTCACATGGTCCTCAGGCCAGCTGCTCCTCTATCAGCTGAGGGCTTATTGTAAATGCTGAATTTCAGGCCCCACCCTCGACCTACTGAATCTGAAGTTTTGGGCTGGTTCATTGGTCTGTGTGCAAAAATCCCCCGTGATGCCTTCTTCATTTGAGAACCACTGCTATAGCCATCTCTAGCTACATCTGTAAGGAAATTGAGATAATTAATGCTGAAATTGCATCAGAACTATAGTTGGCATGTTATACATGGCCAATGGGCTCAAATGCATATGTGTCCTTCAATGGTTGAACAAATCAATATTGTGTGTGGCATGATGTGACTCCCATCACTCTCCAGTCCCATAAAACAAATAAATTGGAAAACTCAAACTGATATTACAATATTGCAATCCCTGGAGAGACACATGTTAAGCAGGACCTCACTGAGAAGCTTATCAGAACAGGGCCTAACCCCATCATTAATGCCTCGTGCACACAAACACACATAAGGCAGAAAGAACTTGTCTCACGATTTGGGTTCAGTGTGGCATTGTGGGTAATAAGATGCTGCCTGAAGCATAGTGCAAAAGCCTGCAGGGGTGGTGAGTGTGCTCCCCACTTCTCCTCTGGGGTAGGAGGAAATCAGGTTACAGACTTCCAGCTGTCTGAAGCATTTTGTTTTTTAACTTTACATTTTCTGATAGTCTACCCCAACTTCTTCCTTCCTTTTCTCCTTCCTTCCTTCCTTCCTTCTTCCTTCTTTCCTTTTTTCCTCGTGTCCTATTTTTGGTTCATTGATACATAGGGGTTAGAGGAGCTCTTCAGATAATAGTAGCAGTTCAGAATCTTACAATGCAGCTCATCGTCATCTCATTTGTCTTCAATGTCATCCCCAACTGTGGTAATATGTTAACTAGGGCATCCTTTCCTGGGAGGGAACGCCTTCCACCTCTGCTTGATTATCTTTCATTTGATTCTGCTCTCTGGTCCTCTCCACCCCACTCACTGCCACAAGAAGCTGACAGTGTGACTACAGCAATGATTCCGTCCCCAAGACAACTAATTGACTTCAGCTAATGGAAGGAGGGAGGAAAATAAGGTCAGGCTCTCTCCCTGCAACTTGGCCTCCAATTGCTTTTGTCCCTTGATCAAAGGTTACTGCTCCTTTCAAGGTGGCCTGGTCCACATCTCCGGGTTCCAGAAGCCACTCCCTCTGCTGATCCCTTTGAGCTTTAGGGTGACAACAGGTGGTCTGTGGTCAGCCCCAGGTTACTA
Organism: Noctilio leporinus; assembly: GCA_004026585.1. Lineage (NCBI taxonomy): Eukaryota > Metazoa > Chordata > Mammalia > Chiroptera > Noctilionidae > Noctilio > Noctilio leporinus. The sequence continues at coordinate 594,191 of PVIW01000150.1, forward strand.
CAGTCTCTCTCAGTGACCTGCCACACCAGTGGTCTCCAATCCTGCTGCTCCTTAGAATCTCTGAGGGGGTCTTTAAAATATCAATTTATGGGCTTCACCCAAGACCAATTAAATTAAAATTTCTGCAGTGACTGAGCAGGTACTACATAAGACACTGAGAGTTCCCATGGAAGATGTTTCTGCTCTCGTGAAATGTACAGTTTTGAGGAAGACAGGCATTGGTAAAATAAACACAAATTGTTGCACTTTATAGTGCTACAAAAGGAAAGACTGGGAAATGAGATTTTTTTTTCATTATATTTTCCCCCTTTACCAACGAGTCCTCTTATACCCACTGACATTTTTTTAAATCTCTCCAGGTGATTCTAATGTCAGCTAAGGTTGAAAATCACTGTCCATATCAACCCTGTATAAATAAACCTTCCTATTGTCCATATTCTGAGTGTTTTATCTCCTTTCTGACCCATACATCCCTTTGGCTCGCTATCTCATGTCCACCTGGGGGAGGAAGTAGAAAAGAAGTTTTAGTTAACTCTTCTTTAAATCCTAAGCCTATGTCTTCAAAGAAAAGGTAAAGATAGACTGTCAAATACATAGTTCAAAATAAAAAACACACATACACACTTAGGCACTTAGGTGGTTTCTATAGGACAAAAAAAAAGGCTCTCACTTCAATGTTTACACTGTGTTTGATATCATTCTAGTTGGAAGGAGACTGACAATGTATATTCATGGGGCTACCAAATATCACTCCCTAATTCATACATTTTCATTCTTTCTTTTTGACTGATCTATATATTTATGGCTAAAAAATTTCTTCTGTGCTTTGTTGTATCCCTTAGATTCTGATCTATAATGATTTAATTATCAATATTTTCTAACTTGAGTTTTTATTTTCTCATTGACCCAAGAGCTCTAAGAACAAATTTTAAAATTTCTAATGGAAGGGTTTTATTATTTTTTAAAATTTTGTTCTTAAGCTCTAGCTTTATTTTTCTGTCTTTCTTAATATTTGTACAATTGTTAAGCCCTCAATGGCTACAATTTCAGCCCATTTCTATCTTTTTCTCCTTTTTTTCTATAGGTCTGCTTTATGGACATTGATACTGTGTGGTTAAGTGCACAGCTGTCGTGACTATGACATCTTCATTAAGCATTATTTCATTCTTTATAGTTTTATAAACTTCCTCCTTTGATTTAGTTAATGCCTTTTGGCCTCCACTTTACCTTGGCTGATGTTAACATCCAAATGCCTGCTTTCTTATTGTTTTCATTTGCTCATTAGTTTGTTTTCAACCTTTTTGAGTCACTTTATTTTAGGCTGGTGTCCAGATTTAGGTTTTTCTTAGTTAAACTGGAAATACTTTCATCAGTGGGAGAGTAAAGCTCATTTACAATGATTAATGTAATAAACTTAATTGTTACATTATTTTGTGTTATGCTTTCAGTTTTTCACTAGTTCACGGTTAAAGATTTTGTCTTCAGAGAGTCCATTTTGTGAATTTTGGTTTGCCCTTTGTGTTCCATAGCTATCTTTTTTTTTTATTCTTTTAAAGCTCCTATTGTTTTCATTAATTTTGTTAGCTTTTCTCCACTCTATTTCCTGCTCCTTACAATGCAGTCAATCTGTAAATTTTTATGCTTATTCAAATTTTGCCTTTATTTCTGTACTGTTTATGTTTTCTTCTACATCTTCCCTCCTAGCTCATAATTTTATATCCTAGCCATATTTTCCTTGATTTCTTCCATTTTTGTTTTGGGGTCTTCAGTTACAAAGATAATTATTTCATTAAAAAAATTCACAATGAAATGCTTAGTCACAATTTTTATGTACAGTTAGGCCTCAGTATTTGTCAGTCCACATCAATGGATTCAATCAACTGCAGATAAAAAGAACTTGAAAAATAATTCTGGAAAGTTGATTTCTAAACAATACAGTATAAGTATTTACAAAACATTTACATTGTATTAGGCTTTATCAGTAATCAAGGGATGATTCAAAGTGTGTATATGAGGGTATGTATAGGTTATAAGCTACCATAACTCCATTTTATATACAAGACTTGAGCACCTACAGATTTTCGTATCTGTGAATGAGTCCTATGGAAACCAAGGGATGACTCTATCCTACAGTAACTCATTTTTGGATGGGCCTTCTTTCTATTGCTCCTCATTTCTTGTTTTCTTTCTGTATCTTTTTATCAATGTTATGCTACTTTATTTTTATTGCTCATTATTAAAAGAATTTGATTGCCCTGAATAAACTTTATTGAGGCATTTCCTGTAGGTGAAAGAGAAGTCAGGGTACTCTTCTAGTGGGCAGGTTTTATGAATCAGAGATTTTTCTTCTCTACTGGCCCCTAAATAGATCCTTCCTGCCAATATGGTACATCTATGTGACCTTTGTATGGCCCTGCCTCCTCTGCTTCTATGCAACAAACCATGTTGAGAGAGAAGAAAAAGATTTGTGTTCTGGGAAGGAGCCTCTTGCCCTAGAGAACTATATGCATATATTTTTTAATATTTGTTTTTTAAAGATTTAATTAATTTATTTTTAGAGAAAAAGGAAGGGAGAAAGAAAGAGAGGGAGAGAAACGTCAATTGTGGATACACCCCCAACGGGGGACATGGCCCACAACCCAGACATGTGCCCTGACTGGGAATTGAACTGCTGACCGTTTGGTTCACAGGCCAGCACACAATCCACTGAGCTACATCAGCCAAGGTAAGTATATAAAATACTTTCTGAGACCTAATATCACCAGGCCTTCTCTCTAGTATTCATGTTCTTTCTCTTTGCTTTCTTCCACATGTTTCTGCTACATTTTAGCTCCTTTTACAAGCTCTTTCATATATTTTGAAGTCTAGAGATTGCACCTGTCTCCTAGTTTCACCTAAAGAAACAGAGGAGGATAGATAGTTGAATTAATGTTTGTTCTCCAAACATTAATTGTTGCTGTAGGAGGTGATTTCTGAGAAAGAAGGGGAAAATGTTGATTTATGCTGCCATGTTTCAATGAGGGCAACCAGAAAAAATGGCCAGGCCAGTGAAAGACAACTTAAGCCAACAAGAACTTACCAAAATTTGACCAAATCGACAAGTTATTTAGCATCACATAGATACAAACAAACTAGAAACTGAGAGCTTTTCTCTCTTCGGAGGAAATCTTATCCATTCCCGTGGTTTTAAATACAATGTTTATGCTAATATTCTCAAAGTTTTATTTCCTCCCAGATCTATATAGCAAACTGTCAATATGAAGATTTTGGACCATTTGAAAGTATTGCTGGACACTAACTTCAGAAAGGAGACATAAGATTTCTCAGCTAGAGTCAAAAATGAAAGAAAAGGAAAAGCAGAGGCAGGGGTAATCTAATGCACAGGGGTTAAAAAGAAGAGACAGAGCTTTTACAAATTCATCAGAGAGAAGAGAAGAGATATCAAGGAGAAAATGGTCCTATTAATAAATCAGGAAGCCAACATAAATCAATGAAAATCTTTCAGTGGCTGAACTCCTAGACTTGTTTTCCAAAGTTAGGTTTTTTAAGGAGAAAATTAAAAAGGAAGAAGTCAGAAAAACTTAGCTATACTTTGATATGAGCTATCACAGGAAGCAGGTGCAAATATGAAGGAGGTACTTGTTTACCTGAGTCAGGGAATATGAAACTGAAGCAAACAAGTTAAATATCAACTACAAAAGGTAGGGGCTGTCCACATTTTTGTGGCCTGTTCTTTTTGATCAACTAGGGTCACTTTACTTCATCAGCTTTCCAGCCCAGTGCCCATGGGTACCTCGTTCCCATTTATTAATTTATTTATTACCTATTTGTTAATTAAGAATGATTCAACCTCCTCCACTGCCCTTGAGGAGCGTGTGGATCCAGTTGTGGGCAAAGCTGAGATGTGAAGAAATCAGAACTAGGCAATATGAGAAGCCCTGCAATTGCGACACAGACAGAGGGTATGAGAATCATCTAGAGTAAGACAATGAACTGTGCTGGAGCAGTCAAGAAAGGCTGCATCAAAGAGGAGGTCTTTGAGCTGAGACGTAAAAACAAAGAAATACAACAGAGTACTGTGGTGGAAGGAATAGTGTGTGCAAGAGTGTGGCTCACATAGGGAGCTACAAACACTTAGGTTGTGCAGACACAAGAGACAGAGAGATAAGGGGTAGAAGATGCAGATGGAAATGTTGGTGAGGTCCATGGCATACAAGATGTTAAGTGCCAGGCTCCGGATTTTGAACACATTTGGTGGGCTTGATCAGATTTTGTTTAAGGAAAATAACTTCAATAGCAGTAGGAAGAGTTGGGTAAAACTAAAGGCCAGGAAGCCATTCAAGACAATATTACAAGTGTTCAGGAGAGATTTGAAGAAGGCCTGGCATAGCCACAGGGACAGAGAGAAAAGAAATGATTTGAGATGTATTTAGAAGATCGTGTCAAATGCAGCACAGAGGCACATTAAGACACAGGCTGGAAATCACCCATTGGGTTTGGCAATTAGGAAGTCACTGATGACCTGAGCTGGAGAGGTTACCAGGGATTGGTTGGGGCAGGCAGAAGCCAGATCAAGTATTATTAAGGATGAAATTGGAAATTAAAATCTGAAGGGAGAAGTCTGATAGTGAAGTGAAGAAGACAGAGTTAAGGCCATAAAAAGATTTACAGGAGAAGCTTGACTTTAGACCAAGGTCATAGTTATAGGTGGAGGGGTAAGACCCTGCAGAAAAAGCAGATGAAGACGTATCGTAGAGGGGTGGGTTGCCTGAATAGGTAGGGACAGGAAACGTGGGTTGATATTGAAGGTGTGGGTGGGTGTTGATCAGTTTCTCAGTGAAAAGTAACTGACAGTCGTAAGACTTTGGGCCCAATGGTTTCTTTTTCTGTAGGACATGGTGGAAAGATAGTGAGAAAAAAAGGTTTAAAATCAGCTTAGGTGCCGAAACAACGGACTACAAATGAGTCAAGCCATTGTCAAACTCTGTCATGGACCTGGTTGACTTTGTAAAACAAACTTTGTACCAACTCTCATACTTGGGTAAATTGTCCTTGGGGATATTCAGAACCCTCCCATTGTTTTGGCTGTGCAGTTCTCCCTCCCACCCTCCCGTTCTCTGAGAATGGAAGCTGTGCCTGTCCCTTCTATTATGCGGGGATATAAGTTATTTGTGGAGCAGCCATGTCTAGGCCACGTGCTTCCACCCCTAAAGACCAAGGTTGATTGGTCCTGGGGCGAGAACCTGATCCAGCCTGTGGCTATGAAAATCCCCACATCAAGAATTTAAAACTGGATCTAAAAGCTCCCATCTCAGTCTGCCTTCTCCCAAACTGTAAATTTAAAAGCTATTGGTAGAGCCACTCTTACCATGAGGACTGGAATACAGAAAAAGAAATTGCAGCAGAGCAGAGAGTGAAGCAGAAACATGATAGGAAATGGAGGTGATGACAGGGATGATGTTTTTGACTTCCTATAGTATTCCAGCTTCTGTGTCTGGACATCCCTGCAGCTTTCTTCTACAAAATTTTCTCCTAAAATGATCTTAGCTTGGCTGAATGAGGTTTCTTTTACTTGCAATGCCAAGTTTTCTAACTAAAACAACGGTGGAAACAGATTGTTAGATTTACTCAGATTTTGGAGCATTTGCAGAGAATGGCAATATGAGAATAAGAGAGGAAGAAAGTAGTAAAAGGCGGGCTTCTGAACCCTGGCTGGTAGCACAGTGGATAAGGCACCGGCCTGCAAACCCAAAGGTCGCAGGTTCCATTCCCCAGCCAGGGCACATAACCAGGTTGCAAGCCAGGTCTCCAGCCAGGTCCGTAGCTGGAGGCAGGTGAAAGGCAACCATACATTGATGTCTCTCTCCCTTCCCCCCTTTCTGAAAATAATGAAATAAAATCTTAAAAAAGAAAAAAAGAAAAAAAAAAGGAGGACTTCAGGGGTTTAGGGGATCCCTCAAAGTCCTGGCTACTTTGAAACAGAGGTTCTTAACATTGGTTGTGCATCAGAATCATCCTAGGGAGATTTGAACACTAGTGTGTATGCCCACCCCCAGTTTCTCTGTTGAGCAGGTTGGGGAGAGAGAGATGACTTTGAAATGCACCTGGTAAGTCAGAGTGGGGCTATAGACTGAGAAAGACTAAGAGGGACAAGGAACTGAAGGCCTTTCAAGAAGAGTGGATATTGAGGGTATAAAGGAGAAAGGAGACTGGGCAGACGGCTGGAGACTGGAGGCTGGCATTCAGAACAGGATCTGTGTTGGTAGGTTAGTGATGCAGCTGGAGCACAGAGGAGCCAGAGGAAAGGATTAGGAGGCAAGAACACCAGATGGACAGTTAGAAAGGCCCCGAAAGGACAGCAGGTGCAGAGTAAAGAGTCTGCAAATTGGGATCTCAAGGGTGACCTGGACTTCCGCAGACAGCAGTAAGGAAACAGAGAGATAGAAGCAGACAACAGGCCATCGAATTGGCTTTTCTCCTAATCTATCTTCCTACCCCAGTGGAGCTGTTGTTCTGTGAGCTGCCATTTAGGAAACCTGGGAAGAGAGGCCGAGGACACGGGCTATGGATTTGGATTTGAACCCCACCTCCAGCACTCCCTGCTGTGTGTACCTGGGCAAGTTATTTCCCCTCCCTAAGCCTTAGTATCTGTATATATAAGACCCAAGTGGGTTATAATGCATGAAAAGGAAGGTAATATATTAAAGTAAGTACTCAATCAATGGCATCTCTTATTACTCATTGAAAGGGCAGAATAGAAATGTTTTTGGGGATAAGATAGCTGAGGAAGTAGAGAGCTGAATGGGAATGAGTGTGCTAGGGAGAAGACAGCGGGAGAGTCTTTATTCTGGAAGTAACCAAGGAGGAAAGGATGAGGGACAAGGAGGGATTAACTTGACTCAAACTTCCCATGGGTATTGTGTTTTCTCTTGCGGCTCTAAGAAACTATGACACCCCTAGTGATTTAAAGCAATGCAGGTTTAATATCTTACAGTTCTGTTGGTCAGAAATCCAACACAAGTCTCCCCAGGCTAAAAGCAAGGTGTCAGCAGGGCTGCGTTCTTTTCTAGGAAGTCTGAGGAAAGTCTTCCCCTCCTTCGTTCTGCACTCCTTGGCTCGTGGCCCCCTTGCGGCATCTCCCAGGCCAGCAGCTTTGCATCTCTGACCCTTCTTCCATCATCAGGTCTCTTTCTGACCGTAGCTGGGAATAATTTTCTGCTTTTAAGGACCCTAGTGAATATATTGGCCCCACCATGATATTCTAGGCTAATTTCCCATCTCAAGGTCCTGAAATTAATTGTATCATCAAAGTCCCCTTCACCACATAAAATAACCATTCACAGATTCTGGGGATGAGGACGCTCTTTAAGAGGCCCCCTGTTCTGCCTGCCACATGTTAGGATAAAGAGTTTGGCTGCATCCTTTGTCTGCAGACCCAGATTTTACTGGACCATTGGTGATGTGAAGAAAGTTGGAAATTTGCTCAGGTTTCTAAATGACATGGGGAGACAGAGCTGTTTTGATGTCCCTGCACTGGTCTGCCTGGGGAGACGGCAGCTGTGCTAGGAAAGAGTACACGGAGAGTCTGCCCTGGTGCCCATGGCAGGGTGTGTCTTGGACCAGCTGACAGCAATGTGCATGATGTGCAGGGGATGAGAACTGACTGCAGAATAAAGGTGAGCATGGACTTGCCCTTCACTTTGTTTAATCCTCCTCCTCAACAAGTACTTTCTGCTACCCAGAGGCACAGGCTTTCCCCAGAATGTGCTTTTGCTGTAAAACTGACTTCCTCTCTACTCTACAGCCCTGCCTTGACCCCTGTCCCATTTAAAAAAAAAAAAAAATTGTCTTTAGGAACTGCTATTTGGAAAGAATCTGATGATTAAATATATATTAAGGTGAGTGTTTATCAGGGTCAATGTATTCATATTTTTACCCAAAGGAAAGAATTGCTAATGGTGGGCTTCCAAAAGTCATTCACAAGCTGGAGAGGATGAGGAGGGCCTCCAGGCATACTCCAATTAGGACCAATGTTAGGACAAGCTCTCAATAAAAAGACGCTCCTCTTCTCTGCCTGCTTCTAACAATGCCTTTGAAACTGTGGATTCCAGCTGCTCCTTCCCCAGCAGGTACTGCCCGGCTGTTGAGCTTCATGCCAGAGCATCCTCACTTCCACCTCTCATGTCTCGGATTTGGGAAAGCACTCTGGCAAACTTCCTATCAAATCTCACAAGAGACACCTGCAGCAATGGAGGAAGCCCAGTCACAGGAATTGTTTTAAACCAGACCTGACAACCTATCCAGACGTATGGAGAAGGAGGAAGACGCAGGTATTGACAGTTGAGGGATCAAAAAGACTTAATAGCTGCTCTTCATATTTAACTTTTATGATTCTGTAATCCTTGAAACATTAATAACTTATTTGATGACACCTAAGATCCCCACCCCTCAGAGCTAGGTACCTCAATGTTTAAAGGGGACTTTTCAAGGAATTGGCAAACACATTTTTATTCTTTTCCATATGACCGCATTCCTGCCTCTGTCAGACTCAGTGAAGGTTTTCCATTGCATAGACAAGTTTCCTCTCATTGATTGAAACCTTTTAGCTGGGCATCAGGCATTATCCTCTCCCAGCACAACACTGGACTTGCTGACAGCTGAGAAGTATTCTGACAGTCAGCACACCCAGTCAAGCCCACCCCTGGTTTCTTCCATTATTGTCTTGATGAGCAAGAAGATTCCAGATCACATCTTTGTAATGCAGAAGAGAGCATCTCCATCCTTTCCCTGTGGAGCCAGGCTGGCCCATGGACTTTTCACTAAAATGTGCCACCCAGGAGTTTTGACACTCTGAATCATATTTAAGATGATTCTTTGGAGACTTTCTGGGCATAAAGGAGGTAACAGTAAGGAGTAGAAAATGAAATGATGAGCCCTGTTTGCATTGTTCCCGATATTCAGAAATCGTGCTGGTTGAAACAGATGGCCACCTATAGCAGAGAACTTCCATCCATAATCCAGCAAGTCCCTTTTCCCAGTGTGCAGCCTGCTATACCACACACAGAGCATAGTCAGGGGATGACTGAGGTTCTCATTTCTATAACAAAATGAAAACAAAATGTTCTAACCAGAGGAAAATGAAAAGAAGAAATAGTGAACTAAAATAAAGAATGAGAAACACACCTACAAAAATAAATTAAACAATGAACCAGCAATTCCACTTCTAAAGTATACCCAAGGAAATTGAAAACATACGTCCACACAAAAAATATTGTGGACGGATGTTCGTTATGTGTAATAGCCAAAAAGGGGAACAACCCAGATGTCCATTGATTGATGAGTGGATAAACAAAACATGTATATTCATACAGTGGAACATTATTCAGTCATAAAAGGGAATGGAGTATGGATACATGCTACACATGGGTGCATTTTGAAAACATGCTAAGTAAAAGAAGCCACACACACACACACAAGCACACATGATATATAGTTCCACTAGTCTGAAATGTCCAAAACAGGGAAATTCATAGAGACAAAAAGTAAATCAATGGTTTCCAGGGGCAGGACAGAAAGTGAAATGGTGAGTAAATGCTGATGGATACAGGGTTTCTTTTGGGCATAGTGGAAATGTTCTAGAATTAGGTAGTGGTGGTGGTTGAACAACTGTATATATATATATACCAAAAGCTACAGAATTGTATGCTTTAACTGGGTGAATTTTTAGGCAACTACACAGGTGATAGCAGGCACCACATAGAAGGCATAGGTTAGAGACTCACATCAGAGATGGAGAAAATATTAGACCCTGAGAAGTGGAGTGGCTCACCAAGGTCTGGCAGAGCCTGGGCACTGAACTCACAGGAAGTCTATGCTCCAGTGTCAGAGATCCTAAACTCCAGCTGTGCTGCCCGCCTGTCTGAAAATGAACCACTTTTAAGTAGTAATAGATACTGATGGGCTGATGTGCTTTGCCTTCAAGGTCATCCACTACAGAAGTTTTGTGGGGGAAAAACTCGATAGAATATTTCACAATGATGGAAACTGAAAGAACCTTTGAAGGCCAAAAGGACAGACTTTTGTGCCTGACATGTCCTTTTCTCCCCCCAACCATACATCAGAGCAACAAGGTCACTGGGGCTGCATCTCTTTAAGTCATTATTAGTTGCTCATTTAACAGCAGTCTTATGTATTCCTTCTATTTCTTATGCATTCCTTCTATGTGACGTGACATTTGACTGGTTACCTCCTTTTCACTGGTTTAGGTTTCTATGTTGAGCAAATGGCTTGGATCTTCTGGTATCAGCCAGGAGTGGGTAGAGGAGAGGAAAGACCACCAGTAGCTTTAGAGCTTGGACAATTCTTTGACTATTTATAGACCCCTAATCTATTCCTCGGCTCAATTTCTTGGTCACCCTAAAACAAGGCCTTCAAGTATTTTAAATCTAGACCTGAAGGACTGAACTTTCTTTCCCTGTGAATATCTAATCTATTTCATAAACCCACACATAGTTACATTTTTTTTCTTTAAACTGAGGACTTTTAAGATCTACTCTCTTAGCAACTTTCAAATATACAATACTGAATTATTAAGTATAGTCACCATGCTGTACATTACATCCTCTCCATGATTTATTTGTTTTATAACTGGAAGTTTGTAGCTTTTGATTATGATTTACATTCTTTGTCCCTTCAGGACTTTTTATAATACCAAATAAACAGTTGCTAAGGGAATAGTTAAAATGGAGATTTAGAAGCCCTGGGGGGTAAGGATAATAACTAAGATTTATGTGAAATTTCCCCTATAGCTTAACACTGTACTGGGTACCTAACTCTGCCAATACTGCCAAATACCCTAATAACATCAATGGCTCAAAGATGGTACTACAGCCCTGGAATGGCATTTGAGTGTCTACTGAAATATTAACTGACTTAAAAGTAGTTTCTTTTCATATCTACCTAAATATATTTTAAGCCAAGGGTCTGTGAAAATATGTGAGGGCTTTCATTTGAACACAAAGTTGCTGCTTATTCCTCATCCTCCTACATCCTGTAGGGACAGAGGGTGCTTGTTCAAATGGACAGCTTGCCAAGATACTCCACTGTCCTCATCCACACCCTGTCACACAGCTGTAAGACTCAGTCTTTTTTTTTTTTTAAAGATTTTATTTATTATTTCCAGAGAGAGGGGAAGGGAGAGAGGCAGAGAGGGAGGGAGACATCAATGTATGGCTGCGTTTCACCTGCCTCCAGCCACAGACCTGGCTGGAGACCTGGCTTGCAACCTTGTTATGTGCCCTGGCTGGGGAATCGAACCTGCGACCTTTGGGTTCGCAGGCCGGCGCCTTATCCACTGTGCTACCAGCCAGGGCAAGACTCAGTCTTGTTGTTAGACACACTTGTCCAGAGAGTACACATGGAGTTCAAGCATACCTCAGAAGGTGGTACTCAGGGGCACATGTATGGCCAATCCTGCTCCTGATTACCACCCTTGTAGATAGTTAGGCCATTCTAATTCTCATAGAGAAAGAATTCATACCAAACCTGCATTCTGGATTCTACATCAAGATTTATTAGCTCATAATGCAATTTGCTTGATTGTGCACATGTTGGGTATCTTAAATACATATGGCTGGGAGAATATCTTTAATGAAGCTCTCTCTATGTTCTCTACTTTAGCGTACTGTTGGAGTTGGAGCAGTTCTCTCTATATACTTGGGGAATGCTAAGTGGGTCTCTAACATAGATATGGGTGACCACTTCGCCAGTTAATGAGGCAGTGCAGAACTAGAAGAACGCCTGATAACCACCAAGGCAGGGACTCATGTAGTGCAGACCCCAGAAGGGGCAATAGCATGTGACTTGCTGATAGGTTTGTTCAAAACAATTTCTCATTAATATGGGTTCTGTGCTATCTGAATGGAAAAACAGGGTGTCTATGTGCTACCTGAATGGAAAAGCAGGGTGCCTATGGAATCTCCAGGTTGTATTTTATCTATCTACAAAATGAACCACACTCCTGCCTTAATGAAAATGCTACTCAATTACTATGATTTTATTAACAAGACAAGTGTAGCTATTTAGTGTGTAACAATGCAAGAGTTATAATTCCAAGGGGATTGTCAGATGCTAATTCTAAATTCCAAATGCAAAGCAAAAGTTTTATTAGCCTCTTCCCTGCGAAGCATACTTCTACTCTGCACTGCAAAAATATTTGGATTTGGTACCTGGGCAATTCAAGTCTTAAAGGTTGCTGTGGTCATCAGCTTCTTGTTTTATGGGTTTTTAAAAAGATTTTATTCATTATTTTTAGACAAAAGGGCAGGGAGGGAGGAAGAAAGGGAGAGAATCATCAATGCATGGTTGCCTTTCACCTGCCTCCAGCTATGGACCTGGCTGGAGATCTGGCTTGCAACCTGGTTATGTGCCCTGACTGGGAATTGAACCAGCCACCTTTAGCATATTAAAAACCCATGAAGAATTTCACAGTTGAAAATATATTAAACTAAAACTTAATTTTGGGTTTTGTTCACATGAAGTAAGGAGAGCCAAGTATATTACATTATGTGTCCAAGATGTCTCTTACCTCACCATTTAGTATAGTACGAAGTAGGATGGGACTTCTATTGTCTCAGAAAGTAGGCTAAAGTCCCAAAGACCCATGAGAGGTCCCCTAACCATGATTAAGCCTGAGCAAATGAGAGGGGAGAAAATTTTAACTGGATATGAGATTGAAATTTTAAATATGCCTAAATTGAACTGTTCAATAGCTGAAAATAAATCTTAAGTATCCAAATGGGACTTTTCCTATAACTGAAAGTGACTTTGCAAACAGGACCTCTCAGAGAAATCTACAGAGAAGCAGGGAAGGAATAGATTTGCCCAAAGATATTAGGATGTGTGGGTCGAGGAGAAATGAAGCCATTCCTTGTGTGTACCCTGTTGAACTAGTGTATTTAATATGTAAGCTACAGAAATAAAGCAGATCCAATTCAACATTACAGAAATTTCCTATATAAGTAATACGTGTAGAACATGGTGGTAAGAATACTGTAAGAAAATATAAGAGGAGAAATCCTATCACAGCCTTTAAAAGTGGGAACATTTATAAACAGCTACAAGTACAAATCATAAAGTCTAAATGGAAAACCATTTAGAGATGAGGGTCACCTGCTGTTCAAGTCACTCTGGGCCATGTCCTTTCTCCTCCCCCAGGGGGCCAGCTGGTGCCCTGGCTGGGGTCTGCCCAGGATGGACAGGCTTGGAGGACCATGGTAGTCTAAGGGATCTGGGACCTAACCCTATCCTCAGCTTCTGTTTGCTAGAACCAGAGACTTGGGATTCCCAAATCTTCAGGGGATAGATTAACTTGTAGTTACCTCTTTTCTCTACTTTGGTTCTTTGGAATCTAAATAATGATTTAGATTCCCTAAATAATGAGAAACAAATTTTATTTTGACAAAATTTCATTATGTTTCTTGCTGTAACAGATAGTTTGAAAAAATGCCAATGCTGGAAAACATTGGAATTTTTTGTAAAATTCAGTGGTTTGTGAATAGAAGAGTAAAGGACAACTTCATCTGTTTGGTTCGTGGAAATCCAGAGTGCAACACAAGACAGAAAGAAAGAACTGCTATGATAAAATTACAAAGTAATACGGGTTTCTATAAGAGGATTCAAGAAACCTTTAAGGATGAGTGGCATTTGATCATGATCTTGAAGAATTTTAGTGTATAGGAAATAATAGTCAGGATATCAAGAGAAAGTTTCTCTGGGCTCACCTGTCTTTAGAGCAAACTGGTTGAACAAGATTCTTATTGTTTACAAGCAAATAGTCCAAGGATTCTATCTACATATGAATATTATTAGTAAGTCTTTCCCTAATACATAGAAAATATCAGTTAAAATGGAACTCATGGGTGGTGTATTTCAGTTTTCCCTTTGGAAGTTCCCTCTGTCTGGGAATTCAGCTTTTCTACCACAGAACATTCTGGAATAGCTGTAGCCAAGGTTCAGAGGACCTGGATCTAGACAAACAATAGATCTTGGAAAAATTAAGTTTGCTTCATATTATATTTCAAGCCATGACAGAATTATTTTGGAGTCAATTTTCTATTTTCTGTTCTGATTCCCTAAGTTCCTGTGATTCTTTTCCTGAATTCTGCTGTCCTCTTTGGACAACTTTCTGAAATCTGTGATATGTAATGTATCTGTACTTCCATTGAGTGCCACAAAGGATTTACAGAGAAATCTGGTAAGACTGTAAACTCCTGGAGGCAGAGGCCTTTCCCACTTAGCCCCATTGCAGAGTTCCCAGTGCGTTGCTGGAACACGCTGAACAAAGGTTTTCAAATTAATGGATTAAACTCTGCTGCTGAATGGGAATGATAAATCGGGTAACCAATAACGGACTATACAGAGTGTATTTCAGCAACAGAGTTTTGTTCATGCTGAATAATTATCAGAATGATAATAAGTAACTTAAGAATATTCTAGGGTCTGCAGAGTTGTTTTGGCCATTCCACAAGGTCAGAGCACCTCGTAAAAATGATTGATGTTTTCTGCCTTCCGTTAAGCTGACAGCCCTCATCTCACACTGCAGTTTATGGTTCCTGACCCCGCATTCCACAGCTGACCTGGAAGAGCCACATTTCTGCGCGCCAGCTCAGAGGCAGGCGGCAGGCAGAAGGGGCCTGCTTGAGCCAGCTGGCCAGACCCTGCGCCTTCCCCAAACTTCCCCCGATTCAATCATGATGCCTGTGACAGACAACAGCACTCATCTTTTCAGGAACACCCCAGAACACAGAGCTCATCTGTGCTTCTAGGCTGGGTTTTGCAGAAGGTTGGGAGATGGCACCCAACCCCCTCCGGCGTGCCAAGAGTGCGTCTGGCCTATGTGATACCCAGGCAGCTGGCACACGCTGGCACTCTCTGGGGTGACGGTAGAAGCTGTGAATCATGCCCTTTCTCCCCCCAGAGTATCTGGAGGAGTGGAATCTGCATCACAATATGTGCTCTGGGGCTGTGGGGAAGGATCCTACACTTCGTACAGAATGCCACTGGGTACAGAAGCCAGTGTTTCTAAGATTCATGGTTCAGCTTCCATGCGTAGGTCTGTAGTCCAGAAAAAGTGTAAAAGTGATAACACCAACTACCTGGACAGTGTGTGAGAGCTGTGCAGTGGTCAAACTTTTTGCTGCCCCCTAAGAAGGGCCCTAAATGTGCCCAAGGAGTCGCATACCCCATTTGTAAAATGGAAGACACCTTGCTAATTGACAGGCCTGCAATGGTGTGGCACTTTAAATTACCTTGGCATTAATTGCCTGGACAGGTTGTTCACTCAAATTGCCCTGGCTCACTAATAACCTGAGTGAGCTGGTGTTTTAAATGACCGTGGCACTAATGGCCCAGGCTGGCTGCTATTTCGCATCGTCCTGGCACTAATGGCCTGGAAAGGGGGCTTGCTTTGCAGATTAACGAGTGTCCTCCAAATGGCAAAGGATTATGGAAAAAGAAGGAAAAACAAGCATTTGCAAGGGAAATAATAAAGAAGCGTGACTTCTCTTTCTCAGCATTAGGTGTCTTATGAGTAGGTCTGGAGTGCTATGCCTTCTCTGAAGGAATATATTACACTTTCACCTCTCTCTTTTTTTTTTTGCACTCTAACTACAGACCACCATTTACTTTTCTCTGAACTTAAAAAAATTATCTACAGTTCACTGAAGAAGAAATACTTCCTTTGCTCCAGCCATAGCTTCACTCCTATCCCGTGCTCTTGCCTCATCCCCAAATTATTTGTTCACCAAGCATTGATTGATTTAGTGCTCTATGTCAGCAATTTTCAAACAGTGTGCAGGAAGAAGTTTTAAAGCATGCAATACCTATTTAGTCAAAGGCACTGACCTCTTTTCCCTTAGATTGTCAAATAAAAGAATGACAAAAGCTAGCCCCGTAATAGCTGTCTGGTGTGAATGCCCAGGGTTGAACCGTAGGTCATCTAATAGAGTTGCAGCTTATTGGTCACGTTGCATAATAAGGGTGCATCTCATTGGTTAATTCTTGGTACTCAAAATCCTTATATACAAGCATAGGCACCTGACTTTTTAAAAAGTCACTCTGGGACAAAAAAGGTAGGTAATTATTTACAAAAATGTAATAATAATTACCTACCTTTTTTGTCCCATCGTTAACAGGAATAAGACAGCAGAAACAGCAATCCCTTCTCTCTTTGTGCTCCATTCTAACTCTTTTTCATGGCAACCTGAACTTGCAGAGGCTCTCAAGGGATGGTTTAGTGACAGGATTTTTCTTTTCCTTTTTGCTTCCTCTTTTCCCTGTGATCAGGGGAATAATAGAAAGAGGGTGAACTTTTAAAAGGATGAGATACTTATACGAAATGAACTGTTACTGGAAATCTTTAAGCTACCAATGTATTTTCACAAATGAAACAAGTTTAGGATTTTTTACACATTTGCAAGATTGACTGAATAAATTAAGAGGATTAGATAGAGCTGACTGAATTCAAGTCAATACAGATTAATGGAGAACCTACCATTTGCAAAGCGCTGTGTTAGACACTGCAGTATGTGTAAAAATATCTAAAGTCTGGCCTCCGCTGTCAAGAAACTGAATGTCCCACAGTGAGTTACAACACAACATATAGTACTTAAAACTGCTTCTAAAGTGAGAAAGAGCCCTTCACAATGATCAGCTTCTCTAAAGTGACACAAATGTTTCTCTTTTGAGAAAACATGACTTCTTTTCAAAGGAAAGTTGTTCTTTCATCCACCCATCAATAGAGGTAGGTTTTGCTGGGCACAGTGGGGGTGGGAGAGGGAGTGAGGGTTTAAAATGATAAGATATGGGTGAGAAAACCTCTAAGATTTTACCTGTGAACATCTAAACCCTGTTAATGTCAGAGGATAGGCATAGCAATCTCAGTATGTTTTGATAAAATAAACTCTCCAAGGATATCTTTTTAAAACCCAAATAATAATTCTTAACAGCAGTTCAAAAGAAAGGCTAGGAGTCCCCTAATCTCATGCCTAAGAACACGCAGGTGGCTTGGTGACCAGTCCAGAACAAGGACCTCGGTCATCCTCATTTCTTATCCAGTGCTTATTCTATGTTGCCTATTTCTGGCTTCAACGGATGCAATGACACAAAAGGAGAATTTAAAGACAATGCAGAGAGATGTGGGAGTATCATAAGGCATAATACAAGCCTATCTGGGCATCTCTAGCTAGGAAAATAGATTTCAACAGTCTCACTATGGGTCTTTGACAAATTTATTAACAGCAAGCACAGATGTGTAAAAAAGAAGACCTTCCAGGAAAAATAGGAATTATGAGAACTTGGATAGTTGCATTAATGCCAAAATCAAAGAGAAGGCAAGTAATTACATCTTGTAGCCACATATTTTTCTTATGGTATAATATTTATATGTGGGGTGTTTTTGTTTTCTTAAAATAATATCTACAAGGCACTGACCCTGCTTCTGAGCCTTTATTTTACCACATTTTACTCTCCCAGTCTTGACCGTCCTTCCAGACCCAACGTCCTTTCATGTCCTTCAGGAAGTCTTTCATTTTCCCCTTGTGGGACCAGATGGAGGAGGAAGAGATCATGTTAATGATGCAAGTTTTCTACTTTACAAAATTCTCTCAGATCCCTTTGAGTCCTCACAGCAGCTGTGAGGTCATTTGAGTAGTTGCATTATTCCGTGTTGTAGATGGAGACCTTGAGGCTCAGTGTTGAGGTGGAATCAAGCCTCCAAATGAAGCTCTCTTTCTCTCCAGCTTCAGCATTTTTCCCCTTGTGTTAGACTGGTCTCTCCCTCACTGAATTTATTTAAATCCAGGAATGTTCTGTATTTTATTGTTTTTAAAATTTATATATTATAGTAAAATACACATAGCATAAATTTTGCTATTTTAACCAGCTGTAAGCATACAGTTAACATATTCATAATGTTGTGCAACCATCAGCACCATCTCTCTCTCTAGCTCTTTTTTATCTTGAAAACCTGAAGCTCTATATGCATTAAATACTAACTTCCCATTTCCCCTCCCTCCCAGACCCTGGCAACCTCCATTCCACGTTCTGTATCTGTGATTTTGACTATTGTAAGTATCTCATACTTACATACAGAATATGGGTTTTTGATAGGGACTGCATTTAATTTCTAAATTGTTTTGGGTATTATCGACATTTTAACATTATTAAGTCTTCCAACATGGAATGTGTTTCCATTTACTTATGTCTTCTTTAATTTCATTCAGCAATGTTTTTTAGTTTTATTGTACAAATCTTTCATTCCATTCCTTAAATTAATTTGTATGTATTATACTTTTTGATGCTATTTTAAGTAAAATTATTTTCATAATTTTGTTTTCAGATTATTCATGATCAGTGTATTAAAATATCAACTGACTTTTTCTATATCGATGTTGTATCATGTTACTATGCTGAATTCATTTATTTGTTCTAACAGTTTTTCTTTTGTGTGTGAAATCTTTAGGATTTTTTACACATCAGATTATATTATCTGCAAACAGAGATAATTTTACTTCTTCCTTTCTGACTTGGATAAGTTTTATTTCTCTTTTTTTTCTAGATGTTTTGGTGAGAATTTTCAGTACTATGTTGAGCAGAAGTAGCAAAAGTGAACATTATTGCTTTATTCTTTCTTGATCTTTGAGAAAAAGCTTTTAGTCTTTCACCATTGAGTATGTATGATGTTCACTGTGAGTTTTTCATATATGGCTTTTATCATGTTGAGATAGTTCCCTTCTATTCCTAGTTTGCTGGGGGATTTTTTTTTTTTTCTTGAAAGGTTATTCAATTTTTTCTAATGTTTTTAATGCAAATGATCATGTGCCTTTTTCTTTTTGCTCTTTTAATGTATCTTATGATATTGATTGATTTCTGCGTATTAAATCATCCTTGCATTCAGAAAGAAATCCCATTTGTCATGGTATATAATCTTTTTAATATGTTAATATGTTACTGAATTCAGTTTGCTAATATTTTGTTGAACTTCTTACATTTAAATTCATAAAGGATATTAGTCTGTCATTTTATTTTCTTCCGGTACCTTTAGCTTTGGTTTTGGGAAGGCTTGCCTAACAGAATGAGTTAGAAAGTGTTCCCTCCCCTTCAATTTTTTTGGAAAATGTTGAGAAAGATTGATACTAGTTCTTTTGCCAATGTTTGGTCAAATGCACTAGTATCAAGTTCAGGGTTTTAATTTGTTGAAAAATTTTTTTATTACTGATTCAATTTCCTTAATAGATGTAGTTCTTAATTTCTCCATTATTTAGTTTTGGTAGGTTTTGTTTTCCTAGGAATTTATGCATTTCATCTAGTTTATTTAATTTTTGATCTTACAGTGGTTCATAGTACTTTCTTATACTCCATTCATTTCTGTAGAACCTGTAATGACCCCATATATATTTCTAGTTTCACTAATTTGGAGGCTTGTTTTAGGCCATGTAGCTAAAGATTTGTCATTTTAAATTTTTTCAAAGAATCAACTTCTAGTTGTATTTTTTCTATTTTCTATGTCATTTATTTTTTTTCTAATATTTATTATTTTTCCCCTTATTGTGGGTTTGGGTTTAGGTTTTGTTTTGTTTTGTTTTGTTTTTTCATCTTTTTCTAATACTTTTAGCTAAAAAGTTAGATTGTTGATTTGAGATCTTTCTTGTTTCTTTATCTATTTATTTTTAAAAGATTGTATTCATTATTTTTAAAGAGAAGGGCAGAGAGGGAAGAAGAAAGGAAGAGAAACATCAATGTAAGGTTACCTCTCACCTGCCTCCAGCTAGGAACCTGACTGGAGACCTGACTTACAACCTGGTTATGTGCCCTGACGGGGAATTGAACCAGTGACCTTTGGGTTTGCAGACTGTCACCTATCTACTGAGCCACCAACAAGGGCAGTGTTTTGTTTTGTTTTTAATTATTAAGGTATATTTTATTGATTATGCTGTTACAATTGTCCCAATTTTTTTGCCTTTGCTCCCCCCCTTCTAGTACCTCCCTCCCCCCAGCAACCCCATCCCCCCTTAGCTTATGTCCACGAGTCATGCATTTAAGTTCTTTGGCTTCACCCTTTCTTATATTATTCTTCACTTTCCCCTGTCTATTTTTTACCCACCATTTATGCTTCTTAATCCCTGCACCATTTCCCCATTTCTCCCGCTTCCCTCTCCTAGCTGATAGCCCCCCAAAAGATCTCCTTATCTATGACTCTGTTCCTCTTCTGGTTGTTTGCTTAGTTTGTTTTTGGTTTTTTGTTTGTTTGTTTGTTTTATTTTAGGTTCTGTTGTTGATAGTTCTGAGTTTGTTGTCATTTTAATGTTCATAGTTTTGATCCATAGTTCATAGAGGATCATAGTTTTGATCCTCTTTTTCTTAAATAAGTTCCTTTAATATTTCATGTAATTAGAGCTTAGTGATGATGAACTCCTTCAGCTTTACCTTATCTGGGAAGCACTTCATCTGCCCTTCCATTCTAAATGATAGCTTTGCTGAATAGAGTGATCTTGATTGTAGGTCTTTGCTTTGCATTGCTTTGAATACTTGTTGCCAGCTTCTTCTTGCCTGCAAAGTTTCTTTTGAGAAAATCAGCTGATAGTCTTATGGAAACTCCTTTGTCGGTATCTCCCTGATTTTCTCTCACTTGCCGCTTTTAAGATTCTCTTTTTATCTTTCATCTTTGGCATTTTAATTATGAGGTGTGTTAGTGTGGTCCTCTTTGGGTATAGCTTGTTTGGGAGTCTCTGTGCTTCCTGGGCTTGTATGTCTATTTCCTTAGCCAAATTTGGGGAGTTTTCCTTCATTATTTTTTTACATAAATTTTTCATTTTTTCCTCTTCTTCTCCTTCTGGCACCCCTGTGATTAAGATGTTGGTAGGTTTAAAGTTGTCCCAGAGCTTCCTAAGCCTCCCCTCATATTTTTGAATTTTTGTTTGTTTATTCATCCTGTACTGATTGACCATTTATTTCTTCTTTACGTTCCAAGTCATTGATTTGAACCCCATTTTCCTTCATTTCACCATTGGTTTCATGTGGATTTTCCTTCATTTCACTTAGCATAGCCTTCAGTTCTTCCCTTTTGTGCTTGCTATACTTAGGCATATCTGTCAAGTCTGTGAGCATCTTCATCACCATTGTTTAAAACTTTGCACCTATTAGCTTGGCTGTCTCCTCATCTGTCAGGCTGGCTATCTCCTCATCATTTAATTCTCCCACTGGAACCTTGATCTGTTTCATCTTTTGGGCCATACTTCTTTGTTTCCTCAAGTTCACAGGCTTCTGTGTTTGCCACTGTGCCTTAGGTAGAGCTGTTGCTCCTGTTACATTGTGAAGGTAGGGAACCTTAGGTATTCCTCAGTATGCAGTGGCCCATTCCACTTTAATGTGGCACTGTATGTGAGAGGAGGGTATGAGAGGGAACAGTGCTGCTTGCTTAGCACTCACCTCTTTTCCAGGCATTTCTCCCACTTCCCATATGGAATTGATGTCTCTCTAGCTGTTGACTTGGCCATGATTCTCAGAGTGGGTGGGTCTGTGGATGTTCTAGGACCATGGATGGGGGCCCTCTAAAAAAGCATACTCTGCTGAAATACCAGCAGTTTCTTCCTCCACTCTGACCTGATTGGTTTTCACAGTCAGAAGCGGTGAGGCTTTATTTTCCCTGGCATTGGAACTGTGAGCTGTGGTGTGGTCTGGTCTGGTGCTGGGAGCACTCCCTAGGTGTCCCTCCCTACTTTTTAATGGGTGACTGGGCTTTCTGCTGACCAGCCATAGCCATTGTCACTGCAGGCACTGCTGTGTCCATTTTCTCTCTGTGCAGGCTTCACCCCTCCTACCTGTCTGTATGAGTATTTATATTTTTGTTTGTTGAACTTCCATGCAGCTCAACTTTCTGGAACTTATTGTCTCCAGTTTTTGACATAGTTGTCTTCTTTCTTAGTTGTGGAGGGAGGTGCAGCATGACTACTTATGCCTCCATCTTGGCAGGAAGTCCTCTTGCTTTTCTTTAAAGTATATTTTATTTATTATGCTATTATAGTTTTCCCAATTTCTTTCCCCTTTGCCCCCCGCCTCCTGATACTCCCCCTCCTTCCAGTAATCATTTCCACCCCTAATTCATGTCCATGGGTCATGCATATAAGTTCTTTGCCTTATCCATCTTCTTTACTATTCTTAACATCCCACTGTCTATTTTGTACCTACCAATTATACTTCTTAATCACTATACCTTTTCCCCCATTCTCCCCCTTCCCCTGTCCCACTAATAAGCCTCCATATGATTTCCATATCTATGATTCTGAACATGTTCTAGTTGTTTGCTTAGTTTTGTTTTATTTTTTAGATTCAGTTATTGATAGTTGTTTATTTTTTTAATGTGAGCATTTGTAGCTAGAAATTTTCCCCTTAACACTGCTTTTGTTATATCTTGTAAGTCATGATATTTTGTATTTTTCAGTCATCTCTAAGTACTTCCTAATTTCACTTGTGATTTTTTTTTTTTTTTTGACCCACTGGTTGTTTAAGAGTTCATTGTCTAATTTCCACAATGTTGTAAGTTTTCTTTTTCACTTCTGGTATTAAATTCTAATATATCCCATTGTGATTGAAGAAGATATTTTGTATGATAACTACATTTTTAATCTAATGAGACTCACTTTGTGACCTAACATATTCTGGAAAATGTACCATGTGCATTTGAGAAGAGTGTTCTGCATATGTCTGTGAGATACAGTTAGTTTTTTGTGTTAAGTCCTCTATTTCCTTACTTATTTTCTATTTTTTCTATCCATTATTCAGAGTAAGGCACTTAAGTCTCCAACTATTACTGAATAACTGTCTATTTTCTCCCTTCGATTTGGTCAGTTTTTGCTTTATACATTTTGATGATCTGGTATAAGGTGTGTAAATATTTATAATTTTTATAACTTCTAACTCTATTGAATCTTTTATTAATATATAATTTCCTTCTTTTTCTCTTCTAATCTTTTCTATTTAAAGTCGGTTTAGTCTGAGCGTAATGTTTTATAATTTTTCTCATGCATCTTTTCTCCAAAACTAAATATAAACATTAAAATACAATCTTTTGTATTTGAACTACCTGTTCATTGAATGAGTATAAGTGAATGAAGTACAAATGCAAATAGCTTCATATTCAGAAGGCAACAATATATGCAAAGAAGGCAAAAGCAATTATGGGAAATATGAAAGTCAGCAAATAGTTCAGAGATCTTGAAACTTAAGATTTGTAGTCCTATTGAATATATCCTTATGCCTTTTATGTGAGTAAGCTATTTAATGCCATTTAAAAGTAATCAATTCTTCAGAATATACAAAAAGCATATTCAATTGAATTTTCCATATATGAACCTTTGAAACATCTTCCTCTAAGTAGAAAGGAATGCTTTTGAAACAAGCTATTTCAAAAATTGTGCAGGCCAGATGGAAATCATTGAGATGTTAAGCCATGCTAGTCTATTGTCTTCCCTGACTGTTTTCAGTTTATAAGTGAAGTAGTTATATAACTTTAAAAAGAAAAAAAAAACTGTATAATACTTTTTAGTAATGGGCTCAGCTAGCCACTAAAGTGACTGCTGGAACATCAAATTAGCTTTTGTGATAAATATTGCCATAAAACCTGTAATTAGTTTCTAATGATCCTGCATTTTTCATTGGCTGAAAAGCCATAAACAGATGAAGATTTTGGCTCCTTGGCAAACTTTTTGACACAGATACCTGGGAAAAGGGAAAAAATATATATCTTTTGACATACCCCAGGCCATAGAAATCTGGCAAGGAGCTCTTGTGCTGGGACACATAGCAATTTATTCACCAATATTTTTAACTCCCTCCAAAATTGTAACTGTAAGCATTACAGGTCAAGATATGACTGAGGGGTTTTTTTTTTCTCCTAACTAAATCTTAAAGCAAGAGAAAAAGAACTGTTGGGTCCTTAAGATCTGACTTGACCAGCCAAACAGAAGAAAGATGAAACAATCAACTTAAGTACGCCCCATAAAAGCAAGGAAAGCATACCCTATTCCTTACTTAGATTTTATTTGCTAATTTGAGATGCAAAACAAAAATCCCATGAGTATTTATTTGTCCATTTTATTCAGCAAATACTTGGAGGTTGTTTTGAATGCTAAATACTGGCCTGTTGCTATATGCAAACCTGAGTTAGCTACTGTCCTGGCTCTTGCTCATAATTTAGTTGTTGGGTTATGGAGTAGGAAAAGGGGGTAAATAAAGCAATCAACGCTATATACCCTATAGCATAATAGAAATCTCTCCAAGCATTATAGAGACTGAAGGAAAGATCTACAACTTTTGCAATGGGTTTTAGGAAGACTATATTGAAAAAGTGAATGTACCATTAAAGATATCTTAATGGATGAATGGGAATATTTAGGCAAAGAAATTTAAGGTGAGCAAAAACAAGACTAAAAAGACATGTTGCTAAAGGGGTTAGCAAATGCTCTTGTGTCCAGAGCAAGAGGTGTACATAAAAGATTGGCAGCAAGTAAGTGGGGGCATGAGTTTTTATAGTGTCCATTCAGCAGAAAGGTTTATCAGCAGGTATTGCAGCTTAAATATTAATGAGAACTCCATAAAAAAACTGAGAAGCAGTCACTGAGAACAGAACCAACTCATGTTTTGCTTTTAAAAAAACAGAATATTCCATATTCTTAATAACATTCCACTCAAAAATCTCTTCCATAGGTTTGGCTCTTCACTAGCATAACAGTCTTGCAATATAGGGGAGACCATCAAAAAATACCCACTGAATAGAAAGTCTAGGACCCTTCATATATTTCCCCTTTGAAGCTGTTCTGCTTTTAGACATATTATTTAACCTCTCCAAATCTCAATTTTATCAATTATAATATGAATTCAATAAAGAGTTTTTCATCTGGATTCCCTAATGAGTTTCAGAAGGTTTGTGGATACCCTGAATAATGTAGTTGGGGGCGGGCGGGGACGGGGGGACTTGGAATTTGTGTATTTATTCTCACATGTTTAAACTTCAGTCACCTTCAAAATACTTTCCATTTGATGCAATACATCTATTAAAATGATTTCTTGAGACTGTTTCTCAAAATAGTTTTTGAACTCATCAATTTTGATGGCTTTTAGAGCTTCTGCCATTTTTTGTTTCACCTCTTCCACATCAGCAAAACATTCCGCTTTGAGGACTATTTTTTTTTTTTTCTAGAGGACTTTTAATTTTTTAAATCCAGGTAAACAATCAAACAACAACAACAAAAAAACATTGTTTGGGGTGAGATCAGGTGAATAGGAGAAGTGGGGCACAGGGGAGCATGCCATTTTTGGTCAAAAACTGCTGAACACTCAGTGTGGTGTGGGCAGGTGTGCTCATAAATCACCCATTGTGAAATGGGCAAACATGTTGAGTCTTCAAAAAAAAATTACCAAAGCTGAACATAGTCTCTCATAACACCACCAGCTGGTCCACTGATACAAATAAGGGTTCCTAGAGCACTCACCTAATGGGGGAAGCCTGTACTATAAAGAGTTCCCATTCCAGGAGATAGATAATTTGGGTTTATTTGGGGACCACCTTTGTATAAAATCTCATGCATAAATGTGGGTGTGCATCTTTGTAGCAATAGGTTTATAGTTTTTATTGGCTTTTCAAAAGCTCAGTCATGTCAGAAAACTACTGAATTAAATTATCCATAATATCAGCTCAAAAATCTCTAGTTCTCTAAATCTAGATTTAATATAAGCCCTTGGTCGTAAACTGTCATACTGTCAAATTTTATAAAATTAATAAATGAGTAATTTTTAAAAATAGTGCCACAGCACAAGTATCTCCCAATCTATTGTGGTAATGAGTTTCTAAACCAAGTAACTTGCTGAAGACCATACAAGGAGAGGGTGACCTTAAAATTTATTGTCTACACCAGGACACTTTTGAGAGTGAAAGGTGACACTTCAATGGGATTCTGGGGCAGCATGCTAAAATAAGAATTGTCATAGGCAAATCCAACTGGATGGTCTTCCTATAACACAAGAAGCAAAAATTGCTGGTAATCAACTATATACTAATTCTCCTCAAAATTGTGAGTTAGATCTAGAAATCTAGAAATTCACATGACTGCTGTCATACTGATGAGGTTTACATTGACCATAATAGTCCCCAAGATTGATAGATTGTGAGGACTTATGCTATTTGAACCAACGAAAAGTTGAGGCCCCTTAACAGAAGGACATGATTGTTATTGAAGGTAACAGACAGGAAGGAGCTGGAGGGAGGACCCCATAAAAATGCTATTGAGTCACCCACCATGCAGAACCCACAGGGTGTAGGGTGATAGCACTTTTTTGTGATCACCTCCAGGGTTCAGTAGTTCACTATTTACGTGTAAGCTTTGAAAACCAGATTCACTAGAGAACCCAGAAATGATGTAGTGCAAAGAATATAGTCACCATTTACAGAAGACACTCAAAGGGCCAAAAAATAATATAGGAAAAATTACTCTTACCAGTAATTAGGGAAGTGCAAATTAAAGCAACAGGGTAACACCACTTTTTGCTAATAAGACTGGGAAAATGTAAAAATGTCCATACCTCACATTGGAAAGTGGAGTGCAGTATCTTAAATCTATAGATTTCTCTATATTTTTAAACCGATTGTATTCATGCATTTTGTAATTGGAAAAACTAAGTTAAAAAAATAAAACAAAACAAAAATTAAGAACAAAGAGAGGCAAAGAGAAAATAGAAGGGAAGGTAAAGAAGAGCAGTGTGAAGGGGCCAGGGAACAGAGTGGAGTCTTTGGAAAATGTGACAAAGTAGTCATGGAACCTTTAAGAACATGAGTGTATATAATCCAGTTTTAATGTTTTCATGTCTCTGATATGAAACCATTCCCTCCCCCTAAGCTGCAGTAAAGTCTGTCGCTCACAAGGGCCTTGTGCACTATTCTTTAGGCCTGCAGGAGCAGAAGGGAGAACCCCCAGATTAGAAAGGGAGCAAGGTCAGGACCTGACAAGGGGCAAAAAAGCTCAGAACCAGAGAGACAATGAGTACTCAGTTTCCTGTGGATTTATCAAAATCTTGGAGGAAGTTTTGTTGTTGCCACAGAACACAAGAGAGGAAATTTGTGGCAACTTTAGCTAAATCTCAAAAACCCAAATGACCCTAGCTGATATCTTAGTGACTAGTTGTTAGGAACCTCAGTAAGCCCTATTCCGCCTTGGCATCAGAGACGCTGTCTTGCAGTGATTTTGTTCATCTCTGCTTTCATCTGTTATATTGAAATTCTATTTCAATTCTCAGAGGGTGATCTTATTTCCAAGGCCTTGGGCTACACCTCCCAATTGTTTGCACGCACCAGCCATGAGCAGGGACTGCAGACACTGCCATAATTAATAGCCTTTATTCTCTGCTTCCTGTAAGGCCAAAATATTTGGCAAATTATAAGGTTACTTAAGGCCCAAATCTCTGGGGTACCATCAGTTATTATCTGGATCTTTAAACTTTGCAAATGGAAACAATATCTTGCATTAATACAATATCTCATAGGAATTTTCCAAGCATTTCAACATAGTAATGTGATGTATTTCTAAGTTGATCTGTAACAAGATTATACTGCAGGTGTAGTGCAAGGTACTAGAGGTATAAAAAGAATAAAGTATGGTGTCAGCTTTCAAG
Source organism: Noctilio leporinus (assembly GCA_004026585.1). NCBI lineage: Eukaryota > Metazoa > Chordata > Mammalia > Chiroptera > Noctilionidae > Noctilio > Noctilio leporinus. Next base: position 621,911 of record PVIW01000150.1, read on the forward strand.
CAACTAATAACCCACTGCTCAGTCAGGGTGATACACATGACAGATGCTCCAAGGGCCCAAGATTACAGCCTAGATGGGGACAACCGTAGGCTACTGCCCTTTGTGTTGGATACTTTCCATTAACCTCACCTCCCCTGCTCCATCTTCCACCCTTTTCTGTACCCTTGCAGACTGGCCCTTACCAACTGTATCACCCAGGCTCACGTGCCCTCTGGTCCCTGCTCAGGTTCTTACAGGAGGCATGCTCAGGAGACTGGCAGGCAGAAACAGGGACAGGTCTGGTGTTTATGCCCTGCTCCCTCTTTCCTGAGGATCCACAGTCCTAGCAAGGACTGCAGCTCCCTTCCTGTGGCTCCTCTCCACCCTCCACACTCCCTGTGGAGTGCCAGTGCTAACATACCTCCTCCTTGGCCCTGTAGACCAAGAGTTGGTAACAGCTTTTAGCACCTCCAGTCTCTGGGGTCTCAGCCCCTAGTGGGTTCTCTCCACCTACTCACATGTCAGTAGTGTTTACCCTAAACTTCTTCAGTTCAACCATCTGAGTAGAAGTCCTGACAGACCTTGACAGATCCATGTTGAAGCAAAGGTGAGTTTCTCAATGCCCCTCACGGGTTAGCTTTGCTAAAAGGAAGCTCTGCTCAGGGCCCAAGGCCAATAGTCAGGTGCTCTGATAGCGCAAAGAACGCAGAGGCAAATGGGAGAGACCAAATGAGAGAAAAGGTCCAAAATGCTTCGGTCTGAAAGTGACATATATCATTTCTTCTCACAGTCCACTGGCCACAATGTCATGTTTATGGCCCCACTTGATTTCAGGCAGCTGGGAAGTATGGAGAAATACATAAGTAGTTATTTGGTGAGCAATAAATGTCCCTCCCCACCCCAGTGCAGGGAGCAGTAGTTTAAAGCAAATCTTCAGGGAACTGGAGAAAAACAATTCAGAAATCTGCAATATTGTAACTGTGTACACGAGGACATGTTTTCACATGTTAATATGAGACATAAGATCACTTTGGCATATGTTGAGATATTAAGATCACTTTGGCATATGTATCAAAAACTGGTAATGATAGTTTCTACAAAACCACTTTCCAGAGCTGTGGGGTCAGTGAATTTTGAATTTTCGAAGATAATACTAGGAGCTTGCTTCATGTTGCTCAGAGGCTTTACATCTCAGAAATAAACATCCCTAACTTGGTCATTTTGCCTGGGAATAGCCCTAATTATATTTTTCCTGTTATTATTCTCACCAACCACTACAACTCTTTGGGGGGTGATCATCTGAGGTAGAGACAAGGTACAGTCAGCCTGAGATGACTTTATGTAACAGAGAAACTATCCCTGTAGACGCATGTCTTCTCTTTATCCCAAGGAACCTCCTAAAGGAAAAGAACCAAGTTCACTCTGTTTTCCCCCAAACAAGAGATTTTAATTCAGCATAGCAATTATAATGGTAGAATCTCAAATATTCACACAGGTATTCAGCAAATATTTATTGAGCTCCTACTAGGTGTCAAATGCCAGGCAAACTTCAGATACTGAAGATGCAGCAGTAAACAAGCAGACACACAGCCATCTCCTCCTTGGCCTCCCGGGAAAGAACAGGCGTCAGATAATGAGTCATGAGACAACTTTCTTGTGACCAGAACTACAAGACAAAAATCCAAAATGGACAGGGAAATTGAAGGGGGCCTTCCTAAGACCAGCAGTTGGGGAGATAATGGGATAGATGGGATGCTGGTAACTTCCAGCCTGAAATGAGCAGGGTTTTTCAGAGAGGCTTGGCGGGGGAGGTAAGAGGAGGGGTGGTCTCATTTCTCCTAGGTACCTAATGTAGAAAAACATGCACCTTCGGGGTCTAAAGCCTAAGTCTTATTGGTTAGTCACTAGAGTTCCCCAAGTTGGAAAAACAATACTACCAACTCCATGTCCCAATTCTAGAACTCCTAACCAATGTGGGACGTGCTTCTGCTTGAACTGAGCTATATCCATCTCTATGTGGGCAGGCCAGTGTGTTGGACTGGCTGTCAGGAGAGCCCACTGGAAAGTCACTTGCCTGAGAGACTAGGTCACTTGTTTTCTGAAAATGACTTCTAGGCAGAAGAGGGACTCAGCTGAGTTGTTTTGTTTTGCTTTGTTTTGTTTCCAGCAGTAAAATTGTCTATCATTAGAAGTGAGAGGTGAGTCTTTCGTGGAAAGGAGTGGCTGTAAATAAAAACTAAAATTTTCATTTTAAATTATTTTTTTTTTTACCAAAAGCTTTAATCCGGGCCCCTGAAGACCCATGTACAGCAAAGCATCATACAACATGGGAGAGCGTCATCCCAGGTGTGGAGAGGACACAGCACGAGGGCCATGGTGGAATACCAGGGAACCAAGACCCATCGGGGCAGCTCCCCAGCTGCCAAAATCATTGACAAGGCAGGTCCACACTCCTCCGCAGGCAGAAGTTTCAGCACCAGGTAGCGGTGAAGGGCACCAGGGCAGATAAGAAAAAAAATTGATGGACACCACCTGGTAGCTGACAGTAGTTATTCATGAGCACAGGAGCGAACCCCCTGAGAACTCCCAGGAATAATTTGAAGGGACTTTGTGAGGTGTTGGATAACCTGCAATAAATAGTAAGTGCTGCAAGTGCCAGCAAAACACCGGTAATTACAAGATAAGAAAGTGGACGATAATTTCTTTGGTAACTTTGCGAAGCAGCTTTGCATCAGAATTGTGGAGTGATAGGGTTTTAGCTACCCATATACCTACTGTAAAGACAAATCGGTGAGCCAGAATTTTCAAATCGATTTCTGGAGAGTATCGGGGGAAATTTGCCACTATAGGAGGCAGAGAAAGCCAAATGACAGGAAGAAACCAGTCAAGAATCTAAAAAGGGAGACAGAGAGAGAAGCTGAAGAAACCACCATTAAAAAGTTCAGACACCAGAATTTAGGGAATTAAGGAATTTAAAAAGAGAAGCTGGCAAATAACAGCAATGAACTCTAGCTGACCCATTTTTAACCAGCTCAGAGGTCCAGCCGCAGGACGGAAACTGGGAAGTAAAGCGGAAAGACAAAGGGATTGGAACGAGCTGGATGCTCTTCAAGCAAACAGACCTGCAGGCACAGGGACAAGCCAGACCAAGGTGTGAAGGGACCGGAAGACGGTGAGATGCCAAGTTGGCTGCACATGGATCCCTGCAGAGACCTCGGAGGCAAACAGGGCCAGATTGCTACTGAGGAGCTTAAAGAAATAGCATGATTATATGGGATGAAAGAGCGAGAGGGGAAAGAGGAGAGAGATTTTCTAATTTTTTCCAGGGAAAAAGAAAAAGGCTTCCCCTGGAAGGGCTCAGCTGAGACCCTTCAGACACGGAGTCCAAGGCAGCATGAGACAGGGATCAAGCCCCATTGTCACCCACTCTGGCCCCGTGGAAGTGGGATGAGGTTTGCTGCTTTGAACTGGAAGCCAGCCCCTGTCACTGGCTGTCCATACAGGGACAAGCATCAGCTCCTCACAAGCCACTTGCTGCCCTACTGAGTGTCAGGGTTAACTGCCAGCAGGAGAAATCAGCTCTAGCCCATGCAAGCACACAGTTTTATTTTTAAGATATTGAGTAGTTCACAAAAATGCTAGAATACCTGGAGAACAGATGATGCCCCAAATCCCACCACAACTCTCCAGGGAGGAACCTCCTGCTGCCCACCCCCTGGTGCAGACACAATAGCCAATCCTGCTGATACTCTACAGCTGCCTCAGTGGCCCCAGGAAAGCCAAAAGGGTCCTCAAGACCGCTGACTGTGGTAGGGGCAGGGTCCATGTCCTAGCCACAAAGGAATCTGGGAGAGCAAGTGTTTGGCATTTCCCACTTCAGTTGTAGAAGGCACCTCTGCCTCCCAGAAGGGTCCACAAAGTGATGGCTCCCCAAGGGGGCAGTCCTTCAGACACTGAGGGGTCAGAGAGGACCTCCCACCACCATGGCACTCAGCTTGGTGAGCAGCTTCATGTGTGATAGGAAAGGTCTTATCTGAGTTGCCTCATAAGGGCTCCATCTCTGAACACCTACTCCGTGCCTATCCATACCTGGTACTTAGCACTTCTCCTCACCTGCGCAGTCTGGGAGGGGAAGCCAGCCAAGGAGGGAAGCCTGTGGCTTCTGCCCTCCCTACCTTGAAGGGGAGGAAACAGGCTCTGCGAACATTCCCCAGAGTACAACTGTCCATCTGTTACACTTGGATGTAATGGGGGTATCGTTTTTCTTTTTTTCCCTTTAAGCATTTTGCTACATTTTACTAGTAGCTTCCATGCTGCTTAAGCAGGTAATCATCTATTCCTTAAAAATCTTGACACGATTTATCGGAGAGTCTGCTTGGCTTTCTAATGAGTGATCACAATAGCTGTACTTGCTGGTGACTTCTTTTTTTTTTTTTTCCTTTCCAGATTTATCCAGGTCTGACTTAATCGCCATAAACAAGGAAAAACAAGATCAAATTAACAGATGAAATCATAGGGTTTGGAGCTGATACATATTAATGAGCGCTTACTTTTGTGATCTGGATAATAATGACCCCAGACCTTGATAAAATTAGCTGAAAGGAAAACAAACATATCAGGGAGCTGCAGTGCTTGGATGTTTCTAGGCTGGGAAGGCCCCAGATGCAGACAGAAGATTTCTGGATGAGCCGGAGGGAGCAGGAGTGGGGTCTGCAGGACAAATGGCCTCTGTCACCGCACTGTGAGCTCCTGCCCCTTTAGGGCTAGAGGAGGCCTGCCTGTCCTGGGAGTGGTCCCGTGACACCCACCCCCCACACTGCCCAGACCCCACTAGGCTGGCCAGCTGGCCTAGCTCCAGTCTGAGAAATCAGACACAATCTAAGCCACGCCTCGATGGAATTCTCTTCAGTCCTTTTAATAGGCTTGAAGTCTTTTACATCCATAGGAAAACCACCTTTGAATTAGTGGTTTTGTTCTCTGAAATGTGCTTTGTATTTGCTCTAATCAAATTCCCTCTCACCCAGATAAGCATTAAATGTGGATCACATCAGAGGCAAACAGTTGCAACTCCCAGCCTGCTCTTCTCAGGGAGGAGAACTTGCCTTTGTTATGGAAATATTTCTCCAGTGTGAGCTGACTCTAGGAAGCCGGCACCAGCCAAAACACACCCTTTCAGGCCTGTGTTTCTGCATTGCTTCAAGACCCAGCAAGGCCTTGAATTTGGAAGGAGAGTTCTCTTTCTACGTAGAAACATCATCAGGTTTTGAAAGGAGCAGTAAGGATGCCACAGTGGAGTCTGAGAAGCAAGGTCCACCTCGCTGTCCTTCCCTCACCAGATAAGACATTTAACTTCACAAGGCCTCACTTTCCCCTTCTGTACAGTAGAGGTAATATAAGTGCTTACCCCAAGCACTTATATTAATGTGTATAAAGTGCACAAAGCAGTTCCTAATGCATAACATGTACATAAAACTTTCTTATTTTACTGCACATTTTCCCCCATTTTTAGTATTAAATCACAAAATAAATATTCTTGAAATACACGTCTACATTTCTGTTGGTGGCGTAGAGCAGTGGTTCATTCACAAGTGGGGTCCTCACACAAGCAGCATCAGCGTCTTATTAAAGAAGTTGCTAGGCAAGTGATTTCTCAGGTCCTGTCCCAGACCTGCCAAGTGAGAAAGTCTAGGGGTGAGGGCCAGCCAGCTGCCTTTTCACCAGCCTTGCAGGTCACACAGGTGTGTGCTCAAGTCGGAGAACCACAAGTACGAGGGCAAGACAGCATAGGAAATCTCTTTTAGATGAAATGTTACCCTATAAATGTCACCTGCCCAAATCTCAGCTTTTTTTTTTTAAGATTCTTTATTTATTATTTTTATAGAGAGGGGGAAGGAACAAAGGCAGAGAGGGAGAGAGACATAATGTGTGGTTGCCTTTCACCTGCCTTCAGCCACAGATCTGGCTGGAGACCTGGCTTGTAACCTGGTTATGTGCCCTGGCTGGGAATCGAACCAGCGACCTTTGGGTTTGCAGGCCAGTGTCTTATCCGCTGTGACACCAGCCAGGGTCAGTTTCTTAATTTGTTGTCTATCCTATTATATTTAATGGATTGGCACTTACAAAAGTGGCTTTGGCTGGTGTCAAGTGAAAGTGAAATGAGCTACATTCTGCTTCCCTCGCGGTGAGCTTCTCCCAAAGCAAGTTTCAGAGAGAGTTAAAACTTCGTGTGTTCCATCTAAGCACTCAAGAAAAGAATCACTGAATCACAGCTCCAACAGAAGAGGGGAGTCTTCAGATAAATCAGAAAGACAGGAAGCTACCTTCTCATGACCCTCATGGGACTCGAGACTGACAAAAGGGAAAAGCTATGGAAAATTTTAATCTTTCTTATCCCAAATGTTCCAGACAATATTAATGATAAACATGGGGGCAATTGTTTTTAAATAATAAGACCACTTTTTAAGGTTATAGACCTTTTGTGGGTTTATCTGCACAAAAGATAGGTCTTTATGAATAGATCAAATTTGCCAATCAAGACTCAAAATGCACAAGTTTATATTTTTTTGCACATGTTCCTGGAATAGCTTAGGTTCTACAGTAGATTTGCAATCTACAGTCTTGAGAACCAGCAATGCACCCCAGGTCATGAATCTGATCTCATTATACTCTAATTGTAAGAGTCTTTTGTGTTTAAAGGTTGTGTTATTATTACTGTTACTAGAATAAGAGAATGTTTTTATCTTACTAATTAGGCAAAACTAAGGCTTTCTTCTATGACCCGAAAGTGCTGTGGAACCAATGCAGCCCGTGCCACTTTGAAGCCATCCGCAGACTTTACATCTTGAACTACTTGTACCCAACACTTACAGCACAAGTTCCATTCAGGGAGGCTTGGCAACGATCACATTCCCTCACCGGGGTCTGACATCTGTCAATTCTACAACACTCTATAAGTTGTGACTGCTTTATGGAGGCAAACTGTGGCCGATGGAATGGATCGTGTTACTGAATAGCCACACCTCTTGGATTTAGAATCCTTTAAATATTAGCATTTCTCTGGACTGCAGAACATTGTGCATAAGAACTAAAGGTTACATAAATGCCACTCTTCCCTCCATTTTGACGTCAGCTGAAAGTGTCCCCCCTTCCCCTTTCCCTGGTGATTTTAGTCTGTAGGAAAACTATTGTTTCAGCTCCATTTCTCTCTTCAGATTTGGGGGTTTCTTTTCATTTCAATTTTAATATTATAACTCTAGCATACTTGGGGTCTAAGAACAACATTCTGAGTTATTAGTTGGGAAATCCTGTTGATTTTTGGCTTCAGAAATTATTTTTTTAATAAACAAACAAACAAACAAGAGGCAGTGATGGCAGAGCTGTTAACCACTAGACTCTCTTCAATCCCTAAGGCTCTAGTAGAAAAGAATTAGGCTAAAGAAGACACCTAGGAGAGGCCACTGAGGTCTAGTTAGGACTGGACTAGGGAGGGACCAGTTAGTGAACAGCAGCAGAAAGCAAGGAAATCCTGTGAAGAGTGATGAGGCATTAACAAGAAGCACAAAAACACATGGTAGGGCTGTAGAGTGTGTCCTTCTACAGGGCTGATTCAGGAAAGGAGAAAAAAAAAAGTAAATTCTCAGCCTTCTGCCTCTACTAGCCTTTAGCTTTTCCCCTCCTTTTGTTAGACATAAGAGGCAGAAAAAATGCAGTAAAGTGGTGAAGTATAGGGCTGTGGAATCATATAGACATGGATACAAGTCTTGCTTTGTGTTTTGGGTTTTTGCTGTTGTTGATTGCTAGCTGTGTTACTTTGGGCAAGTCACTCAAAGTCTCTTGGCTTCCATTCTGTCCTGAGTCAAGTTCAGATAATAGCAGCACATCATTGCCATGTCAGATGAAATAAGTAGCAGCTCAGTCCAGAGTAGCTCTTCCTGTCATAGTTCACAAGGCCCTCAGCTAAGTTACCAATAGGGTAGGAAGAGTGAGCCATGAGACCAGGGGAGGTGGGGATGATTACCTGTTAGAAGTGCTGAGCAGATATTTGCTGACTATATCTGTTTTTCACCATAACCTTGTATAATTTTTTAAAAGATTTTATTTATTATTTTTAGAGAGAGGGGAAGGGAGAGAGGTGAGAGGGAGAGAGACATCAATGTGTGGCTGCCTTTCACCTGCCTCCAGCTACGGACCTGGCTGCAGACCTGGCTTCCAAACTGGTTATGTGTCCTGGCTGGGAATCAAACCAGCGACCTTTGGGTTCAAAGGCCAGCACCTTATCCACTGTGCCACCAGCCAGGGCCAATTTTCTGGACACTTTTTATCTCATCTTTCCTACATCATGATGTCTTTGGTAGGCAAAATAAATTAGAAAACCCTCCCCCAAGATGCTCAGGTTAGAACCTGTGAATGTTACCTTACATGGCAAAAGGACTTAAAAATATATGAATAATTTGAGAATTTTAAGATGGAGGGATTATCCTGGATTATCTGTGTGAACCCAATAAAATCACAAGGGCCCTTCTAAGACAGAAATGGGAGGGTCAGAGTCAGAAGAGATGTGACAACAGCAGCAGAGAGAGATCTGAAGATGCAGCTTTAAAAATACAGGAATGGGCCACCAACCAATGAACATGTTCAGCTTCTAGGTGCTGAAAGAGGCAAAGGGCCTCGAAGGGAATGCAGTCTGGCCAGTTCCTCAGTTTCAGCCAAAATGAAACCCATTTTGGAATTTTGAGTTCTTGAAGCATAAGGTAATAAATTTGAGTTGTTCTGAATTAACAAATGTGTGATAATTTGTTATAGCAGCCATAGGAAACTAATACAATGGTATACTGTTCTGTAGTTCTACACTGCAATAAAGAACTACAAAGAAACGCAACTCTGCCTAATGGATAGACTGATTTGTTCATCCCAGCAATTCCATAGATTGACCTCAAAGATGTAGTGGAAGTTACTTTTTATTTAAAAGTGAGCATGGTTTACTTAAGAGAAATTGTTGTATATCAGAAGACAATAAATTGCCTGAGATTCATTTTAAATCTTGGGGGGGGGGGGTTGAATTGCTATTAAATCTTGGTTTTTACATCATTTTCAATGATAGTGGTATTCAAGAAGGAAGTTTCTAGAACACAGCCAGCCCTTACCTGTCACTCAGCCTTCACATAGTATATCAGAATGGTTTGGGAAAAAATATCCAATGGAGCAAGCTGAGGAAAATCATATCAATTTCAGGCTACAACTCAGTCTCCAAGGATGGCAGCACAATGTCATTGCCTATAGTTACCTTCCATTCTTTCTCCATCACAGACTCAGACCTTTTTGCCTCATTTTGAACACAGCTTCACTCTTCTGCCTGGATCAGAGTCACCTCACTTCCATACATTGTTAATATCTACCCAGGCTTTTATTTTAAATTTTGTCTTTGCAGGAAAAATAGCTTCGCCAGAGATACGAGCTAGGATCCCCAGAACTGGTCTACAAAGCAGACGGAATTGATGGATTGAAAACTGAGCCCTGAGTAATAGATTCAGTCCTTAAATCTCTGACCAGATTCAGCTCCCAAGCAAAAGGACAACATGAATCCACAAACCACAGGATTAGGGATCAATTTTCTCCATCAGAAACAACCACAAACTATCAATTTGTAACTCATAAAAGTACAAAAAATACTTTACAGATGATAAATTACGCCGTCTATTAGAGCGCCCAGTGCCTGGTGGGATCTCAGTCAAAATGTGTAGGTATTTTTGTAAAATCCTTTTTTTAAAGGGTAGGGACTCATAACTGAAAACATGGGCATATGTTCATTAGGAAACCTCAGTCTGTGGTGACGTTGCACTCGTTTCCTTAACAAGTATGCAGTAAGCACCTATGGCATGTTGCATGGGGACACTTTTGGGAGGAAGTCACATCTGGAGACTCTCTCTGCCTCTTCACAGTCTTCCTACTCTTTCTCCTCATTTTTCAAATCCCAGGATCTAGCCACCTCCCTTATGGTTCACTCCCTTTGCAAACCTCACCACATTTGAGACAGCTTCTTCCAAGTCCTTTGTGATAATGTACAAAGTCCAGGGAAACTCTACTTGCAGGAGCAAGGGAGCAGGGCGAGCTCCCAGTCACCACAGGGAGTGTGACAAGGCCCATGGGAGGCCCTCTCCCCCACCCACCCCATCTGCCGATCTTCGTTGCCACCCTGGCCGCGGATTCCAAGGAGTGATCTGGTTGGTGGTCATGAGTGCAATTGCCCAGGCTGGAACAGGTTCTGGGCAAGCGGAAGGCAGCCTGGCTTCAGAAATGTCTTCCAGACTGTAGCTATTAGGGCTTTCACATCAAGAAACGGAGCAGGGGGGTGTAGAAAAAAAGAAAGGGATATGTGGGGACTGGATGGGATTTGTTCAAGACCAAATTTAAAACATTCCACTTTTTTTTTTTGAAACAACTTACTTTGTAATCATTGCCTTGGCGTCTGGCCCTCTTTCATTTAACCTCATCTGCCTGACTTTAAATTCATGGAACAGATTTTCACTGTCTTGGACTCCAAGCAGTTGGCTGGTGGAGTGTTCTTGGATGTTACCAAAAAAAAGGCATTTGATACCATTAATCATATTGCCATATGTAATAAATTGGCTGCCTATGGTACATCGCCTAAAATTGTCACATGGTTCCAATCAGAGCTCTGCCAACTGAAAGTGGTTATTGGAAACTCTGACTCTCCCTTTCAAGCATGCCTTCCCTGTGTTCCACGGGCCTCTCCTGTTTGCGCCACATGTTAATGACCTGCTGGCTCATCGTCTGCACAAAGACCAGAGCTTCCGAGGAGGCACATGTCTGGGGGTGATGCTCCACCTGGGTAATAACCTGCGTGGTATCAAAGTCGCATGCTATGGTCAGCCTTTGACAGCAATCAGCCTGAAGTCTAACCTTACACATCACTTGATTTGCAGTTTTGCCTCTGCCTCCAACGTGGTTCTTTTCCAGTCTTCTTCCTGGGCCTCTCCCCCCACTATACGCATATATTGAATTTAGGGGAGCAGCATCCTCTGGCAAGAATGCCGTTGTCTGTACTCATCTTGGCTGGTGGACGGGGTACCTGGCACCCCGCAGTGGTGGGGATGCTCCCAATCCATTTGAGAACAATTGATTTCAGCAAGTGGGGAACAGGAGGTAGACAAAGACAGAAGTGCTGAAAGCATCATACTCCTGGCTTTAATGGATTACACTTGCCTGTTAAGTTTGCTTTCTTTGTTTCAGTTCTTTTCCTCTAGCTCAAGCCAATCTGGATAAAATAATAAGGAACCAAATTTTCCTCCCCACCCCCCAAATCCGATTGTTGTTGTTTGGTTTTAAAAGGCCTTTATGAAATGTTTTAGAATGTGACTCCATATTATTTAAAATGGAAAGTACTGTGTAAGTGTTTCTGGTGAAAACTTCCTGTGTGCCATGCCCCTTTCCAGGTATTTGCATGTGTGTGGGCATGTGTACACATGTCCCTTCTGTATGCACATCTGTGTGTCCAAACTCCAGCAGGAACCAGGTACTGAAATCCTAAAATACTGTGATTTTGTCTCATTTCCAGCAGCTCTAAAACAGGAAATACAGGAAATCTTAGTCACCCTCCCACCCTCAAATCCCAGGGGGAAAGGTTCTGTTCTCATGAAATTCACAGCTTGCTATGTGCAGACTCAGGAGGTTGAGGCAGTTTGGGTAAGGTTCACATAAACATCCCTACTACCATATGAAACCCATAAATAATGCCACTGTGGCTGAAGGAACCCCAAGGTCCCTCCTTTTTCCACACTACATCTACATCTTTTATCTTAGTTAGACATTCAGTGTTCAGGGGAGCCCGAGAACAAAAAATGAATAGACAGCCTTAATAATAGCTCTGAGTGAAATACAGAGCCGGCGAGGTGGTTTGCAGAGAACCCAGCCACAGCCCCTACATGCCGATGAGAAAGAAAAGGTCCAGCATCCCTGTTATTTGAAGAAAGTTCCAGAAAATGAAGTTCCAGGTTCTACTGATCTCAATCTTTCCCCGTGTAAGTGGTGTGGTGCACATGTAATACATTTGACCTTTGGTTCAAAGAAAGACAAATAATAAAAGTGAACTAAATGGCAAGTTCTGATAAGAATTAGTGTTGACTTGCATATCCCTGAATTGGCAATGCTTTGAGGACACATAAAAGCGCAGTAATACATCCAACTGTGCAAAGAATTCCCCACACTCCACCCACCCATTGGCCATAGTGAAAAGCTTAAGTATAAATAGTCATCACTTGTCTATTCGGTGGCTCTGCTATAGAAATATGGTTTGAGGATGCTAAATGATTGTATTTCTTTGTCAGCAGACAGTATTCAGACTGATAAGGAGTTTCCCCTTGCCCTATACACACCTACACGGAACTAATTGGGTTTGGTACTTAATGGTGCCACACTTTTGAAGAACCCAAAGCTCTTGCAAATGCTTTCCCTTCTTTCTCATTTAGTATTCACTGATCATGTGCTGAAACCTACTGTCATAGAGTTTAGTTCAAACACAGACACACACACACACACACACAGGATTACATACTACAATCTTATGTGTTGTGTATGTTTTTTACCTTTCCTAAAACTCCTTTGAATTCATACTTTGTTTTGAAATCTACTGTACTACAGGAGCTGTGGACTTTTTCAGACCCACTGTATGAACGTGTTTCTTGTTGAAGTTGTTGCATCATAGCCAGTAAGCTACAGTCATTGCTAATGGGAACATTCAAATTAAATACTTGCAGGGGGAAATGGGAAAGTGCATTGCCAAAAAGAAAAAAATAAATTATACACAAAAACTGGTAAGATGAGAATGTGGGGAAGTCTTCTAAATCAGGAGGGTCTTTATGGACTTCAATGTCACATGAGGCTGGACCTTACCATTTTCTTTCAATTGTTTGGTGAAGGGCTGCCAGGAAGCCAAAGACAATGGCACAGCCTTTTTGCAGATTCAGGCTTAACTTAAGCAGACACGTTTAGTGGGTGGTGTTAGAGGCCAAGTACTGAATGGATCACATTAATTAGCCCAAGCTAGGTGTAATAATCGTTTATTACTGGGTTGGAGCAAAACCACTAGTAGCTAAAGGAAGGACATGGCAAGACTTTAACACCAAAAGGTCAGATCATGATACAAGAAGAAACCCTGCTCTGAGACAAATGTCAGGAGGTGCCAAAAGAAGCATCCTAATAAAGTAAGGGTTGGCCAAGGTTTTCTGTAAAGAGCAAGTGAGTAAATATTTTAGGCTTTGCAGCTGCATATGACCCCTGTCACATATTGGGGTGTGTGTGTGTGCATGTGTGTGTGTGTGTGCTACAGTCCCTTAAAAATACACAAACTACTCTCAACTTGAGAACCCTACACAAACTGGTTCATAGGCTGGGTTTAGCCCATAGGTCAGACCTGTCCTGCAGGTGGTAGTTTGCCAACCCTGTAAACTCCTGTTTAACAAACATTTATTGTGTACCTTTTACATGGTAGACATTGTGCCAAGAGTAGAGCTATCTAGATAAATGGTTTGGCCCTGTTGTTAAGAAGCCTCTAATTTAGTGTGTTCTCACAATCCAGCAAGAAGTGGATTAAGTTGTAACTAAAATTGTACATGGGTCCTGGCTGGTGGCACAGTGGATAAGGCACTGGCCTGCAAACTCAAAGGTTGCTGGTTCGATTCCCAGACAGGGAACACATAACCAGGTCGCAAGCCAGGTCTCCAGCCAGGCCCATAGCTGAAGTCAGGTGAAAGGCAACCATACGCTGATGTCTATCTCCCGCCCTGCCTCGCTCCCTTCCTTTCTCTAAGAATAATAAACAAACTCTTTTAAATAAATAAATAAATAAATAAAAGATGACTGTCTTTAAAACTAATACTGGGCAATACCATTTAACAGTTTTTTGTTGTTCTGTGTTTTTCTGAAGAGTTGACTAAAGCATTTTCTTTTCTAATTGTATCTTCCTTTATTTACCTGTTACTTACCTCATACCTTGTGTTGCTAGAACCATACGCGTCCATTACATGTGCAATATACCTATACAGATATAGGTAATGTTCGTAGCTTTCCTAAATTGCAAATTCATAATGTCTATACCAGTTCCAAACTATTCACTATTTAGAAACCTACAAGAAACAAAATCTATTCTGTAATATCTTTTATCTACTGTAAGAGTATGAAGATATATACTGTTTCCTTATAAATAGAATCATTGTTCCTGGATGTAGATGTGCACTCGTTATGCCGAGATAAGACAGATGTGGTTCTATTCACCTGGAGACAGGTGCTTCATTTATTTCTTCTCCAACACTCTTTTTTTCTGTATATAGGCCTGCATTTCTGACCTATATCATTTTCTTTCTGCTGAAGAATTTCTTTTAACGTTTCTTGCAGGGCAGACCTGATAGTGATAAATTTTCTTAGTTTGTGTTTGTCTAAAGTCTTTATTTCTTCTTTACTTTTGAAGGATAATTTTGCTGGATACAAAATTATAGGTTGGTAGTCTGTTTCTTTTAATAGCTTAATATTTTATATCATACTCTTCTATGTCTAATAAAAAATCCATTATATTTTTCATCTTTCTTTCCCCCCTCTTTTTTCAAAATTTTGTTTGTCTTTGGTTTTTTGAAATTTGAATGATATTGTAGGTGTAGATTATTTTTTAACCCTGATGTTTGTTTTCTGAGCTTCCTAGATTTGTGGTTTGGTATCTGTCATTAACTTTGAAAAGTTCTCAGCTATTATTACTTCAAATATTTTTTCTACTCTGGTCTCTCATTTTTCTCCTTGGTATGTTATACCTTTTGAACTTGCCCAAAAGTTCTTGGATAGTCTTTTGGGGATTTTTGTTTTAATTCCTTTTTCTGTTTGTTGTTCTTTAAGTCACTGGAAGGCATTCCTATTTCTTACAGTATTCTTTATTTTAAGCACTCCCTTCTGATTCTTAGCATTTCTATTTCTTTGCTTATATTATCCATCTTTTCTTATTTTCTTTTTTTAATTTAATTTTATTGTTGTTGTATTACATCCATCCCATTTTTACTCCCCTCTGTCCCCTTCCCCACCTACCCACTACCCACCAAAGTCAATCCTACTTCTTGTCCATATCCGTGGTTCTACCATACTAGTTTCTTGACTAAACTGCTCCCCTTCTTTGCCTCTTTCTCCCTCCCTCCCTCCCCCTGTCCCCCTTCCACCCCCCCTACCCACTGAAGGTCTATTCATTGTATTCATGTATCTGGTTCTGTTTTGCTTGTTGTTTGTTTTGTTTATTATTGTCCTGTAATGGGTGAGATCATATGGTATTTGTCTTTCACTGACTAGCTTATTTCACTAAGCATAATATTCTCCAGTTCCATCCATCTTATTTTCTTTTGCCCATTAGAGCCCTTTACATTTTAATCATAGTTATTCAAATTCTGTGTCTGGTAGTGTGATATCTGCAACATATCTCAGTCTGGTTCTGATGATTGCTTTGTGTTTTTGCTTGATTTGGGGAATGCCATATATATATATATATATATATATATATATATATATATATATATATATATAGTTTAAAGCAGAGCATATTGTATCAGGTAATATGACCTAAGGTAGATAAACCTTCAGTGAAGCTCTATGTTAATTTAGCTGGGAGTTAGATTAGTTTTAATGTTTTCAGTGGCTCTAAGTGCCAAAAATGTCAATTTCTCTAGTGTCCTTGTTTTAGGCTTTGCTAAGTACTTCTCCTTAAAGAGTCTGCATCTTAAAGTTATTTCTGCCGACATCCAACATTATTATACTGGAGCCCTGTTGGTGAGTCAGTAAGAAGTGGAGAAATATAATCTTATAACTAAATCTAAATGTTTTTTTTTTTTTTTTTTTTTTAAATTTCATTATTTTTTAGAAAGAGGGGAAGGGAGAGAGGTAGAGAGGGAGAGAGACATCAATGTATGGTTGCGTTTCACCTGCCTCCAGCCACAGACCTCACTGGAGACCTTGTTTGCAACCTTGTTATGTGCCCTGGCTGGGGAATCGAACCTGCAACCTTTGGGTTCGCAGGCCGGCGCCTTAACCACTGTGCTACCAGCCAGGGCTTTAATTTAAATGTTTCAGTGAGTTTGTGTTTTGGGCCTGTGACCTTCACAAGTGATTCTCCAGAGATAGAGCTTTCCCCACCTCGTGCCACATCCTTTCCCTGGAGGTAGCATTTCCAGTCTATTTCCTTGAAACTCTGACCTCTGTTGACTATGTGCCTCAACCCATACCCTCTTAGGTGAAACAGGAAGTCTATAGGAGACTGGGGTGGGAGGAATGCCTTTCCTCAACTGACATAAAACTGCTGGTAAAATCTTTCCTCCGAAGAGTAGGCCTCTGTTATAGAAAAGTCTCTTGGTACAGCCAGGGTTATTCTTCCTCTCCCTATGCCAGGACCATGAGGCGATCTTTCTCAGATCTTAACTATTACAACCTGGTGGGAACCGGGAAGGTAAAGACCACAAAAGTGCAGTCCCCAGGAATTTGTCACTCTCATGCTAGTCCTCTCTCAGCCTCCAGCAATTCATCAAAATTACTATTGGAGTGTCCTTACCAGTTTCTGTTCCAGGTAAGCTGATCTCAGCTGTGTCTCTCTGGACTTGCCTGTCTCTCTGGATTTCAGGATGGAATTTTGCTTTCAGTTTTCTCCTAAGTGGAAAAAAAAAAAAAAAAAAAAATTATGGCTTTCAATTTTGTCTAGCTTTTTCTTGTAAGGATGGCAGTGGCAAGTTCTAAGCTTTTTACATGTCAGATCCTAAACCATAAATAACAAAATGTTTTAATGAGTAGATATATAATCAAGCAAACAAAAGTAGAAAATACAGCCACAAATCAGTCTCAAAGTTTAACTTTTTAATGACAACTACAGAACAGGAGTGAAGTACCAGTGCCATCAAATTACAGGAAAACATCTAAGAAAAAAGCAAGTAAAAGGCCAAGCAACATAAAATATCAACCTTTTTTCTATTTTTGTACACATACTTTAATATGTAAGAGGGTTCAGTTATGTAATTGTGTTAAATTATAATTTCTACTCCTACATCTTCTTAGTCATAAGATTTTACACACCTAGAAAGCACATTATCCTCACCACCAAGGAGTTATTAAGCATCTACTTTGTGTCGGAATTATTGGGTATTCACTAAGCATGTGACTGGGGAGCTAAGGAACTGAAGTGCCAGCTAGAGATGGAGAAGATTTGAACAAAAATATTCAAAAACAATAATGGTACAAAAGTAAATTTATATATTGCTGGAAGATATTATTTGACTCAACCATGTGAGTAATATTTTAAATACTTATACAGATAATTTACTAGAGTGTGGCTTTGTAATTAATTATTAATTTAAAATAAATAACAACTCAAAGCAGGGCCAAGTGAGCGACAGGCTGCCGATCAGAGAAGCTCTGTGCAGTAGTTAGCTGGGTGCTACTACTCACCACCAACCATTTGCAGGTATCCGAACATATTCTTGTAACATTCACTGACACCATTTAATCTCCATTTCAGTGAGCGCCTCCCCATCAAATACAGGTCAAATACAGTACAAAATGAGGATTGAGACCATTCAAGAATAAAAGAAAGTTATAAAACCATTTTGGCAATCCTTTGCTGATTGCCGGCTTTAGCTGAGGGGACAAAAAAAGTCCAAGAAGCCAGGAAAAAATCTTTGACAATTAAAACAACCCCAAAATTTCTTGCCTTTACCCCCTTAAAAAAAAAAAAAAAAAGGAGTTATGGAGGGTGTCTGTACTTTACCTCAATCCTAGACAAAGAACCTCTGGATGCTTCATATGTTTACGCAAATAGTTTAAAGGCCCATTAGGAAGATGCCTAAGAAATTGAAAGGCCAGAGGCTGACCATCTGATGTTTACAAGCATAAGAGCATCTCAAACTGCAGAAGAGGGCCTCCTGGAAGGTTGGAGTGATATCAACAAGGGGATCAACCGTGAGATCCTTGGAACTGAAGAAAACAACTATAGGAAACCCAGAAGAGATGCAGTTCCACATTAGAGGAACTGGAGACAATTCTTAAGAACACCCAAAAATGAGCTGTGAGAGAAAGGGCCAGATTGAAATATTGCCAAGCTCAGGATTGCCTATACCACCTTTTAACAGTACCACTCTCAACATCGAGTGTTTGTATTCGCTAGTTGCTCCACCTGACCTTCCCCACCTGGTGGGTGCCTCCCCACCAGGGATTAATTACTGTCCTTATCTGTTTCAGGTCTTTTATCAAAATAGCATCCCTTCAATGAGGGCTTATTTGGCTATACTATCTGAAAGTGCTGACACTTCATGTTGTTTTTGCCTGCTTCATTTTTCCCCTCATCACTTTTCTTTATCTAACATAATGTTACACTTACATACTTGTTTTATTGTTTTCCTCCTCCAATACATTATGAGTTCCACCAATACAAGTATTTCTATCTATTTTGTTTACTGTAGTACTCCAGTTCCTTGAATAACACCTAGCACACAGTGAGCATTCAATAAATACTTACTTAATGAGTTAATAAATACAAATTGACAAATTGACAAGGCTTGTGAGATTAAAGTAAATGACTTTCTAATTATTCCTCATGAGTCTTCCTTTTCCAAGATGCCAATTACATGAGCTGCTGATACCCTGTGGTGATTAGAACAGTTTATTACATAAGAATCAAAACATGTAGAAGGCTGGAATGGTCAACAAGACTTCTTGTTGGAGCTGGAATTTAAGCTGGGCCTAGAGACACCAGAAAGAAACAAAAGGTCTTGGAACAAAGGTGGAGTGCCAGGAATGTCCATGAATTATTCACTGAACTATGATAGATTCGTTTACCTAAAGCAGAGGATTCTGTAGAGGAAACAAGCTTTGAGAAGGATGCAGAGGGCCTTTGGTCACTAATGAGAGTAGGCCCTGATGAAGTCATACTTCAGTGAGTCAACTTCAAGTTAAGAGAATAAGTCAGATATAAATGGTTTAAGGTTGAGGGTGGGACTTTTAGGACCAGAGACACTGAGACCTCCAGTAGGATTCCCATTAGTGTGGGGTTGCCTGGTGACCAAGGAAGGCATCTAGGAAGTTCATAATGAAATTGGATGAGGAGTTAGGGGGGAAAAAGCACACTATAGTTCCTATATCTCCCAATATTTTATGATTCTGTGATTTTATTCTTGAGCAGAGTCTTGACTTGGAGAAGTTCTTGCCCAGTTGGGACCTACTGTATTCCAACAGGTCTTGAGCTTCTAACCTCTGACTGGCCAAAGCCAGGGAAACCTGCTATTGTCCTTAGTATGAAGAAGGTAGGAAATCTTACCTTCTTTGTGCATTCTGCAAGCTTCCTCAGTGCTCCATCCATTTGCATGTACTCTTATGACTTCAGCTTGGATGTGAGCTTCACTGTTGATCAAGAAGATCTTTTGCTCCCCACCTAGGGCAGTTTTCTCAGCTTCACCCTCCTCTGTAGTCTTTGACCAAGATCATTGCATTCTGCCCATATTAGGTAGGGTAAGTCACTCAACATGGCATTTTCTTCTCAACCCTTTCATGGCTAGAGCATAAGTGGACTTTTAGTCTTCATCTTTAATTGATTGCTGTTTAAAGTTACACTTTTTGGTGGGTCCAAACCTGTGTGAGATTTTCTGCCTGTTAAGTAAGACTCATTATCCCATTTTCTAATCCTTTTGGCCAAAATACAAATTGACCAGACCCCCCTTTATTCTCTTTTATACAATTCTACTTTAAAGAATTTATCATAGTTTATAGATGTTCATTATAATGTGCATTTATTTATTTTATGCTTGTTTAAAACCCTGTATTTCCTGACTAGTCTGAAAGTAACATTAGGACATAAGAATGATTTGTTCATCACTGTATTCCCAGCACCTGCAACAGTGTCTGGACCCTCAAATATTCAATAAAAAAATTTTGTTGAATTTAGACCCTATCAGGATGAATGGCCCTTTTATTTCCCTTATCTGAACAGGTTGTTTATTTCATGACCCTCTTACCATCTGGCATATCCAGTTTCTTCCATGGTCCAGGCCTACTCCTGGTACACTGAAAAACTAACATTTTCAACCCTCGATCACACAATCTTCTTTTGAAAATTTTAGCTTATAGCACAAAAGGTAAGTGATTATAGCACAAGTCAGAAATAACTGTTTTTTTAACAGAAAAGGGAAAAGAATTAGGAAGAGTATTATTTTAAATCATTACAGTTCCTTCCTTTCTTTCCAAATATAGCCCATCAAGAGAAGGACCCAGCACATTCCTTGCATGATGTTCTGAAGCCACTGAGCTTGGATCATAATGGCTGGAAAGATGAGGGGAAGTTACCAAATCCAAGCCTTCTCAGAGAAAAGGCATAGCTCTGGACAGCCTTTCCCACTGGGACCCTGGAAAAAAAGAAAGCTCTTCTACTCCTCTCTGCCTGGAGTTGTTGTTTAATGAGTGTCTCAGGTATTTGAGGAATGCATAATTCATAATTTACATGTCCTAGCACATGATTTGTGTGAAGATTCATTCCCCTGTGGTCAGATGAATTAGCAAGGGCTCTGGAATTGGCAATCTATCTATAATCTCTTTAAATCACCCTTTCTTGCTTTATCAGAAGCGGGTGAGAACCATTTATCAACTTCCCCCTGACTGAACAGTCCTGGGTTCCAGGAACCAGCAACATTCCTCAGCTGCATGGCCACTAATATCAGATAAGCTTGTCCCCATGCTCCCCAAACCAAGACCAGGTCTCCCCGGTTAACAGATGAATCACTTTTCATGCCTTGAGAATGTCTGATTCCATTTGGTATAAGATTATTTTAGAAATAAGTGCCATATTCATCTCTTCTCAGAACGTTACTTCAAAACAATATGCATATTTGTGGCTCTTCAATGTAAAGTTGTCTATATTTTTAAGTGCCATTGGATTCTTTTTCATGCCTTTATTGCATATTTACTGCAATCTTTTAACACTCCTTCTTTAGACTGGTGTATGGCACCAATAATTCAGATGCCCTGCACTTCTCCCACCAGAGTTTTTGATTTAATTGGCAGATGGTGGAATCCAAGGACAGAGTGGTTTAAAAATCATCCAGGGAATTTCAATTCTCCAGGTGATTCTAATAGGGCTGAGAATGTTTGAGCTACAGAGGAATATCTCAAAATGTAATGTATGTGAAATTCCTCAGGGAACCTTAGAAAAAATGCAGCATCAGGTCTGGGAGGGTGGTGTTCTGAGATGGTATGTCTAACAAGCTTCCAACGGATGCTAGTATTTCTCTTCCATGGACCACACTTCAAGTAACCAAGTTTTTAAATAACAGGTGACTATTTAAATTCAAATATTAGGTTTTGTTCCTTTATGAAGTAAAATAAAATGAAAGTAAAAATTCAGGTCATCAGTCACACTAGCCACAGTTCCAGTGCCCAGAGGCCACATGTGGCTGATG
The DNA here is from genome assembly GCA_004026585.1 of Noctilio leporinus. Taxonomy (NCBI): domain Eukaryota; kingdom Metazoa; phylum Chordata; class Mammalia; order Chiroptera; family Noctilionidae; genus Noctilio; species Noctilio leporinus. The sequence continues at coordinate 643,360 of PVIW01000150.1, forward strand.
GCTACTGTCTTAAAACAGTGTTGAGTGGAAACATTTCCATCACAGGAAGTCCTGTTAGACAGTGCCAATCCAGACTCCTGCTTTTCCTGCTTTTCCTGTATTTAGTTCCTAAGAAATTACATTTGCCAAGACTGCAGCTAATGTGTTTCTGCAGAAACCCAGGGCTTTAATAACACGTTTTGTATGCATTTTTGCTTTGGACTTTTAAGGACAAACTTCTTCCCAACAAACAGTGGGGGGCTCAACGGAAACCTTTGATTTTAGGACCAGCTTTAGGCCTAAGTAGTTGATATACGTAGTATTATTGTTTTTGTTGTTGCTGCTGTTTTAGTTAAAGCAAAGTTTATTGGAGGTTTGGGTGAATTAAATTATCCTCTGTGGTTATTTGTAAACTGCTTTTATGAAGGACTTGCCAGTTTCCCTTGCCAACCTATTTTACTGGCATTGCCTAGAAAGCAACTTTGTCATAGTATATGTTTACCTTCTCTCCTCTCAGCTCTAGCCAGTTACTTTGCCGTTACTTTAATTCATTCAACAGCATCTGTGGAGAATATTCAGAGTCCAGCTCTACGCAGCTGCTCTGGGAGTTAAAGAAGAAATAGCAAGGGGCACTTCCCCCTCACTGAGTTTATAATTGAATAGAGGACCTGTGATGAGACAAGTAAAACTCAAAATCTCATTAAGTCGCTAGCAGTAGCTAGTGAGTGGTAACACATTAAAACAGATTAGTTTCTCATATTAACCAGCTATCATTAAACAAAGGGCAGGGTCCAATGAATGGTACACAGGAGAGGTCGAATTTAATGGAGGGAGGGAGAGGCCAAGGTGAGGTCAGGGAAGAACTGAGATGTGGGAGGGCTGCAAAAGAAGTAGGGTGTCATCCTGCTGGGAAATGCCCTGGGGAGGACTGGTGGAGCCAGGAGGAGAGAACTTAGTGAGATGGGAAGCAAGCAAGAAAAAAAATGAGTCAAAATGGGAGGTCAATGGAAATGATCAGCAAACTTCAGTTGCTTTACAATTCTATAGAAAGGTGTAAAGGAATCAGCTAACCCTGTGTTTATTGCACCTCTGTGGAGCCATTGTGTCCTCTAATGGAGAGGATTCAAGTGTGAGGAAGGGGGCAGGGAGGGGGGTGGGTCCATGGATGTTGTCCTTCTGATTTTTGAGCCCACCGCAAAAGCAGACCTGTGGAAAAAGGAAGGTGAAAAGGAGCTGAAGTCTCCTGAGCACAGAGCCAATAGGACTGGACTGGGAGAGGAGGGCCAAGGCCTAGCTCCAGGTTAGTCTGGTGATCTGGGCTCACTCTCGCACCTTGAGGAAGCTCAATGATCTTCCATCTCTAAACTCCCAGGCTCTCTGGTTCTTTGCTATAGGACAGTTGCTTGCAAATGGAAGGTGACAGGTGAGGCCGGGCACCATCATCCCTGCCCCTGCTTTGGACACAGAAGCTCCATTTTGTCTGTTTACATAGCAAGTCCCACCGACCACTGATCAAGACATTGTATATAATACAATTGCCTCAGCCATTGCTCTGGAGCATCTCTTGGATGCTTAAACCCTTACACGAATCTTATACATTTAAATGTGTGTATGAGGAAAAAAATAGGAGAGAGAGAGTGAGGGTAGAGAGAGAGGGCACACTATGACCCACCTGGGGCAGAAGAGGAAGAGACTGGATGTCTCCACTAAACAAGCCACAGAGAGTCCTTTCCCAGAACTCACACTTGTTAATGAGGCAGGGTCATGAAGATCATCCACCCTGCCACGTGCAGGAAGCTTAATAAAGACCAAAACTCGTGCATCCACATTAGCTATTATTTTGGAAAGTTGTATACATGCTTGAAAGATGTTCTCTTTATTCAGCCACTTCAAGTCCTTAAAATTCCTCCTTGGAACTTGATATATTTCCAAGCACACCTTTCCTAAACCTTTGTGAAATTGAGACTACTATCCATTTTCTAAGAAATCAGTGGTTTGCAGCATATACCTCCAGAGTGAATACCTTGTGGAAGAAGGTGAGGCATGTTGATTTGAAAGGCAGGTGGGGGCCAATGCATGAGACTCCAATTCATGTGCCCAGGGTTATTACCTGTGGGAAACACCAGTCTTCCTAATACATGCCCTTGGTCAGAAGGTCAACACAGAAAACTCTTCACTCTGCAAACAGAGCCCTCCAGCTGAGAGAAATAAGAAATAACCCAACCATGATTTAGAGAGAAGCCTATTTCGCTTTTCAAATTTTCCAACTTGACATGTTGCTGTAGTGCACTTCACATCTGATTACATTAGTCATATCACATTATACCACATCAGATGTGACATGATGCAATGGGATTGTGAACTGTGAATAAAGATGTACCAGCAGCCAATAACTTCAACCCATTCCTGATGCAAGAGCTGAGCCACCAACTTTCCCAGTAGTCCTTTGTTAATACAGACAAAGCCTCTGATTTTCTTGTCAAAGGGAAGCCTCAAATGTGCCCTTCCCTGAGTCATCAGCTAGAATAGAAATGATTCTAGATTCCTTGCTTAAATCAGGGCTGCTTTTGCTATCCTAGGATTAAATCTAGAATTTTGTCTCTCCTCAACACTCCCAATAATGAGGTCTTCGATGTGTCTAGCACATTACTGTTTACAAGGTACTTTCAAAGCCATTGTCTCATGGATGTCCTGCATTTTTAGAAGCCAAGATTTAGTAGAGACTTTTTCTTAGGTGATTTAGAATGTTCAAGAGTGTCTTTCTCTAGCCAGGATCTCAGGTGCAGGGGTATGTTATGACAGAGCCCCACTGTCTGAGTTGCCCTCCCTGATGTAGAAAAACCAGTGTGACACATGCTTGCTAAGTGGGTGTCTTCTTGACAAGCTGCTTACATTTGGTGCTTCACTTGAATCAATTGTATTTTAATATAAATACTGATTTAAAGGAAAGAACTGAGAGAAGAACAAAGAAAATGACATAATTTTCCTAGGAAACGTAAGTCTGACTGGCCACCAAATGGTGAGAAATAATCTAATTCAAAAGTGGTACTTGATTCTTACCACAGGAGTTCTTCCTCTCATCATTTTTAAGAGAACTAAACTAAACACCAATCTCAGAAAGGATGGTTTCGGCTGCGAGTATCAGGACTTAACATAGTTGCCTTTTAAGAAAATAAGAAAATGTGTCCGAAAAAAAGAAGGTTCAGAACTAGAGCAGCTCCGGAACTGACTGATTCAATGAGTGGATCCTGTTATGATGAACCCAGGTTCCTGGTTCTGGCTTCAACCTGGGGAAAGACTGTTGCTGAAGTTCAGGCTTTATAGCCTGACACAGCAACTTTCAGGAGAGTAATATTGACTCTGCCTTTCTCCGAAGACAGGAAACCCTTCCCAGAACCCCTAGCGCTATCCTGAAAGACTTCCCCTCAAATGCATGGGCCAGGACTGTGCTACATATGCCTGTTGTGGCAAGAGAAATGTGATTACTCTAATTGGACAAAGGAAACAGCCACAATAGTCACAGTGTTCCACCTGCTGTATAAGCAAACACTGAGAAACACCACTTAGACAAGAGAAATGGGAAAGAGCAGCAGGATGAAACCCAGCTGGAGAAGGTCTCTTGGTGAGATAGCCTGGGGTTATGCTTCCACTTGGAATGGAAGGGGTCAAGAGCTAGGGCTCTACCATGTTGTGACTGCCTGCCACCAACTATGACTAGCCTGTCCCCACAACCCCTGCCTGGCCTGCTTTCAGGTCTGAGGGAGGGCTAGAGTTCAACTTCCAAGAACAACGTACTCTTATCCCTCCCTGCAGGGCAGATCATCACCAATTCTTATTTGCACAGTATGGATGTATTCTGCCTTTTACATATCAGACATGTATATATATTTAGGAATAGCTGCTGTGACCTTTCTAAGATAGATCTTCTCCAAGCCAAATATCTCTAGTTTCTAAAAATATTCCTGCAACATCTAAAGTTGAACTTCCTGTTGGCCCCACTAACTACAACCCAGGGCTGTCTCTTGAAGTTTATAAGCTAACCGTCCCAAATTGTTAGTCATTGGCACTTTGGTATGAATTAATTTCACCAAGTTTTTTCATAATGTTTTGCGGGAGAACCAGGAAGCAGTGGAGAAAATACTAGAGCAGTCTGACATTTTCAAAAAGTTTGCAGAGAAGAATGAGACATTGAAGACACAGCTTGCCAATGACATTAACCTACCTAAGATTTGTGATATTTTGGGGTTGTGTTCCAGCTCATGGTAGGGCAAGGCAGCCTGAACAAACTGGGATAAGCTGAGATCTAAAAATTTCTTAGGCGGTTTCTGGCAAGATAGACTTTGCCATCAAATACTGGAAGGAAGTGCTGGCTGGCAGTTAGAATAAATTCATTCATTCAATAAATATTAATTAAATGCTTACTATTGCACAGGCACTCCACTAAACACTGGTTATGCAGTTTGGAAAATAAATAACAATAAATACCTGTTTGTCTAGGTTATTAGTTGTCATGAAGCAAGGTGAGGGAGAAGATGGACAACCAAAAGGAGAGGGTCTTCATTTCCATTCAAAGGATGAATGAAAAATTTAGAAAAAGACAATATCCTATCCACCAGGAATTAAAGTTATAGGGAAGATGACAAACCTCTTGACTTTGAGTAAGGGACAGCCAAAGGAAGGCTTCAGTTCTAAAAAGACAAGGCAGGTCGAGAGCCATAAGAAGCAAGACAAGGACCCAGCTACCTTGATTAGAGTACAAAGTGGAGACTGTACCTTCTATACGTGGAACCTACCAACTAGATTTACACACACTGGAGTAGAGGGTCACAGCTGAGTGGGTAGCACACTTAACGTTGATCCCCAAATTCAGACCCCAGAGCCCTCCCAGTCTTGGAGCAGGATAGTCCTGGAGCCTGTTCAGTAGAGCAGAACTGAACCTACCTGCGACTGCCCCATGGTCCCACAGGTTTGTATTTGCTAGTCTCATGCCACCACCCTCTCTCTGTTACCCCTCTTCCTTCACATGCCAATCCTCATGTCTTTAATTTGGGAGCTGTGGTAGCCTATTAGATCAAGCAGAGTATTATACTCTGCTTTCTTGGGGCTGTTTCTAAAAAATGCCTAGTTACACTTGAGTGAGATATTATGCTTCTCAACATTAAGGACTCTACTAATCAAGAAAAGATAGAATTACTTAATCTAGAATTTAAGATGCACATGTAATGCAGAAATTGACTTTAAACCACTCAAGTCTGAGCAGAGCTAAGATAGCTATATAATTTAGCTGGATTTCACCCTAAAGTTTACAAAGCAATATTCACCCCAGGTTAAGATACTTGATAACAAAATACTCCCTTCTTTTATCACTGTATTTTCCCCCTTGTAAGCATGTCAACAATTGTAAACTTCAGGCAATTGATAATTTTCTTGCTGCACAACATTCTAGAGTATTTCATAAATACTTAAAATTCATCAGCTTTAATTAATGGCCTTGGCTGACTTGATTATTAGATTCTTGGAATTTCCCATTCAAACACCAGCTCTTCATTTTAAGATAGAAAGATATGGTTTCTCTCCTCTAACCAGAGCAAATTGCTCCACAGTATACGAATAAATTCTCTGCTTCCCAGAACCGATGGCAAATTTGCAAAGCTCCATAAAACTCACGCATGACTTGTTACTGCAGCTGCATAATTAAAAGAAAACTAATATATTGACTAGTTCTTCTCAAAATAGCATTCATAAGTCACTGCTGCTTGAGAAAAGCTTATTGCTAGAAGGATTAGGGCCAATATCATTTTTATGATTAAAGAGAAAGAATGGCCCTGGTTTGCCTTGTCCAGTACTCTCATAGATATTCAAAATACTCCAATGACTGATTTCTTACATATGTCTTCAACCATCATGACAACCATAGGAAATAGTTACCCAATGTACAGATATACCACCAAAAGTATTGCTTTATCCTCATTACATATGCCCTCTGCCTCCCAAGCCCAATCCATAGAAGGCTTATTTTTAGCAGTGACTAAAGGACTCCATGCTCTAATTTATGCATACATATAAAATCAATAATTACTTAGTCGACCTTTTCATTCGTCTAAATTTGGCCTGGCGTAATGGAAGCTGCCCACACAGTTCCCATTGAGAATGATAAATAGGAGACAGCAGTGCATCTCTATCTTCTCTCTAAGGCTCAGCTGAAATCAGAGGCGGCTCAAACCTCAGCCAGTCCTTGAACTGAGCCATGCAAACTTTTATTTGAATCAAATTCCTTTCTGATGATCATCATGGTCCTTTCCAAAAGAAGAAACCTAACTTTGACATGATCCAGCCTGGCTTGGTGTAGGCCTATGCTTTCAGCACATTTACCCACCTAATTAATGAGAGCAGTTCTTGCAATGGGTACCACTGGTAATAAAGAATACAGCTCCCCAAATGGGCACAAGGCAAAAGGATGCTTGGACAAAAAGTCAGCTGCAAATCCCCTGTGCAAGATGTGTAATAAAATGCCCTTGGGTCTAGAAACACTTCTCCATGCCTAAGTCCTTCCGCCATCCTCTTTCAATTTCGGAGGTTTTCCTGCTACTTGTCCAATACCTCCACAATGCTGAGTTCCTACTAAGTGAGCAGCCATTGTACCCCCAATTTGTTGTTGTTGTTGTTATTTGTCTTAGTTTTTTATCCTCACCTGAGGACATTTTTCATTGCTTTGTGAGAGAGAGGATGAGAGAGAGAAAGAGGGAGTAGGAAAGAGAAAGGGAGGGAGGGAGAGAGAAACTGATGTGTGAGAGATACATCAATTGGTTGATTCCAGTAGGCAGCCCAGCCAGGGATCAAACCAGAAACCTAGGTATGTGCCCTGACCAGGAATCAAACCTGTGATCCTTTGGTCTACGATGCTCTAACCACACTGAAGCCACACTGGCCAAGGCCCCACTTTTTGTTGAAGACTGGATTTTCTAGAGTGGCCCTTTTATGTGTCCTGAACTCGCTCGTAACAAAAACATAACTTCCTTAATATTGGAACAACTTTGGACAAAGTTATCTAAGCTTATTTTTTTCTCTCTTCCTTAGGGTTATATAACTCACCACCTAGCCTATCTTCTAGATTTAATCCCCTAATGATCAGAACAGAATGGACACCTCCATGCCTAGGTTAGCCACATCCTCTATCTTGAATTCTATGCCATTGTGCTTATTGAGTGAAATACTTCAGCATCTTTATAAAATGGTTTGACTGGGCAAAATCAGGAGCCCTCCCACCACTATCTGTATCCCAACAGACCCTAGAACTTGCACTGGAACTTCTAGTCTGTACTCCTTATTTACAACTACCTGGCCTATAGTATTTATATCCACTGAAGTATTTAAGTTATACAGGGTGGGGCCAAAGGAGGTTAACCACTGTTCATATGAAAAATATAATAATTCATAAATAATAATACAAGAATAAACTCTGGTTCATGTACTCAAAGCTACAAAACTACTTTTGCCCACCCCGTAGAGGTTGCTGAATTGGTGAAGTGCCTAATAATAATACTGATAACAATAGCAACAACCATATAATTATTTTAACGAGTTTTTATCAAACATTTATTATGCAATGATTATATGCTAGGTACTTTAAAGTTCTTTGTATCTATCCACTCCTTGAGTCTTTATAAAAACCCTGCTATAGGAACTCTTAGTATTTTTATTTTGCTGATGAAACAGCTGAGGTACAGAGAGGGCAGGCAAAGCAGCCTGATTCCAAGGTCCAAGTTCATCTACAAAGCTTTCATTCACATTTTTAGAAGCCTGGGGATAGTACCTGAATTAAACCTCATAACAGACTCTGCTCTCCCTGTCTTGTATTTGATCCACTAGGCTATAGTGCTTCTCAGATTTCCTGCCTGATAATATGGGACTTCTTTAGAAGATCTGAACAAAGGCTCAGCCTAAAGGACCTAATATCTACCAGATATTCTCTGACAACCCTTTCCGTGTTTATCAACCATTTTTAGGAAAGTTCAGCATTTCTCAGGATGGATGCCTGGCACGGAAAAAGCGCAGAGCACATCCAGCAAATGCTGACACAAGGGAGCGGTGGAGAAAAGATCACAAGGCCTGGAAGCCAGGAGGGGAGGGAAAAGAAGGCAGAGTAGAGGCTTTGGAACACAAAAGCCTCAGACTCTCAGGGGCTTGGTGGCCAGCTGCTCACATCTTTGCATAAAACATGGACACGGGGCTGTCGGGGGACATGGTAAGTATGGCTCCCGGGAGCAGCCAGCAAATTGGAGAATGTGCTTGGTGAGGAGAGGAATTTGGGAAAAGGAAGAAAAGAGGCTTTTCTCTTGCACGTGTCCAAGAAATGCATATTGCACAGAGCTAAGGGGAAAATCAGAACAATTCAAGTGCTAAGGCACTGCCTATGTTGCTTTAAATTCTCCTGGCAACAGCTAACGTCCTCACTGACACAGAGGGGAATCTAGCCACCTGTCAACCCCAAGACACACTACCGACTGTTTGGGGAGATATTCTAGACAGGAAGGAGCCTGCCACAATAATTACAGCACATCCTGATGGCCTTAAACAGTACCATACTCAGTCCATTATCTAAGGCCTTTTGTCTGCCCCTCTGAAAGCCATCAGCTAACTGGGCATGCTTTACTGGCCCAAGAAACTGATGTTTGGCTCTGGGTGATTTGTGGAATCTGAATTCTCATTATTCTAAAAGTATTATAGTTCACAATTGAAAGCCTCCAAGGAAGGCATGCCAGGTGCCAGAAATGACAGAAATCTAGGGACACGAATGCTGTTTAATTACACACACAGGATTTTTAATGGATTCATTCCACTTGAGGAATGTGAAAGTATTTCAAATTTTTAAATTAAAAATAAAACCTTAAGTACTTTGATTCAGTGATAGAAGGAAGCTTAATCATTTGAAAATTATTTACAATGTAATTAAAATACAGTGAATGAGTGATAAAAGTCTGCATGTTTATGGGATGAGCAATTCAGCTCAGATGGCTAAGGAGATAGCAGTCCTATTTCTCAGGAAAACACAGCTGGACCAAAGATGGCCTGTTCTGGCCTTCTTCATTCCTGTGCAGAAAGAGGACAAGAGCACAACCAGTGACTGGGGAATTCTAGGAGCTGACTTACAGGGCACGTTAAAATATTAAATATTTATAGCCTCATTAAATGATGGCTGGCAGGGGATATAATAAGTGTCTGCTAAATTTTGAAGGTGTGAACACTAATAATAAGGACTTATTATTACTCTGTTTACTCTAATGCAGGAGGACAAATGATTAGAAGTAAGGAAATCTAAGGACTGAAAATAGCCTGGAAATTGAGAAATCCTTCATGATGGGGAGGCCTGGCTAATTCACAGTTAATCTCCCAGAAGGAAGTGGTAAAGATATATCAATTGAGACTCTCCACAGAGACTTTTCAGAATGCTCTGAAGTCAAAACAATCAGGACCTGATACTACTGGGAAAGGTCATAGGCACTAATGGGGCTCAGTCCTGAATGCACATCAGAATAAAGAGGGAAGCTTTCTAAGGTCACCTTGGAGATTCTGAATCAGTTGGTGTTTGGTAGAGTTGTTGAAATCTAAATATTTTAGGATTCCAGCAAGGTTTCAGTAACAAGTATCACCCTTAACAGTTACCCACTGCAATCCACTATAAAACTAGACAAAAAATTCAGGCATTTGACAACATACAGAGAATGGGAAAAACAAAAAGGTGAGCTTTGTGCTCACCTCAGCCTTCTACCTAGGACACTTTTTAACCAAGCACAGAGAAATGGAGCCCAATCCCAGTTCTTACTGAGAGGACTGTCATGGCAATCAGGTGACATAATCACTTTAAAGCAGTTAATGCAATGACTGTTATACACTAAGATTTCATATTGTGGTTATTATTAAGAGTTCATCTTCAAAAGAGTTTATCTTTTCCTGAAAAGAATACTGCCATCTTGCAGATTTCAGGGAAACTACTATTAAGAGACAAATAAAAATTGAAGGTTTGTACACCATCTTTCCAGTCTCTTCCTGCAGTTTATCCCAACAAGTTCCTTACCTTTGAAGATGAAAACAAGATAAAAGTGGGCAATGGTCATTAGGGTTAAGAGTGCCTCCAAGTCTTGAGAGAACAGCATACATCTCAAGAACCTTCTCACCATGCTTGACTCACCTCCACTGGGAAGCACCAGGGCAGACCCTGCAAGTGCCCAGTCAGAAGCTGGGATGATATTTACCTCTTTTTATAGGCATATCCAGTCTTTACAAGTGATTCCCTTGGTATTGCATTCCTGTAGCTTTGAGGTAGAAGGGGTAAGCATGCCATCCTCCTCCTACCCATGGGAAAGAAAGAGAAAAACTTTACCACAAATATCGCCCTCCAGTTGACTATTTCCTTATTCTCCTCACTCATCCACCCATTGATTTTTCTCATACAAATTTGTGGGGTGAGGCATAGTGATTGTGAAGGTATCAGAAAAGGCATGGACGTATTTTAAGAAGTCATGAGGAGTTATCTGGACATGGCCGTTATTGGATCCTATTATAGGTTGAATTCTGTGCTTCCCAAAATTCATATGTTGATGTCCTAACCCCTAGTACCTCAAAATGTGACTGTTCTGGGAGAGAAGGTCTTTGTAGAGTTAAGTAATGATAAATAATGTCATCAAGACAGGTTCTAATCCAATCTTACTGGTGTCTTTCATAAGAAGAGGAGATTAGGAGATCAAATATGCAGAGGGAAGACTCTGTGAGGACAGATGATAGCCATCTACAAAACAAACAAGGAGAGGACCCAGAAAAAATTAACCCTGCCAACACCTTGATCTCAGACCCCTAGCCTCCAGAATTGTGAATGAATGAATGAATAAATAAAGAAATAAATGCCTATTGTTTAAGCCATCCAGTCAGTGGTATTTTGTTATGGTAGCCCTAGCAAAGTAATGCAAATGCCTTTAAAAGATGAGAATAATTAACGTCAATTTGGATTCGAGTTCTGAAGCTACATGAGAAGTCCTACTCAGTAATCAGGCATAAGAAATAAAAGTTAGTGTATGTCAGTATTAGAGAAATAAAGGAAGATGTAGCCAATAGCACAAAAAGAAATGAGCCCCCAAAAGAATTATAAACTACATAAAGGCTGATCTGAGTTTGAAAAGACTGTCCCTGTGAGACAATGGAGACGTGATTGTAAAAAAGCTGCACATACAGTGATGTCAATGCACAAGGTGAGACCACTAGTGAGGATCCCATCTGTGTCAGACTAGGACAGGCTGGGTGATTCTGAAGCTGATGAACAGGACCAGGTTTAGAAAGTCTAATGGGTTAATCCACCCAGAGGGTTAGAGTCACAGAAGGCAAGATAGGTACACATAGTAGACATGCAAATGTCACGTAATGAAATAGGAAATCTGAGAACATCAAATCAACCACATGTTCTTGGTCATGATGTTGTCCTGGTAAAAGCTAGATCTATAAGTAGAGACAGAGAAGGATTTGAGGGACTTCTTTGAGTCTGAAGATGTCTGATCCAAAAGAGCTTCCCTGTAAATGTGTCTAAGACTGAAAACCTGACCCCAAAATGTTATATGTGAATAAGGGAATTTTAACTGTGTTCAAGGAATTATGTAACCCTTGCAGCAATTACATTACAAAGGTTAGTTGAGCATGGCTCTTGAAGTCAGACACACTTAAATTCCAGTTCTGTCTCCTTATTTGCTGTGTGCCTTTAGGTACGTCACTTGGTCTCTAGGAATCTCAGTGTTCTTATCTGTAAAATGAAGATAACTCACATACATAACTATGACTCCAATGGACTGATACATGCATACCTTCTTAAATAAGGGCTGATCACAATAGATAATAAATATTAACTCCCTACTCTCCTTCCATTATTAAGGTGGTGGTGATTAGGGCTTTAAATATTTTTTGAAATTTTTATTTATTGATTTTGAAAGAGAGAGAGAGAGAGATTTGTTGTTCCACTTATTGATGCACTCATTGGTTGATTCTTGTATGTGCCCTGACTGGGGATCAAACCCACAACTTTGGTGTTTCGGTACAATGCTCTAACCATCTGAGCTACTCAGCCAGAGCTTGCTCAGGGATTTTAAGGGCTAGGATAATGGACATCTTGATTTTGAAGGTGAGACAAAAGGAAGGGAAGAGACCCAGAGAAATGAAACACTAGCAGGAGGGAATGGAGATTGGGGATTAGAGTAAGGGACATCAAAATAGATGTCACAGTGTTGTCTAATTCATGATCTTATTTAGAAAAGAGTCATTTTGAAGACTATTTCTTCTCCAATCATTGGGTAAGCACTGCCATTCTGTTGGGACCTTTAATAATGATCCAGGGACAGACCTGAGGAGATGAAAGCTGTCTGCTCATTAGGCTGCTCAGTCTTCCATGGGTCAAGCAATCCCAAAACTACACCTTGCTTCTCAAGAGTATGGCCTTCCCAGATTTAAAAAAAAAAAAAAGTTTTCCAGTTAGTCATAGAGAATAGCAGCCCTTCTCAGTTAGAAACTCCTCTGAGTTCATTTGTCCTGACCTTGATCAAAGTTCCCCTGCAGTGGATTGGGATATTGTGGTACAGTGTTTAATGGAAAGAATTTATGGAGAAAAATTCTAGGCTAGCCACTCAGAGGACACTGATTATAAAGTATACTCACATGACAGAGCCAGCAATCAGGCATGCAAATGTCAAAAGCTGGTTAATTAAGATTAAGATATATTTGCTTTTGCAAGTCCAGTCAATCCAATTCCAGTATGGTTCTTTCTCTATTGTTCATTTCTACTGAAATTTCTTTGTCTCTGCAGAACAGCTGTAAGTAGCAGAAATAACCAGAATTTCACAACAGTGTTTCTCAAGACACAGTGAAGAATAGGTTATTTCTTGGAAAAGAGAAAGGGGAAAATTTTTAGGAAGGAATTAAATGATCTAGTCTTTAAGCTATCATTTTTAAACAGAAGGCATATGCCACAACTTCAAACAGTATAAAAGGTGCATTGATTATTTTTTGAGTAACCATGGATGTCATGGAGAAAAATGAAAAAGCACAGGGTGGAGTCTCATTTACATTTCACCAGCTTCACTTGGGTAATATGCTCCATCTTTACTCCAAAGGAAAAGTTTCCCCTTCAAGCCAGTCATAAACGCTGCTGCTGACATTTCCATTTCTCTCTTCGCTTGGCTGTAGTCTGAAGATGCAGAAGAGTGCTTGATAATTTGCAAATGAAGATCATTTTGGGGGAGCCATAAACTTCAAGTTGAAGGGGCTATTGAAAAAGCTGTGGTAAGTGAGACAGTAACTGTTTTATCTTTTTTCATAAAACTCTAATGCATTAGAGGGAAAAATAAAGAAACCACAGGTATAAATACTGCTATTGTAAGTTCCATACACAACCTCTGTGATCTATCTACAACAAAGTTAGAGATGTTAAGTACAGATAATAATAAAATACTAAACAGAACTCAAACTCATGAGAGGAACCAAAATGACTTGAAAAAAAAAGTTTTTTAATGGGATTTATTAGCAAGACTATCCTTGGGAATTATAGTGACATACATATAAGAGTTTTGCAAAGGCAAATTACACTAGGTTGGGCATTATTCTACCTCAATTTAAAGGTAAAAGGCAAAAAACCAAAGGTCATCAGCCCAAGAGTATATTAATTTATATCTAATATAGGGTTTTCTCTACACATGAAGAAGTCCAGAGGGGAAAAAATTATAGCTCCCACATGAAACTTTCGGCAATAATCTTACATAATTTACAACATAAAAGGACATTTCCATGTCCAGGAATGGTGGCTCATCAGCATTGTAAAAATGGATCCGTGCAACTCATTTGATGCAAAAGTCATATTAAAATCTTCCAGCAGCTGGCTCCTCTACACAGCCTATTCTTCCAATGGAAAATCACATCACTACAGGTAATATTTATGAGCTCTACAGTGGAAAGACAAATACGTGAACTTTGGGTAAAAGAGGGCAAACTAGAAGGACAAGCCCAATTCTTCACAACCTGAAGAAGCATTGCTCAGTTACCCGATGAGGCGTATGCCAGCTTGGTTCTCTATCTAGCCTAGCCCAGGCTCGGGGAATCCCTGAACGATTTTATTATCTCAGGCCTTCCAAAGGGAGAGGGAGCCTGCTTTCCTATTTCATGATAATTGGATGAAGAAATGTGGGTGGGAGCACAATTCATTTCAGGGTTTGATGAATTATTTACCAATTAAGGAGATGAGCAGAGGAAAGGGAGGGCTACATAACTTTGATATGAATGTTCCTTTTATTATATTATTTATACACACGAAATTGTTGCTTTTATTAACTAAGAGGTTAATCACTTGAATGGGATGCTTTGCATCCTTTACAATCCTGTACACAGGCAAATTGGCCAATTTTATGTTAGGAAAATAACCTGGCAATTCGTCTGTACTTATCTGTGTGCTGCAGTTTAATAACATTTTATAGTATGAAAAATGAGTAAACTAGCAGGGATGCTGGTGTTGCAAAGCCACTCTGTTTTAGTGGTTAGGGAAAAGGGAAGAGTTCTTGAGATTCTGGTAGGCAATGGATTCCACAACAGTTATCTTTTGTCATCTGTCAGGTGACAACATGAAAGTCTATATTATATTGAATCAAAGCATAAACTAGAAAGTCAGAAGATGTGGCTAGACACCCAGTCTCTGCCACCATCCACATACTTTGGGTAAGTCACTTCTCTTCTTGGTCTTCATTTGTGGAATCAGTATAACTCATTTTTTATCAAAGTATATTATGAGAGCATTGTACATACTCTCATGACCCAGGGTGCTAGAAATGTGATGATGAACAAGACTGGCAATTTTTTTTGTCCTCTGGAAACTTTCATTCCAGTGTGGGAAACAACAATATATACACTCAACAATAAACATTTGCAGATTGTGGTAAGTTCCCTTTAAGAAATAATTAGGAATAATTTTAAAATAACAAAGATATCTACTCTTAATAGGAGAGTCTGAAGAAAAGAATGATAATTAAGCTAAGACCTAAGAGATGGAAATGAAAATTTATAAAGCTAACTGCATAGTAGTCTAGGCCAAGGGACTAGCAAGAGCAAAGGCCCCAATGCTTGAAAGATATAGTTTGTTCTCCAACCGAGAAATGGTTAATGTATGTGTGGACCACAGAAGTAAGAGAGGAGGAACAAGATCACATAGAATCTTATAGAACGATGTAAAATATTTGGATTTCTAGTTTAGTTTAATGGGAAGTCATTGTGGGGGTCAACATAATCTTGTATACATGTTTTAAAAGATCCTCTGGGGTATTATGTACAGAATCAATTGAAAGGACACAAGAGAGATGAGAAGACTGTTTAGGGAGGCACTGCAATAATAAATGCTAAATACTGGTGGCTTGGACTGTAATGTTGGCAATAAATATGGAACAAGTGGGTAGAGACAAGCTATGTTCTGGACACTCATCAGGTCTTGGTGATGGGAAGCTTATGTCCCATTACATTTTCCAAAAAACAAAGGAAAAAACTTATGGTTACAGCGACTTTAGTAATGGACAATATGTAAGTGCTAAATGCCAAGCAAGAGTGGAGACATCCAACTTTGAGGGACATCTACAAGTTTAGTTTACTCATAGCTTTGATGCAAGTTGATATGTCAGTTAGATATGTGAATGTAAGCTCAGAGAAGCAGCAGCTAGAAATATAAATTTGGGAGTCTTCAGACTAGCAACAGTGTTGGAAAAAATGATAATAAGGCTTCCTTACACATCTCATAGGTTTTTATTATCTTGTAAGCTACCTACTCACTTAGGTAACAAAAATTGAAAACATCATGACAAAAAGCAATAAATATTTATACCCTGATCATCTACAATTCCATATCAGGTTGCCTGGGGCTTGGATCTGTATTTTGGTTATCATCACTAAGACTCAGGATGGCAGTGCTGCCAAATCTAGAAAGTGGGTTGGTCATAGTAGCAGAGGGAAAATCACCATTGATGTTAGTGTTCCTTTGGAGAATTTTCCTTTCAATTTATTGGCCAGAAATAGTCACATGACCCCACCAACCAAAAGAAAGCCAGGGAATACATTTATTTCATGTAAAGGGTGCATGCAATCAATTGGCAAAATTTTAATAAAATAAGCAATATACCATAAAAGTGTTACATTTTGAAATAAATTTATTCTTACATGTAAATACATAAACATAGTCATTATTTTTTTTATTGTTAAAAAAAGTCTCCATTTACTTCAATAATAGACTCGATTCAACTTTGGAATCTTGAGCACACTTTTATTAACTTTTCTTTATCCATGGACATCATCATGTTTTCAATCTTAGCTTTAACAGACTCTTTATTAGAATGAGGTTGTTCATTAGCTTCTCTCTCACAAATGCTGCATACATAAAAGTCTAAAGGATTTGCATCTGGTAAACTAGGTGGCCAGATTTCCTTTGACCAGAATTCAGGAATATTGACACAGAAATCCTTGCACCTTTTTGGCTGGTGCACCATTTGTTGGAAGATAAAATGATGTCCATTTGCAACTTGCTTCATCCACGGTATAACAACTTCTCTCAAAACATCAAGGTAAACATCCTGGACCTTCATTGATGATCTCCTGGATTCTGTGTACAGCATTCCTTAATGCTGTGCAATCCTTAAGTACACTTTGCGTTTCTTTTTTGTTGGTGTGGTAACATCAGGATCAGCATCATACACCTTCTTCATGTAGCAAACTGTACATAAAGGGATGTTATTGAAACACACACAATTTCCTTTGCAGTTTGTCCTGCCCACAGTCCAGCAATTATGGTTGCTCTAACATTGTATTCCTTTGACATGACAGTTGCTCTCAGAATTTATTTATTTATTTTTATTTAAAAAATCTTATTATTTTTCAGAGAGAGGGGAAGGGAGAGAGG
This sequence comes from Noctilio leporinus, assembly GCA_004026585.1. Classification (NCBI taxonomy): domain Eukaryota; kingdom Metazoa; phylum Chordata; class Mammalia; order Chiroptera; family Noctilionidae; genus Noctilio; species Noctilio leporinus. Next base: position 660,293 of record PVIW01000150.1, read on the forward strand.
AAGAGGGGGAAAGAAACATCAATGTATGGTTGCCTTTCACCTGCCTCTAGCTACAGACCTGGCTGGAGATCTGGCTTGCAACCTAGTTATGCTGCCCTGGCTAGGAATCGAACCAGTGATCTTTGGGTTCGCAGGTGGGTGCCTTATCCACTGTGCCACCAGCCAGGGCTAAGAATACTTTATATCTGAAACAATGATATTAAATCATAACCTTAGAAACATGGTTTTTCAAAATTAATAAGAAGCACATGAAATAAGGATATGCAAAGTTATTGCCAATTCATTGCCCACACCCTGTACTTGGAATGGGGAGAGATCAGAACATTTGGTTCCATGTTAATACCCACCATGCTAAGGAAACCCTACCCTTTTTGATACATAAAGTACTAATGGGAGCTGATGGTACTCAACTCTGCCAACTTCTGGGTCCCACTTGGTGTTTTCTGAAGCACTTTGCTGCATTAAACAAAGGAAATAAAGGGTGAGAAGTTATGGAGTAAGATTTAGAAAAGAGTCTTTTCAAAGGTTAGTTTAAGGCCTTAGACTAAAATGTGATAAGGGGACTTTAACACACAACACAGATCATGAAATACTTAGTAACCAGTGATAATCAAAGCCTTGGCTTGACATCCTCAGTTGGGAGACAGCTAGCTGCACCTGCTCATATTGTCTGAGGTGGTGTACACTAACAAAACCCAAAACCTTCAGCTTTAATAAAGGCAAGGTGCCACCCACAAGCAAAAGCAATTATCAAACTGATTAATTTTATGGAGCATTAAGCCTAAGGAAAAATTTACCATACAGGTAACCCTCATATAACATGGCACTTCTATAACATGGTTTTGCTCTGACACAGTTCAAGAATTAGGGGAAACCCTCATAGAACATGGTACACTAGAACACAGATTCACTCTAACAGGGTTTGAGAATTAGAGAAATCCTCAAACAATATGGAATGTAATAACTTTTAAGAGCAAAAAAAAAATCTCATTTGAAATTAAGGAAATTCCAGAAGAACATGGAATGTAATAAAAGCTTTTAAGATCAAAAGATATCTCATTTGAAAATTTTCATTTGAGGGTGGATGTCATATCACATTTGCCTGCAGAATTTTAAAATTTATTAGCATTTTAAATCCATTTTGATCCTGGAGTATTAAGTACATACATTTTAAAACTTTGTATTTTTCTTTCTCCTACAGTATACATAGATTAATCAACCTTTTTTAAAGAAATGGCAATTATGTTTTTCATTTTTGTGAATTAATTCATAGCCCTGAACTAGTCTGATGGAAATTTTTAAAATACCTCTTAAAAGACATTTCATTTCACTAGAACAAAAATTACAGATTTTAGGATCAGCTCAAAGAGGGGGAATATGTATCATATGTCACAAAAACCTTGGATTTAAATGAAGCAACAGTCCAGACTGTAAAGAAATGTGAACTAAATAGCCAGGTATTGAATGTGTTAACATTTCTTGCTGCGCACTGATAGAGAATTGCTGCTCTATGCTATTAGCAGCATTATTCAGCACCGCTCTCCTCCCATGCAGACTTCACAGGTTTTGTACTGTACTATCTTTACGGAAAGCCCTCATTCTGCTCCTCTCCATCCTCCCCGATCTTGCCTGAACACCCTACTCTATGCCTAACCCACACCAAACACTATGGTTTCTTCCATGAACAGAAGCACTGAGAATGACTCTCTAAACCTCCTCTCATGCCAACCTTGTTATATACTTGATCAACACTGAGCCATGCTCTAGAAGGTTGCTAAGCCAGTGTTAGCATAGGATGGCAAATGACCTACACCAGCCTTACTACTCAAGATGAGGTTCTAATAGGGATTTCTTTTTCCTATTCATACAGTAAATTCTTAAGCGGAGAGATTAATATGTAACATTTGTTCTTAAATCTCCTGCACATGGAAATCATTTGGGGAGCTGTATTAGTTTCCTAGAGCTATCCTAACAGACCTACAATCTAGGTGGCTTAAAACAACAGAAATGTACTGTCACATAGTTCTGGAAACTGGAAGCCTGAAATCAAGGTGTTGAAGGAGCCATACTCTCTCTAGAACCTGAAGGGGGAATGCTTCCTTGCCTCTCCCTAGTTTCAGATGGTTAGCATGCAATTGTTGACACTCCTTGGCTTGTAGCTACATGACTCCAATGTCATGGCACAATGTCTGAGTGTTTCTGTCCCCCCGGCTATCTTTTTACAAGAATACTAGTCATGCTGGGCTAAAGTACCCTCTACTCCAGTATGACTTTATTTTCACTTAAGTAATCACATTCTGCAAGATCCTTATTTCTAAATAAGGTCACATTCTGAGTGGGGGTGGGGGTGGGGTGGTATGGCCATGACATACCTTTTTTTTTTTTTTTAAGATTTTATTTCATTATTTTTAGAAAGAGGGGAAGGGAGGGAGGCAGAGAGGGAGAGAGACATCAATGTATGGTTGTGTTTCACCTGCCTCCAGCCACAGACTTGACTGGAGACCTGGTTTGCTACCTGGTTATGTGCCCTGGCTAGGGAATCGAAGCTACGACTGTTAGGTTCGCAGGCCGGCACCTTACCCACTGTGCTACCAGCCAGGGCTGCTTTTTAAAAAAAAAAAAAAAAATTATTTATTATTTCTAGAGAGAGGGGAAGGGAGAGAGGCAGAGAGGGAGAGAGACATCAGTGTATGATTGCCTTTCACCTGCCTCCAGCTACAGACCTGGCTGGAGACCTGGCTGGAGACCTGGTTATGTGGTCTGGCTGGGGAATTGAACCAGTGACCTTTGGGTTCGCAGGCTGGTGCCTTATCCACTGTGCCACCAGTCAGGGCCCAACATACCTTTTTCGAAGGACACAATTCAACTCATATAAGGAGTTTTAAAAAATACTGTCAGTAATGTCCCACCACCAGAGTCAGTAATTTAATTGGTCTGAGATGCAGCTTGGGCTCTTGAATTAAATAATATATAATAATAATCCTTAAGCAGTTCTAATGTGCAACTAAGATTAAAACCTAAGAATCAAGGGTTAAGTTCAAGGGGCTTTAGAGTCAGGTTGTCTGGTGTTGAATTGTGCTATATCACTAAGAGCTGAGCTGCCTTGGAAAATTTGCATAACCTCTCTGTGCCTCAATTTCTCCCACCAAACTTAGGGATAATAATAGTACCTGCACAAAAGGGAAGATATGAAGATTAAATCAAGTTATAAAGGAAAGCACTTAGAACTAGGCCTAGTGGCTTGTTATCCCTACTATTATTATTATAGTTCTAATATATTTGCATCCTAATGTTTAAAGCCTTAATTGTAGTATTAAATAAATAGTACTTTATTTTAGAGATGAAACAAAGGGAGCATATAAACATTCAATAGTTTACTCAATAGTCAATGGGGAAACCTAGCAAGAATTCCGATCTGTGTACAGATTCACAACCCAGCACTCCAGGAAGCCAGTGGTTTTCATCTGGGTCTCAGGGGCCACCATGCAGGGATGGGGGTGTTGAGGGACTGCAGCACAATGGCTCACTTTCATCTGCTTCACATGTCAATTCCCCATAGGATTTTCTTTGAAAAGAAAAGGGAGTGAGGTTTTTCCATGGCTTAAAAAAGAAAACTCGGAGAGCACTGTGCCCGATTATGTTACCAAACCTCCTAAACCAACAGAGTTTATCCTGGTTTCTGCTTCCTCCCTTTTCCTCAGGGAACAGAAAAGCCCAAGAGACTGTCAGGTGGTGGAAAAACTGAGGTGAGGGTATACGTCTCCACATGCGGTGACAGGAGAGATTAAAAACTGGCCCTGCTGTGGCATTTCATAATGTCTGCTCTCCGCTGATTACTAAAATTTGTGTGAGGGAGGCTGAGAATTAAGATCTCCCAAGGCCCCAATCAGAGTCATCTCCACTGAGAAATGCAGGATGAAATGGATGGAGCACTCTCCTACCCTTATGCTTCTAATCACCGGGAAGCTCAGGAAATTGGAAACGCCCCAGAAACAACATGACATATCAAATACCAGAGCCTGAATAATCCATCACCATCTTCATCACTGTGGTCATTACCATTCACTTCCATTCCGTGGACAGTCCGTAAATCAGCCTGTGGAGCTCTTTGGGATCGCTGAGTGAAAGGCACTTGAATAAATGTCAGCTGGGATCATTTGAGATACCTTTCACTTCAGATAGATAAATGTTAGTAAGTCCATGGTCAAGGGAGCACCGGTAGGGACTCAGGATATTTCCAGCAACCCCCAGCTACTAATAATGGTTCACTTAGCCAGAAAATTCAGATGGAAAAGGGAAGGCCTTTCTCTTAACACAATATTCAAAATACTCCTCAAGCATAAAAATGTATTTACAACACTTTGTTGGTGCAAAGACATATTTCTGGTTCCATGTGCTTTCTTCAAGATCAGAAAACAAGCAGAGAATGAAATAATCTGTGATACTCCAAATCCATGAGGGTAAACTTTCAAAACCCCCCACTGAAGACAGAAGGCCCAAGCCAAGGATTATTATTGGAAAGGTATGATCCATTCTGTCATCCTGAGGCCTCTGGTATCTTTTCCCTGAACCTCCTCTTTGGAGGTGATGGCTTTTTATAATGTGCCCATTCTTTACAGACCAGGCAAGATCTCCTACAACAGCTCTAGAAACAAAGGTTGGGTCTAGAGATTATGGCTGCTCCCATGGAAGGTTTCCTAAGCCTTTCCATCATTGGAACACTGTATTTCCCTGTCCTGAATGAATCTGTCTCTCTTGCTCCGAATGCTAAGGCTTTCTCTCCTGGCATATTCCTTCATATGTTAAGCATCAGTGTTATTCCTTCATGTGTTACTTTGACCCAGGTTCTCAGTTTTCCCTTGAACTGGGTACCAGGCATGGGCTCCCATGCACACTGATGAGGGAAGGAGTCCTTGTTAGTTGAGTTTTTACTGTTCATTGTTTGCTGAGTGCTGAAAGAATTCTCGGTAACGTATTGGATGAATCCTCAAGGTCCCCTGAGGCAGAAAATCCAAAATAAAGAGACAGAAGTGACTCATACAGAAAACTGCTCTGCTGGAAAGAAGGGCCAAGTTGTTCATAGTCTGTACATGAGCCAGGTGGGTGGGAGTATGTTTGTGTTAGAACTTCCAAAGACCAACTTCCAATGAGGCCCTCTGGGGACATAAGGCTCTAGTCAACTCTGTCTTTGGAGAAAAACTTCTTCCTGCAAAATAGGAGGCAAGGCCATAGGAGAATTCTGGAATTTCCCCTTGAACAACTACATGGATTATATTTGTCACTGGAACACAAGCATCTTTTTTCAGTGCCATATTTAGTTAATGCTTAGAAATGGGGTAAAATTAATAAGCCCAGGATGGAGTTCTGAATTCAGAAAAAAATTGTGAGCATATTGGACTGAGTTCGGCTCTTCATGGAATTCCTCTTCGGCAGGGATTGAGCTTTCAGCCTTTAGACTCATTCTGTCTTTCAAGCTGCAATCTGAAAGCTCTTGTACAGCTGCCTTGTAGACCTGACTGTAACTCAAGCTTTAGTAATACAGGTGTTTGTCCATTGGAAAAGAAGCTGGGAAAACATAGTGAATTACTGAAGAGTGCAAATAATTTCATGACATTACTATTACTCTTTACACAAACATACTGTAGGCTGACCTTTAGTGGGAAAGAGAACTGGATCCTTCTTTCCTTTTTCTTTACCCTCACCCACATTCTCTATCTGCTGTTAATATTCCAGAATAGGTTTGATTGTGGAGAGGAAAGAGAAGATAAGAAAGCCATTCCCTTACTTGAAACAATGTGGCCCTAGGATGGTATCTAAATCATCTTGGGTTTCTATTCATTACCATAAATGAGGTGGATTAAAGAACAGAAATTTATTTCTCACAGTTCTGAAGGCTGAGAAGTCTAAGATCAACGTACTGGCAAATCTGGTGTCTGATAAGAGATTTTTCCTGATTTGCAAATGATCATCTTCTCATTGTATCTTCACATGGCAAAGAGCAGAAATTGGGGACAAACTCTCATGTCTCTTATTAAAAGGACACTAATCCTATCATTAAGGCTCTGATATTATGTCCAATTGCCTCCCAATATCCCCACCTACAAATATCATCATTATGGGAGTTAGGATTTCAGCCTATGAATTTGGGAAGGCTACAAACATTCAGTGCAAAACAGATGGCTTATTGTTCTTTGGGCCAAGCAGATGTGTAAGCTGATTCTTGGTCTCTTGTGGGCATTTTTTGTGGAGTTACCTGAGATTCCCTTGCTGAGACTCTTCTGGCTATAATTCCTATGATTCTAAACATTTTTCTTCTTCTATTGTCCACTCTTATCCTCATTACCATCCTCTAGTTTTCTTGCAGTGTACTCCACACAGACCCTTTTGTTGTGGAAATTCCATCGTACTTTCCAAGTGTCCCTCAGTCTTGAAAAACCAAAATACTAGAGAGAAGGAAAATGCATAGAGATGAGCATTACACTAGTTGCTATTTGTGCCTCTCAGGGAATTTGCCAATTTTTTATGGAACATAAATGCTGAGCAAAGAGCAGCAGCCAAGAGTTTATAACAATCTCACTAACAGGGGAGTTGAAAATTGGTGCACAGGACTACCAAGGCAGCTAGAACTTGAAAAGCCATAATCTGAAGGAAAAACTAACTGCAGAAATGTAAAGTGGATATTGTATGTGCAATTTTTCCTTGAGGTATTTTCCAACTCCTAAGCTGCACATGTGTGAGGCAAATTGCCAAGAAGCCAAGCAGAAAGCAGCTGCTAAGATGCTAAAAACCTAAGCAGACATTTCAGTAGTCTCTTGGTTGTAGGAAGACTAAAATTGAAGTTCACAGCCTGCCAAGAAAGAGAATTCCTAATAAGTGTACCCAGCTACCCAGCTTATCCTTAATATCCTTGAAGAGGTAGGCTCTAGGAATAAAGATAAACCTAAAATAGAACATATTCTCACCAGCCCTCATACTGAGTTTGAAATCCAAGTCCAATGATTCAAGATGATCTGCTTGTGGTCTATCTGCCTGTCAAAGAAAATCTCATCCTCTCTAAAGGGAGATGTAATCCATAGCATTTATAACATTTTGTTCATAATTTTGGCATAAGATCAAAGTTTCCAAATAAGCCAGAATACAGCATTAGTGACCAAAACCCCAACAGTTGAAAAGATAAAAATTAGATTTTAGAAATAGGCTTAAAGGTAAATATTTGAATTATTGAACATAGAATTTTAAATAGTTATAAATAATCAAAATAGGAAAAAAGATGAAAATTTAATCAGAATAATAGACTCTATAAAAATTAACTAGTGAACATAGAGCTCAATAATACACTAAAGTTAAAAATTCTATAAATGGGTTTAGTAATAGATCAGACATAACAGAAGAGAGAATAAGTAAACTGGAAGATAGGTCAGTATAAAATATTAGAATTGATATTTTCTCAGAGAAGTAAGACTAAACACCCAGAAAAAGAGTGTACTGGATATATGAGACATAATGGAAAAGACTTTCATTAGTGCAATTGAAATCTGAAAAATAAATGAAAGAAATAATGAGAACAGAAGAGATACTCCAAGAATTTTCCAAAAACAAACAAAAGATATTGTTTACATATTGAATAAACACAAATCCCAAGCAAACTAAATACAAATAAAACTATATCCACGCAACTGCTAAAAAACAAAGATTAAAAAGAAGAAATACCTTCATAAAAATAGATGTTTAAAAGTAAATAATTCTGCATATCTTGTCTCCAGCTTCAAAATCAACTTGAGTTAATTTGGCCTATTGCTATTTAGTTAAAATTGAACAAGACAATATACTCACTCCCCAAACCAGGCTATCAAAGGGTGTCTCCTGGGTGGCAGCTGTAAACACCAGGACTTCTCTAGGGAAGGTGCTGGCACTGTGAAGGGGGCACACAGATGGTGACCTGGGCTGGATAGAGGCAGGGGGAAAGTAATTAAAACAAAAATTAAAAGAGTAGCTATCAACATAGAAAGTGGACACATTACTTTTAGGGGAACAACAATAGAATTATGACTGAATTTTCACCACAAACTATGAAGCAAATGAATAAGAAAGGATAAATATTCAGTAATTCCACATGGATATTGTCTCTTGTAACAATAGTAATAGTGTTTATTGTCATTTAAAATACATGTAGACTCAAAATACATAACAACAGTAGCACAAAGGTGGGTAATGGATTAATGGAATTACAGGTTATAGTATTAGCAGATCTTTCATAAAGCTAAACATATTAAGTTAGACATTCATCAGTCAAACATAAATATTAGAATTGCTTTTTTAAAAGAATGAGAAAAATGTATAACTTTATGCTAATGATGAAAATGAAATGTTAAAAAATTATATGATAAATACAAAAGTAGGCCATAAGTGGAAAGAAAAGAATAGAAAAGAATAAATGAAAAAGCAGAAAACAAATAATAAAATAATATATCAGCTATATCTGTAATTAAAGTAATTGGAAAAGAATCAGCCCTCCAATTAGAGATAAATATAATCAGAATGAATAATGCAAATAAAAATCACTATATGTGCTTGCAAGAGACAAAGGTATATCTTAAAACTTGAAAATAAAGGATTGAAAAAATACATCATGTTTTTTTTTTTTACATCATGTATTTCATAGCCAAAAACTGTCTATTAAAGCTATAATAACATCAAGTATAATAAACTGTTAGGCAGTAAATATTAGATACAAAAAGGAATATTTAATAATCGTCAAAGTGTCAATCCAGAGCATATACAATTCTAAAAATGTGGACAGCAATTATACAGCCTCAAAATATTTAAAGTAAAATCTGACTGAACTAAATGAAGAAGTGGTCAAATTCCCATACTTCTAAGATTATCACTTTTATAGTATCTAATAGAACAAGCAGACCAAAACCAGAAAATATATTACAGGTGATTTGAACCACAATCAATAAACTTAACCTAGTTGACATAAAAAAGCACTGCATCTAGTAATTTCATAATACACATTCTTCTTAAATACACTTGGGACTCTCTTGGTTCTAGGCTGTATGCTTGGTCATAATGAAAGTCTCCAACAAATTTCAAAGGAATTAAGATAATGCAGAATATATTCTCTGACCTCAATGAAATTAAGCTAGAAATCTACAAATGCTTGCATTTGTAGAAGTAAAAACACTTCTAACTAATTCTTAGATAAATAAAAATATATTACAAGAGAAATTTGAAACCTTTTCTCCGTTTTCAGAAATAGAGGGAAAGAAACGTCAATGTGTTGTTGCCTCTTGTACGCCCCCAACTGGGACCTGGCCTGCAACTCAGGTATGTGCCTGACTGGGAATGAACCCATGACCCTTTGGTTTGCAGGCTGGTGCTCAATCCACTGAGCCTGCCAGGGCTGAAAATAGTTTTAACTCAATGATAAAAATATAAACTCTCTAAGCTTGCCTGAAGGAACTAAAGGCATACTCACAGGAAGTGTATAATCTTAAATACCTAACCAAGAAAGAGGAAAAAGCTTAAAATCCACAATGTAGCATCCATATCAAGAAGTTAGTAAAAGAACTGCAATTAAGCCGTAAGAAAGCAGGAGGAAGTAGGTGAATAAAAAATATTGGTGACAAAAATACTGAAATAGAAAACAAACATATACAATATAGAACGTCATCAAGACAACAAAATGAATCTTTGAAAAAATAATAAAATTAATTTTTAAAATGCTTAGCAGGACTAACCAAATAAAAAGAGAATAAGGAACACATTACCAGTATTAAAAATAGTAAGTAGGCTACCACTATAGATCATACAGACATCTAAAGCAATGAGGTTATTATAAACAAATCTGTGACTCTAAATTTGAAATGAATAAAATTCCATAAAAAAGAGAAGATCTGAATAGTCCTATATTTGCCTACAAAATGGAATCTAATTGTGCCAGTTATTCCTTTGTTCCAAATTCACCTTTCATTACTTTGTTTATGATACCAGAACATTTCACTTTTGCAGGCAGTGCACTGTGAAGCTTTGTCAGTAGAGGGCTCTAGGTGGACACCTGGAGGGGAAAATACCCTTCTTCCTGGTTCCATTGTGCTTTTCTCAATTTATTCCTATGGTGCATATGGCTAGCAGCAGGTAGACATCCAGAGGTGCTCACCTGCCCACAGTTCTCTGCCCATTAGCCTTCAGTCTGCCAGCATCCCAGTAAGGGGTTTCCTACTTTAAGTTTCCTATATGCCAGCCTTGGCCATCTAGCACTCCAGATAGAAGTTTCCAGTTTGCCATTCCTGATTTATGATTCTATATCCACCAGCCTCAGCTACTAGCTATGGACCAGCTCTGCCCCAGAGGAACTGAAAAAATTTTCCCAGTATTTAGTGGGGTGTTGTCATGCATCCTTCCACAAAATTTGAATTCCAAACTAAAAGCGGGTGTTATAGGGTGGAAGGAAGCCATCACACAGAGCCTGTGGTTTAGGAATGAGGGATGGGACTCAGTGGAGCACAGCCCTTGTCCTCTAAGCACCAAGAAAATAGGAGGGGCTCCGACCACAGGATAGTGATGAAAAAGCTTAGGGGGGAGGGGGTGCTGCACAAGCTTGGCAAGTGGTCAGAACTGATCACCATGTCCTCTGCATCAAAGGCTGTAGTTGGGGATTTAAAAATAAGGTGGCAGCCATTAAGGACATTTGGTTTCGCAAGAGAGAAGGGCATGCAGTTTAAGACAGCCACATGGTTTGAAAGAGATTCTGAATTAAATTAGAAAGAGTGGGAGAGACCTCCCCCAGTCGAATACAGATGGGTGGAAGCTACCGGGAATGCTGAACTGTGACTGGGAAATGCTGAGCTATGAACTTCTACTTCCCTAGAAAAAGACAGTCCCTCTGACTTCTCTGTCCTAAAACTGGCCTGATTTGGCAGGACTGTATGATTGTGGGTGTTTTAAAGGGAGTAGGGCTTAACGATGGAATTTCACCTTTAATCTAAATCTGTATAACCTTTAAGTAAACAAAGTTCTTTCCTTTGCACCAGCTCTGTTATTAAAAGTTTTTCCTTTGGCAGCTGGCAGATGAGACCCTTACAACTAAAAAGCCCATGGGTTCTGTTTCAAGGGGATGCCCCACTTCCAAGTTTTTTCCTTCCTTGAGTATTCTGCTTTAGCCCTAAAGTATTCTTTAGAGTTCTCTTTTATCTCCTCTTAAAAACTAAAATGTTGTAAATAGTTAATAATTATTTATATTAAACTTTCCCCATTTAAATTACTGTGTAGTTTCTGTCTCTTGTCTGGACCTCAATTGATACACTATTTGTTTTTAAAATTTTCCTGCAAAATAATTTCAGGGCCTGATGGCTTCACCAGTGATTTTTTCCCAAAAATTGAAAGAATAGTAACACCAATCTTATATAAATTCTTCACATAATGAGAGAATAACTCATTATATGAGGACATTATAATATTAATATCACAATTTGACAAGGACTAGATAAGATAGAAAAATTAAAGGCTTATGTCTCTCATAAATGTAGACCAAAAAAACCCCACCAAAATATAAATTGGGAAATGGAATCTACCAATATTTAAAAAGGAAAATAATGCATCATGACCAAGTTGGATCTATTTGTAAAATTCAAGATTGGTGTAACATTTTTAAATCAATCAACAGAGCTCACCACATTATTAAAACAAAGGATAAAAAGTGTATGTTTATTTCAATAAATCTGAAGTTCAACACCAATTCATGATTTCACAAAATACTGTAAGAATTATTACAAAACTTAAATATATTTCTGTATAGTAGTAACAAAATTGCATTGTTAAAATACCATTTAAATTAACATAAAGATGTCAAATATAGGGTCAAATTTAATAAAAGATGTACAAAACTATAAACACTATAAAGTATTACCAAATTTAAGAAGAAAAATAAAGAAATGCATGTTTGTGAATTAGAAGATAATATTATAAAAATAACAATTTTCCCTCAAAGTTTATATTTTATTATATTAGATTTATAGTTTCAAGGCAATTATAATAAAAATTCCAGCAATTTTTATGAAAGTTAAATTTATATAGAATGCAAAAGATCAAGAGTAGTAAAGACAGCCTTTAAGAACAAAGTTGAAGGACAATGTATCAGCTATCAAGTTTTATTATAAACCTACGGTAATTAAAACAGTAGTATTTGTGCAAAAATTCACAAAGAGATCAAAGGGACAGACTTGGAAGTTCAGAGCCAGATCCACCCTCTCACAATCACATGATTAAAGGCAACACCCCTCTGCAATTCAGTGGGGAAGGAATTGTCTATTCAACAAATGTGCCAGGGTAATTGAATATCCATATGGGAATAAAATGGACCTTGATCCATGCCTCAACCCAAACACAAAAATCAATTTCAGATGGATGATAGGCCTAAAATGCAAAAGGAAAAGCAATAAACCTTCTAGAAGATAACATAAGAAAAATACTTCTCAACCCGGGGGTAAGCAAAGATTTCTTAAACCGGACCTGCAGGAAAACACTCACTATGCAGGAAATAATTGTGCATTGGACTTCACAGACATAAAAATATTTGCTTATTAAAAGGTGTTACTAATAGAGTGCAAAGTATGAGTATTTATTTGTAACACTGGCTCACAGGCAGTCATCAATTGTAGTAAGAGCACCAAGAGACATCTACACAGATGCCAGGACAAGAGACAGACAGCATGAAATCAGGCTAGGGGAGTTGGGAAGCCTTGCAGGAAGAGGAGCTTTGGAGGACAAGTAGGAGTTAGCAAGATTCATTGAATAAAGCATTGAGGGTAGACAGAGTAATATATACAAAGAGCTGGAGGCATCAGACAATGTAACTAGTTATGTGTACCTTTAGCAAAACTAATATTTATGAAAAAAGATGGCTAAACCTAAAAGGGAGTATTTGTTATGCACCTTGTCTGTTCTACACTAAAATGAAGAGGTGACTTAGAATGGACTTGGTCCTTGAAGAATGACTGCCCAGAATGGGATCTATGCAGGTCAAGAAGTAAAAGAGCCCTGGATGGGGGCACAGCAGATAAGGCACCAGCCTGAGCACCCAAAGGTTACTGGTTAGATTCCCCAGTCAGGGCATATAATCAGGTTGCAAGCCAGGTCTCGAGACAGGTCTGTAGCTGGAGGCAGGTGAAAGGCAACCATACATTGATGCCTCTCTTCCTCTCTGCCTCTCTCCCTAACCCTCTCTCTAAAAATAATACATAAATTTTTTAAAATTAATTAAATAAGTAAGTAAAAATAAATAAGAGAAAGAGGTACTATGGCTGTGGTAGGTACACAGTGCCATTTGAGCTCAACTTCAGCATGACTCCTTTGGTTTTGATTGATTCTAGCTCTCGTAGGTAGAGATAAGTACAACAGTCTTCAATTCCTTGTCTCTAGTTGGGGATTTGGGCTTCTCAGGGCCAGCAAGCTGAGAGCAGTGTGGGAAGAAGGTACCCTTGCCCTTTTCTTTAACCAGTTTTCAGTCCAGCCCAGTTAATAGCACTTAAATAGAGTAAAGTACCTTTGTCACAGTAAGGACCATTGCCAAGTGAATGCAATAGATTTTTAAATTACTTAATCCACAAAAAAATACTTTATATTTATCTAAAAAGCATATTATTATAAAGAAAACATACCTCAGGAATGAATAATTGGATCATAAAATCTATCAAATGCCGTTTTACTCATTTTGCCCAAGTGTCTGTCTGAAATGATTCCAAGCAGCGTGTGACGTCAATATTTATGGCATGCCAACGTTATGCAGGGATTAGCCTCCAAGAGAATTAATGACACCTAAGTGTATCTCTACTAAATATGTTTCAAATTTACTTGTTATACATTTATTAAATGTGTGTATAGGTTTTGTAAAGTTATATTTTGGCCAAGCCTCTTTTAAAACCTCAAGGCTTTTCTTTTCTTGGCAAGGCAGTGGCGCCTACACCAGGGCCATAGGACATGGCGATGATATCAGAAGCTCCAATTACCACAACTGCAACACCGGGATGAGAGCGCACAGAGACCCATCTTGCTCTAGGCTGCTATGAATTAGTGGCCCTGTTGTTAGGTCTCTGAGTCTTTCTCAAGCAATTCTTGCATGAGGCTCTCTGTGTGGGTGGGTCCACCTGGAATTGATGAAGGAAGAGCTATCTCAGGCCAGGGTCTGCCGCTCCATATAGCCCTTCGAAGACACCTGGGGGTCCACGTTGTGAGTGGCTCTGTTTCCTCAGCCTGCTGTGGGCTTAGTTTAACCCCTGTCTCCACACTCTAACCCCTGTTCTGACTTTCTCCCCTTTTGTTGGATGGGGCATATTTTTCCACTCTTACTTGATGAAGTTTTTTTTAAAAGATTCCAAGAAGTTGAATTTTTTTCATTTTTAACTAAGCAAATCAAGGAAGGAAAAAAAAAAAACAAAAAACTGCCCTTGATTAGTAATCTAACAGTATTTTCAGTCCTCATATAACACCCCAGTGAGCCAGGTATTGCTTTTTAGATCCCATATAGAATGCAGAGAATAGTACATAAAAACAATGAAACTGCATTGATTGAAATCCTGGTTTTGGTGCTGACAAGCTGTGTGACATTGGGCACATAGCTAAACAAACACTTGCTGTTTCCTCGCTTAATGAGATAGAAAAATAATTGTTGTCTCTATTTCCTATGATTATTATAAAAATTAGAGAAGATAGTATGTTAAAAAGCCCTTGGAATAATGGTTGGCATATAATAAACACTCAGAGAAGAGCTATTGCTATTATGTCATTTTACACATGAAGAAACTGACATTCAGTCATTCCCAAAGTTACAGAGATGTTAAGAATTGAGCTGAGACTTTTGAACCAAGATCTGGATTGCTAAAGCATTCATTAATTCATCAAGTTCTCTCTAGTACCCATTAGTTGTTATTGGGTCTCTTGCATTTCAGCACATCTTACAAGTGTGGCACTAACTGCCCTTTGTTCTGAACTATCTATTTAAGGACATTTATAAAGGAAATAGCCATCCATGCAAGATAGAGATAGTGCTTCCCTCTGGAGCAAAGGGTAGACATGCTTACTGTTCATAAAACATTTGGGATCCTCTCCTTCTGCACGTACAGGCATATCTCTGGGCTCAACACCATCTCTGTGGGGCTTCAGGGAAAGGGGAACTGACCCAATGCTGATGCTCATGCTGCTGGCTGGGCCATGCAATCTCTTGACTCAGAAATCTCATGTCTTCTTAGCAGTCATGAAACTCTGGTATGTCAATGTCTTAGTCCCTTTGGGTAACAAAATACTAGTTTCTGAGGGACTTATAAGCAACAGGAATTTATTTCTCTGAGGGCTGGGAAGTCCAAGGCACCAGCATAGTCACATTCTAGTGAAGGCCTCCTTCCTGGTTTGTAGCTGGAACCTTCTTGCACTCCCACATGATGGAAGGGGCAAAGGATCTCTTTTGGAGCCTCTTCTATAAAAGCAATAATCCCATTTCTGAGGGCTTCACCCTCTCGACCCAAGTACCTTCCAAAAACTCCACGTCCTAATACCATCATCTTTGGAAGTTAGAATTCCAACATATGAATTTTGAGAGGACACATTCATACCAGAGCAACTAACTTGTTAGCTTGCAATTATAATAACATTTCTTCTTAGTTCTTTACCGTATTGGTGGTGAGACTGGGATGCTGACAGATGCTGGCTTTGCTTTGTGGCAGGAAAAAAGGACTCTGTAGGGTATGTTTGGGCATGTGAAAAGACTCCCTGAGATCTAGTGGGATATGTTTGCCAAAGTGATAGGCGAGTGGGGAGTAACATGCATTAATAAATGTTTAGAGGATGAGCAGAAAGAGGTAGGATTGAACAAGCATCCAAATGGTGCTTTGGTTGTTGCTCACTCTCCTTCAGGATGGAGAAGGAAGAAATGTCACCAGGTCAGTAAGGCAGCAAGCATGCAGCCCCAGTCAAAAGGACTATGGGTCCCTAAAGCTGAAGTGAATGGTATCAACAATGTGTATATTAAAAATATTTAGGTGACTGAAAACATTGGAAGATTTTTTATTGAGCTGGGAACAAGTGGATTCTAGAAAC
Source organism: Noctilio leporinus (assembly GCA_004026585.1). NCBI lineage: Eukaryota > Metazoa > Chordata > Mammalia > Chiroptera > Noctilionidae > Noctilio > Noctilio leporinus. Next base: position 676,385 of record PVIW01000150.1, read on the forward strand.
TGAAAGTGAATGGCAAAGCCTTGCTTATTGACCCAGGGTGTCTCTGCCCCTACATGTCCCCACAAACCTCCCATCTTCTCTCTCTCTGCCCTGACCACAGCTGTTTCAAAGGAAAAAATGATCAAAGGTGGGGCCCAAGGCCGTATGTACTCATCTGAGTATACAAGGGAACTTCAGAGGGGGAGGGAATCTAACTATATGACACTGTTGGTCACAGGTGCCCAAGTTAGTATGGTGTGGGTTCCAATGAAGGAAGGGAAGAAGACCCAAAGTCAACTCATGGGATTTGAGCCAGGTTCAGTGAGCAAGAGAAGCTAAAGTGACCTTGAACCTCTGTGACCAATGATTTTGCCTACTGGTGCCTCTGGTGAAGGGAGGCAGCCTCTTCTCAGAGGTACCCCTTGAAGTTTTGGACATGACTAACAAGTGCATCCTTTTTGGAAAATAGCTATCAGCTTCCTAACAAGCTCTTATAGAAACTGAACACCTGACCCACAGAGGCCCTTTGACTCTCTAGTATTCATGTTTTTGTGGTTCAACTAGAATTCAACCCAAGAAGGTCAAAAGAGCCTAGCATGACCTGTTTGTCAAAATAAGAATGAAACTAGCCTGGTTCCAGCAATATCTATGCTTTAGATGAAAAAGTGGTAGCTATCCCGTGGGGAAATTGTATCCTTCATTCTTCCAGAGTTAGAACCTATGCTGTGATGAGACTGGCAGGAATCAAGCTCCTGATTGGATCTGCTCTGTTCAGTTTGTCAGTGTTGTTGCCTGAATCCTTCATTTTTCCAGCTGCAGCCACATGCTCTCTATCATGGGCTAGGCACAAAGGAAAATATTCCATATTTCTGATGCATAAGCTACCACTGCATGCCAGACCTATGACTCCTGTCAAAAAGGGAACCATTTATCTCCCAGTGAGGAAGGCCATGTTGTAGCCATTGGAGGTAATGTGTCATGCTTTGTGGCTTTCTGGACCAAGCAATTGCAATTTGACAAAGATAAAGTTTTACCTTAAGATTTCCCAATTATAGTCTAATAGTCGAGATATTCAGTATCTCTCCCACTCTCTACCATCCTCAAGAATATGGTATGTTCAGACTTAGAAAGGCCTCTATTATCTTCTCCCAATCCATATACTTTCATGAAGATAATTTGGTCACTGAATGTGGCTGCTCCCAGAAAGGTGTTATTATCTTTTGGCCACTTCCAGGATAATAATGAGGATTAACATGGTTTGGCAAGGGTAGGGGGGATGTTTTGAAAATTCTGGATTGCACCTGACCATTCCTTAACATGAAGTTCCTTTCTTTCTACTAACAGAAACCACAGGCCAGTCTAGTCGGTTCATCCTCTGGATGGTAGCACAGCCAACAGTTGGCCAATGGGAACAAATTTTCATTTTAATTTAACCACCAGGATTCTTTTGTTGGACTTACATAGTCACAGAAAATAAAGATGATGACCACTTGGTTGAGTACACTACTCACTGAGTTTCTCTACAGTGGTCCACATATGCCAAAGTTAGGGAGATGAATCTCTATCAGTTTTATAAAAATACCCTTGTGCCTCTTACACTTGTCCCCTCTGAATGAAAGATCTGGGTGAGATGAGGGGATGATTTTTAAAAGTTGACATTATAGCTCCTGGAATAGGACACACCACTTTTGTGGCCACAGAAGGAGAATAAAAACCTTGGAGCTTGAGGGGAGAATATCTCAGAATCCAAGAGAGAAATAGGGGTGAGTTTCATTAATGATATTTTTCTTTTTATAAACTTCCCTGGGTCCTTCTTCAGAAAAAAAATACCCCGGTGTCGCCTTTTCAAACTGATGTAAGCATCTTAGATTTAAGTGACTTCTAGGTCAGCTGACCTCCTCCAGATGGTTCTGACAAGTCTAGCAAAACAGCAGTGAATGAGCCCAGTTCCTGCACCTCCTATGCAAAAACCTGTCAACATCATTATTTCTATTACTGTTACTCAGTCATTCCAAGGGCAGATGAATGCCTTCTATCTGATAGCATAGATAACCAAAACAGGTTAGATTAACTTGCTCAGGCCAGACACAATGATTAGACTCATTTGAATTGAACTAGGAAACATCAGCTTTCCCAGCCAGTTTGAGGCCAAGTTGGAAGTATTATCAGCCTGTGCTCTCCAGCTAATGTAGGTCTCACCTGAGGGGAAGAAGGGAGCATTTTAAAAGGCAATTCCTTTCTAGAAGGACCATGGATGTGCCTGGGACTGCACTTCTAATGTGAAAGGCAGGAATCACCTTAAACTTCAGGGGGCATCATAAGAGGTTTCAAGCCTGATGGTTAAGGAAACAGCACCAGTAAATCACATAGCTCTAGGACGACTAGGGAGTTCTCTCCAAAATGAGGCTACCTTTGGTTATTTAAGAGAACTCCTAGGAAGTTTAACTGACATTATTTAACCACACCAAGGAGGAAACTTTCTCTGTAATGGAGGGCATCCAATTAGAAAACGTGATCCAAACTGTATCCTTGACTTTAGCTGAAGAGATCAATGACACCACTTTGGATTTTGAAGGGCTTGAAGTTCAGACTCAACTCATTGGCCAGGATTGTTATTAATGAGAGAATTGTCCTAACCTCCTCTTCGTAGGCCAGGCTGAGCCTGTGCAATCACTCATACATCCTGTGAGCCTAGATTAACTTTTCAAGCCAAATGGAAAGGTCAATTGAGAAACTTAAGGAGAAAGTCATCTGTCTTTCCAAGCTGAATGCTTTCTGGTTTATGGGATTTGCTCAGCTGGTTGAATCCAGGTCACTGGGTCATAGTTGAGGTCATTACTGCCCTCATCCTACTGCTTGAAGCTGTCTTGTTGATAGTGGACTTAATGCTTTATGGGACAAATTGATTGAATTTGGCTCTGGCTTCAGTCAAATTAATCAGAACAGCCAAAGGATCCACATACTCATGGAAAGTTCACCAGAAGCCAAAATGGTGCAAAGATGAGAACATTGGGTATTGTTACAGAAAGATTTTCCATGGGTCTCCAATGTTTCTGTATCTCTTATGAGCAATACAGGAAATGACTTCCTCCCAGACTTTCTTCCAGGGTGTGTATAGGGCAAACAGCCTTGAAAGATACATCATGTCTTCCTCCAGAACAAAAGGCAGATTTTCTTAGAGCCTTAGAAGATAAAGTTAGTATTTTTCTTTGGAGCAAAGGGCAGGCATGCACTATCCATTATAAGAAATTCAAGTTACCTAAGCTCAGGAATCCTCTCCTGTAACATACCTACCTGGGCCAGCTCCCAGTCCTATGGGTCTTGGCAGGGGGTCAGGGACAAGGGGAGCTGACATAAATGCACTGATGCTCATTCTGCTTGCTGGTCTGTGAGTCATAAACTACATTTTCTCTGATCTAGGAGGCTTATGACTTCTGTCAGAATCCATGAAACTAACCAGTTAACTTGTTAACTCACAAGGAGGTAAAATCTCATATTCTTCTCATGCTAGACAGGCAAGAAATGATTATGAGTAAACCTTTCCCACCACAAAGGGAAGAAAAAATTAAAACTTGAGAAATTCTATAAAAATCTAGATGTTTCTAAGGTATGTCTATAAAACCCATTTTAATGTGTGCACTTCCCACTTTTCCCTTTCATTCATTCTCCAATTTTTGTTGCGTTCTACTTAAAAGGTGATATAATAAGATTCAAACAGACCAGATTTCTACCTGCCAGAGGCTTAAAGTCTAGTGAGAAAGGCAGACAACAATCATATAGTATTTGGATCATTGATTACATTGTGTTTTAAAAGAGACAGGGAGGGCCCTGAGAAAAAGAACATTTGAAGGGAATTTCATTTGGGTTGGGAGGGCCAGAAAAGCTATCACTGAGGAAAGGACAGAAAGCTGAGACATATGACAGTGAACTAGGTGACAGGGAAGGCCAGCAGCCTGCATAAAGATCCTGAGGGGAAAGGACTTAACATATCCCAGTGTGGTGGAAAATAGAGTGGGCTGGAAAGACAAGTGCAAGATGAAACTGGGAATTTGGGGAGAGGCCAGATCAAGCATGACCTTGTAATTAGTCATTTAAAGGCTTGTGTCTTTACTCTAAGAGCTAGGGGAACCATTAAAATGTAGGTCCCGGGTGGGAAGGGGGACTGAGGGGGGCAAAAAGGGGATGGATGTAATACAACAACAATAAAATTTTTTAAAAAATGTAGGTCCCATGGGAAATATAGTAGGGGTTTCACCTGTCTCATTTACCACAATATTTCAAGCACCCAGAATGGTCCCTGGCACATAGTAGATGCTCAATAGATATTTGTTCAGTTAATAGAAAGATATGATTTGCATTTTTGAAAGATCCCTTTGGCCAATATGTGGAGAATAGACTGAAGAAGAAAAGCCCAAGCAGGAAGGTGGGTTAGAAGGCTACTGCACTCCCAGTGACAAATCCCGTAGCTTGGACTAGGGTGGAGGCAGGAGAGATAAAATCATGTGGCCCCAACACACACACACTTCAGAAAATCTTTTAGTAGCCTTAAGGAATCTATTCAACTTGAAAGATGAGGAAAAGCCATCAAATGCAATGTGTAACAAATCAAGATAATGATTTGGAGTCTTTGGGGGCACGGAGATGGAAGGAGGAAACTTGCTTCTGAAAACAAGGAGAATAAGGGTAACTGAGAACAAGTGCAGGAAAAGTTCCAGATTGAGCAGAATAAACCACAGTGCATTCCACCTCCCCAAAACATCATCAAACTTCCCCCCCCCCCCCCCAGCTGGACTGCGCCTTGCTCTCTGCAGGATGCAATGGGTTGGAGTCTCACTTGCCATTACAGGGAGCCCTTTCTCTACTATGAGGAAGGTAGGCACTCATTGCATGTCGGGTGTGTGTGTGTGTGTGTGTGTGTGCACACACAAGCTCAGTCCAGTCTGGCATCCTGATAAGGAAGCACGCCTTCCATAGACTCACACAGCTGCATGCTATGTGAGAGTGGGGGCAGGGCTGGAAGAGAGAGGCAGTGCAGGTGAGAGAATTGGACTGTGCCCCTCCAGGTCACACAGCGTTCATGCTCGTGGTGTCACATGCCACAGTGTCAGGCCTGGCAATTTCTGAGCAGAAGTTTCGGAATAACTGGCCAAGGTTATTCTGGTGCCCCGGTGGTCTCCGCCTCCCAGCCCAGATGGCCAGGAATGCTACGAGGCAGAGAACTCTGCTCCCGATGGAGAGCGGAGCACTTGGCACTGTTTAAATCATGACCACTCATGCCCAGTTGGACAGGTTGGCCTCCCCACCTGAAGGGCAAGGAGGTAGGCAAGGGCCCTGGAGAGGGAGTCCTCAACCAGAGACAGTGGAATGGCTATTTCAGTTCTTTCTTTGCCCTGCTAGGAATGCCCACAGCCCAGGAGGGGGCTGAGCAGACAGGAACACTTGCAAAAAGCAAATGGGGCAAGAAATTTAGGATCTGCATCAAATGATTGCATAATGCTGATGGAAATCAGCCACCAAGTGGTCATTTATTTTAAATGATTTTTATTAAAAGAAGGAAAACTCCCCTCTGTAATTATGTTTAAATAATAGCCAAAAAGAGAACTGAATTAATACATATTATTCTTATGTTCCATGGGATAGACAACATTGTGTACATGGCTATCTAATGTCAAAGCTTCTGATGAAAAACAATTACCTGCTATATCCACTCCCAATTCATTCAATGTGGAGACAGGAATTACTACCTGTGCCCTTAAAGTTGCCTTTGTGTAAAAAAATTGTTTGCACCATCTCTAAGATGTTGGTCCAATATTCTGGCTATGATTTTCATTGTTTTAAAGGACAAGATGTTTTGCTTAGTTCCTTTTCAGCCTGTTTTAAATGCCTCCAACACCCAGGGAGCCTTAGTCAGCATGGGTAATGATGCATGTCTTGAAAGGGCAGCCTCTTGCTTTCACCAGCATTTCCACAGGAAGATCTGGGTGACACTGCTCCTGGGGTCTGCTTCTAGGTTCTGGGTATGACCCCCATGCCCAGTGAATCATCCAGGTTTCTGGTGAGTAGAGCATTACAGACCTTACTGTGTGGATTTCCTGATTTCATGGGTGTACATAGACTTTCAGACCAGTTTCTTAGCTTCTTGTGACATCAGAAGTGAAGGTACAGCAGGTCCTTACATGTTTCAATTATGTGGTTTTGTTATAACATTGAATGAGATACCATTGGAACTCAACTTTTGTTTATATCAATTAGCCTGTGGTAAAATTGTGCCATTATACATCATTTCACTTAGTCACAGAACTTATCAACGTTAAGTGAGAACTTACTGTATAGAGGACTTGGAGCAAAAAATGAACATTTGTTCAGCAGTTGTTTACCTGGGACCTGCCCTGCTTGAAACAGTTTCTCTAGCCCTCTTATTTCATACTAGATGCCTATTTCCTTGAGAGGCCTTCCCAACTAAGTGGTCTTGCCAGGGTTTTAGATAAATGGCAAGCACATAGATTTGCCCTCTACTCATCAAGCTGTAAGGTTATTAGGCATCTGTGATAGTTCATTTTATGTGTCAACTTGACTGGGCTTTTAGTACTCAGATATTTGATTAAATATTATTTCTGGTACATCTTGTGTCTGTGAGGGTGTTTCTGGATGAGACTAAAATTTATTGGTAGAAATAATAAAGCTATTTTGTCCTCCCAATGAGGGGACTTCCTAGCCTTTTTTTTTTTTTTTCTTTTTTTTTGAAAAGCTGAATGGAGGCTAAGTACAAAAGAATTCATTTTCTGACTATCTTCAAGTTAGGACATCATTATCTGCTGACTTTGAACTTGAACTTGGACTGCAACTTACACCATTGGGTCCGAAATTCTCAGCCTCTATTATAGTGTAAGCCAGGTACATACAATAAATTTATTTTCTTGATTAATTGATTGATACACACACATCATCTTATTGGTTCTGGAGGACACTGATTAATATAGTATGCTACCCCATTTTTGATAAATACCTTCAGGAGCTTCCTCTAAGCAAGCAGTGCAACTTCAAATGTCTATAAACATACCCAGGTGAATGTAGCAAACAGAGGAAAAATACCAAACCCAGGTGTTCCATCCAACCTCCTCTCCAACTGACTTTTGCATTGTCAGAATGAGGGTACCATCATTACCAGATGTTTTTTTTATTTTAAGAGAAATTAAAAATATGGATATTCTTGTCAATGTTGACAACTACATCAAAAAAGTTTCAAAACCCACATGAGCCAAGCAGCCCAGTCTTGGGCTAGATCAACATAGTGTCTATTTTAGGAAGGTGTGGGGAAGACTTTCTGGATGGAGTAAAGGGACATGTTTAGAAATAGTCCTCTATTTGTAAACTTGGAGACAGGCACTGATCAGCAAGACAACATTTATTTGTAACTTGTTTATCTCCGACTTTTATATGTAGTGACTCCCTGAAGACTACAGAGAGGAGGAATAGAGAAGGAAAAGAAAATGAGTATTATGACCTCCATTTCTATTGTTCTTAATGGGGTTAAAGATTCTTCAGATGCTGTGCTCTATGGAAAAAGCTATGCAATTCCAACTAAATTCCAGACCTTATGCTGTCCCCCTACATATAAACTTTATGCTACCTGTTCCTAATTTGTATTGTTTCTTGTATTCTTCCATCTCAAATTTGATTAAAAATGTTATAGATACTAGGTAAAAAATAGACATAAATACTAATTTCAATAACACACCTGTGGATCACTTAAAACATATTTTCCCCATGAATTGTTTGACCATTCCATTTTCATCTTGGCCATTATACACCTTTATTTTAAACCTAGCGATGCTCTTTAAGGATATCTTCACTGTTCTTCAACTAACAAAGAGTTTCTCCTCCCATTAAACTGTGTCTCCAGTGCCAGAAGAAGCTGGGCAAGGTGTAAAGGAATACCTAGGTGGCTGAGAGCAGTTGATTAGAGGACTCTCCATTGTATTCAAATTAATGGTACCACATTAGCACGGGCTGCCCTTTGGTGCTCATTTGTTCCTGCACTCCTGAGGTTAAAGGAGCCGCATGCTCTCCAGATGGTCAGCAGCACTTATAAATGAAAGATTAGCGATTTTTTGCTGCTGCTGCTATTTCCTCTATTCCCTCTTAAAGCTGATATTTTCTTTAGGAACTTGCATATGTCTGAGTCGGAAAAATCTCCTCCCTGAGGTATATTAATCAATAGCAGGCACAAAAAGAAGGACAAAATGGAGAGGCAGTAGACATGGTCTGTATTAATGTGTTGACTGTGACACTCTCGCAGCAACTGATGTATGCGTCCTGCGGTTACACTCCACCCTTTGAAATGCGGATCAAACACACGTGACATCTTTCTCAGCTGAAAACAAAAACCAATAAAAGAAATCTCTCTCCCTTTCCTTCCCCCCCCCCTTTGCTATGAGAATATTTTTTGCTAGTGCTATGATAAGAATACCAACTTTATTTTCAAACCTGGCCTAGCTTTCCTCTAAGCAAGAGATGTAAGTGTCTGAAATACAACTGTCTCGATCTCAAAGATGCCACCATCAAGGCCTTCCCAGGAGAGAAATAAGAAAAATACCCAAAATGGATTCCCATAAATGAATGCCAGTTTAACATCTACCATGCTTGCCTTTTGTATCCAGAGACACTCCCAGGTTCCTGCTGTTAATAGAGCTGTTCAAGCATTGAATAACTAGAGTTCCAATGAGACGAAACCTTCTGCCTCGGCTGGTGTTTAACAAGCTGCTTTCCCGCTACAACTCAGTCAGGATTTCTCTAACCTTAGCAGAATTATCACATTTCACACCTTCTCCTAATACAGTTCCAACACCCCCTTCACCAAGCAGGAAAAAAGAGACAGACTAACTTGAATAGAAAAGGGGAGCCCGATGAATATGATGAGACATGTCACCACCTATTTTGACAATGGAGAAGAAAGAAACAGATAGGCTGAGGGGGAGCCATGGGCTGTGAGGGGGTGGCATCTATAATGGAATTTTTTATTGGAGCTTGAGCTCTTCCAAAGCCTGAAATATTCAGCACGACCCTGTCAGAGGTGGCACATGAAAGAAGGGCAGAGATGGCAGTAACAACTCATGTCTTAATATAAACACAAGCCAATTTCAAGGATGGGAGCCTTAGTCACATACACATAAAATAATGTTTCTGAATGAAGACTAGAGATAGAGTATTTATAATGTACATGTAGGATTAACGTCTTCAAGGATACCAACTCAGAAGGAATTGCTATGGCCACTGTAGGAGAGCAAAATCTTTTTTCTTCTACACACCTGGGTTCAATAGCTAAGGTCTGGGAATCAAATTGAAAGACAGAGTAATAAGAGAAAAAAAAACAATTTAATTAGGCACTTACATGAGGGAGTTTCACAAAGAAATGAGACTCAAGGAGGCAGTCAGATGATTGAGATTTATATACCATCCTAGGTTAAACAAAGGAAAAGAGCATTTGGGCTTCTGATGAAGGAGGCAAGTCATAGGCAGGGGAGGGAGGAAGTACATACATGATACATAAGTGTTCTCTGTTGTTCAGATAAGAATCTCTCAGGTGCCAGAAGTTGTCTTCCAGGAATAGCTATTTGAGATACCTTTAGAAAAAAAGAATTTCCTGTACAAGAGAGAAAATATGTGCTTTATTTTTAGTCAGTTAGGGAGAGTTAAAGAGCTTTTCTTGCATCTGCTGGTTCTCAATTGCCTTTAGCTGAAAACTAATCCTTAGGCAAAAGTAGCATATTTCAGGGTGGCAGGTTGTGGGACCCCTCACCCCTAAAGTTATTAGCAGGGCCAGGATGTTGCCCAAGTAAAGCCTTCTGAGGGGAAGGTTTGTGCTTTCCTCAAAGCACATTACTGCCAGAGAGTGAGGAAATGCTGTAGTGCAGGAAAATGAGAGCAAGACAAGAATGGGGGGAACTACTGAACAGACATGAATCCAGGGGACAGGGTGCCAGACCATGGGAGAGACAAGGAGAAAAACACCTGGAGTCAAACAGGGAGCCTCAGCTTCTCCCTCACCTGTGAGGATCCTCTAGGCAAAGTTCATTACAGGAGGACCTACCACTAGCACCATCTGGCGTGGCTAGGGCCTGGGGCTTGTGCCTGGCTGGTGGACAGTCAGTTGATCCATCCAGTGAAGTGGCTCATGGATGCTAAGACAACGGAGAAAATTTAAAGAGAATCCAAAAGGAGGCAACGCAGCAGAAACCAGAGAGGAAATGGCAGTGGTCAAGGACAGATAAAAAGGTCAAAAATGAAGTGCCCTTTGGCCCTGGCTGGTGGCTCAATGGATAGACAATGGCCTGTGAACCCAAAGGTTGCTGGTTCGATTCCCAGCCAGGGCACATAACCAGGTTGCAAGCCAGGTCTCCAGCCAGGTCTGTAGTTGGAGGCAGGTGAAAGGCAACCCCACACTGATGTTTCTCTCCCTTTCTTTTTCCCTCCCTGCCCTTCTCTCTAGAAGTAATAAATAAAATCTTAAAAAAGAAAAAGAAAAAAAAGGAAAAAAGAAGTGCCCTCTATGTAGATCTCAAAAGAAGACTGTCTTTGATAGTTCAACTGTAAAAATAACCCATGGCAGATAAGTGCAGAGATAGTCAATCTTACCTTAGAAAAGGAGAATCGCATCAAGCTAGTACAAGTGATTAAATGTATGAACATAGTTATAGAAAGTATACAAAGCAAAGGCGGTTGTTTGGCAAAGAGAAAACTCGAAGGACGTAAGTCAGCTGAGAAAGGAATCCAAGCACTGTAGGAGAACAAATCAGAACTTCAAAAACTAAGAGGCCCAAACCAAGCCCACCTGCTCCCATAAGGGGAATGAGTGCATTAGTCTCACCTGTGATATATGAGGAGCCTGGCACCCCTCCAGGCTCAGCACCCCAATAACCTGCTATGCTATACTAGCAGGAGATGAGATAAGCTTGTTATTTGACTTCAGGTATGGTGGCCACTAATCTCCCCAGGGTTTCTCCTTGCTCTCCAGGTAGAAAAGCTCATGCTGATGCCTTGTCTCTTTTCACAGTTTTCATTAGTGGAGAAAGTAGAAAATGATGGTCAGAATTCAATGGTATCCAACTGAAACCCTCTCACTTACTGCTAGGGAATGCTAGAGTATCCCACAGGAGGAAGCAAGACCTAGTGTTCCCCTGTCCGTTTGACAAGCAAGCAATTGACAGGCACATCTCTTTTCAAGCACCTCCCAACTGCCACCATCACCCTCCCCCACCCCAGTGGCATTGGGACTTTAATCTGACACATCACTTGCTCCATTAGCAAAGTGGTGTAAATAACCTGATAATGAGAATGTGTATATTATTTTTGTTTTGGTCCTAGAGTTCTTCTCACTCTGTTCTTCCACCAGAAAGTAGATGCAGTCCTGGTTTGCTTGCAAATTTTGTACCTACTCTGAGCATACGAGAGCCAGTGGATTTTCTTCTCTGGTGAAAAAAAGGGGGGTGGAGATAGAAGGGGAAGAAAGGAGAAAGGTAATGAAATATCCAGCTTAGCCTGTAGCAGCACTTGGTCTAAAGAGGCTTTGCTCTGCCAGTGGCCCAGCTTTCAAACACATACTCTAGAATGGAAAATTCATTTAGCTCAAGCTCCCAACACCTAGCATACATGGCTTTATCCACCTAACAGACCCTAAATAGCTTCACTCCCAGGGTGCCAGTTCTGTTCCAGGAAGGAGTTGCCACAGCTAAATAACCAAGTGAAGCACTATTTTTTATCATTTCACTATGTTACTGAGGCTTTGCCCAAGCAAAACTGTGAGGCATAGACCATCTCTCAATGGAACATGTAGACTCTATGGACACAATTCAAACAAAAAATAATACAGGTGGCTGATTTCACAAAGACAATAGCTGCCATTCCTACTGCTGTGTACATTCCAGATAAGTGAGTCCTCACATTTGATGATGAAGATGAAACAGAGTTTATGAAAACAAAATAAGGAGGTGGTGGTGCAAATCTCTTCCATGCTGAGGAGAGCATGTTATTTGAGCTACTCTCTCTTCCCTACCTGTCCCCATCCTCCCCCAGCTCCAAGTGTAGGTGCTATTGGCATGAGCCAATTAGCACCTGACATCCTCTAGACATAGTAATTTGTTTCAGCCAGGTATCAAACCTAAGTTTATCCAAAGATGCCTGGGATTTATTTCTATGGTTTTGAGCAAGGAAAGAAAGAGAAAAAGGAAAAATTTACTGGAATGGGCACACTCTTCTCTTTCTACCCCTCCACCCCTTACCACTTTCTTTCTCTGTTGATAAAGGAGGTACAAAGCTGCTCCAATGGTTTCAGCAGCCATTCTGTGACCACGAGGAGAGCCAGTCTTGAGAAAGAAACTGGTCCTGGTTTATAATATTGGAACAATGGAGATGTCCTGAAGATGCCCTACTATGGATTGTGAAAATGCAGGAACCAGAAAATTTCATTTAGTGGCTAGGTCAATGGGAATTGGGGTTCTGTCCTTCAGACCAAAAACAGCCCTATTAATAGTCTGAAAACAAGTTAGAGCATTATGTATTTGCAGCTAACAAGAGAGGGAAACGGTTTCATCCCTTCTAATATATTCCATCTTGGAGAAAAAGAGACAAAGAGGATGCACTGGAAAATCCAAAGGGCCACTTCAGCCCTCTCCCTTTTCATTGAACTGAGGAAACGTAGTGCAGTAATGAGGAAGAAGCGAGAGGGCGGGAGGGAGGATATGGAGGAAAGGTGCCAACTGGACTGTGCTGGCATCACCGATAGCTGCCCTGGAGCTTTCCATATGCGCATCAACTGAGAACATGAAGCACTTTCTCTAATGCACTCTTCTGGGCTATATACTTTTTAAAATGTTGATGTATAAAACTGCATTTAACGTATTTTCGCAGATAACTTCAAAGTTTAGTTCCCTTTGTTTAATCAGAAACTTCAAGCATTTAACTCCCAAAAGAGATCTCTGTCCTGCACGTCACAAGCAAACCAGCCCATCGCAGCATCTTCCCTGCCCCAGTGCAGAGGAACGCTGTGGGGATGTCCGAAGCACCAGCCTTGCTGGCTCAGACTCCACATGGTCACAATAAACAGTTTCCCTCAAAACTTGCTTTGCTTTATTGCTCTGCCTTTCCATCATTACAGTCAAACCTGCAAGCCAGGATTCCTTTCAAGTACCTTCTATGGACTTTAACTCTCGTGGTTTTCATGTTCTATGTCTTCAATTAATTGATACTATGACATTATTTTCCCTTTATTGTTATTGACACCTAGGTGAACCCATCTTCCAACAAATTGGTTTTCTTTCACAGCCAGGACCTGGAAAATCCATCTGTCACTTACAGTGAGTAGAAACTGGGTGGCTGCCCAAAGGCATAAAGAAACTTGGGAGAAAATTGGAAAGCAAAAATTTTTTGTGACAAAGTCAGTAAACGCCATCTGTGTAGGCCAAGAGCCATCCCAAAAATTGGGAGACACTGAGAAAGACAGAGGGAGGAGGAGGGAGAGGAGAGAGGAGAGTCTTAGGAAAGAGGCAGGAAATAGGTCACTCTCTTATGGAGAGATTCAGAAATTACACTTTTTCCCATACAATTGGCTCATCGGCTAGGACAAAGATTCAAATAGCTTCAAGCCATCCTTTTCATGCTGTCAGTTAAGTCACCTAAGGACTAAAAATGCAAGATTTTTGCCCTGTGGGAGGAAACTTTGCCCTGCCCTTTTTTCCGCCTCTAGACAAAAAGTATGTGAAATCGTTATTGACACAGGAATTAAGTTATCATGATTTTGGAGAACTTTAAAATGGCCTAGGAGAATACTCAATGTTGAAAGTCTTACTTTCCACTAATCCTCTCCATTTCCTTCCTTTATTGGCATTTTCTTGGCTAGCTAACCTCTGTTCTTGCACACTTTGTTTCTTCTCCTCCTAGCCTGTGTTGTAGATCACCTCTGGGCAGTCCTTACATCTCACTCCACGGTGGCAAACTGCCTATGCTCACTGAGCCACGGCAGGATGGGTCAATGAAGATGTGTGTGAGCTCACACAGGCATGGACAGGCACCACCTAAAACATACGCACACAATCACCACCACACACACCACACTATGCACATCATACCACATACACACACACCACACATACCGTATATACCACACCATACATACTATACATACCACACACACTACCCACCCAGCTCCCCCCCTCAACACTAACCACACCATACATGCACCACAAACACTGCACACACAACAGGCACCAACATACCATACCCACATGCCACACACATGTACACATGCACCACACTACACAAATCCCCCCCCCCCCACATTTCTCACTTTTTCCGGCCTTCCACCTAAACTTGCTACAGTAGAGCTCTACAGCAACCTTTTGCTGATTTTTGGTGAAGTGGGGCAGGAAGCCCTCCTACCGAACTACCGAACTGAATTGCCGTCAGCCCAGGACACATGCCTATGGACAACAATAATTGCTGCAACTCATGTGGGTGGGTTCCAAATGTGTTCCAGGCCATGTGATCACATGTATTGCTCCCCACCCCCCAAGAAGGGGGTGCTTATTAACATCTCTCTGGATTTGAGAAAAATGAGATTCTGAGCAGGTAAGGAATTTGCCCAAGGTCACAGAGCTAGCTAGTGAGTCATGAGCTGGATTAGAGGCGAGGCCTCTGTAGCTTCAGAACAGAAACTCTTAACTTCTCAGCTTCCTTGGCCTTATTCCCTAGGCAGCAACCCTGGGGATACCTAGAGATGAGCCAAGGTCAAGGGGTGTCTCCAGGCAGTGATGGAAACAACACAATGCTGGCATCCCCACGAAGGATGGGAAAAAATGGGTCTAGCTCACACCCACTGCCACACTAGAGCCCTGAACTTTCACATTTGATGCTTCTATCACACCCCAAATCTGGTTCCAGCAGGGCCCCACCTCTACTTAAAGCTACGGAGGTTCCACATGAAAGACTTGGGATCACAGAGCTCCCAGACCCCTTCAGCACAGCATGCACTTGGCTTATATGGCCTGATTACATAAGAGTGTGAGGATAACTTAAGATCAGAGCTGTTTTCTTCCCCAACCCTTTTGTCTCTTAAGGTCAAAATAAAGTTATTCCATCCAAAACTGTAAAAAAAAAAAAAAAGCTAAATGTCAAGCAATGAAGGCATTTTTAAGTAACAGATTATCTGCATTTATCCTCTGGGATAGCTTTAAAAAAACGAAGTGCTTCTCTTTCCTGCCACTATTTTTTCACACTGTTCTCCTCATTATTACTACGGTTCACTCAACACTCAAATGGTAACATTTAAATTGATCAAGCATAAAAACAGACATAAGCTCTATCCCAGGAATCTCAACCACCTAAATCAGAGGCAGCTGCTGAGATGGAGGCGCCAGGAACCCAGTGGCGGAATCCTGCCCTTCCCTCTTTTGTGTCCTGTCACAAGGAGCCAAGGAGGGCTCACCTTTCAGTGCAGACACAACGGTCCTCTTTATCTATAAAGGAGCCACTAGATCAACCAGACTGGCCACAGGATGTCACTGTTACTCCACACACACAATAGCAAGTGAGCCTTTCTGTCAGGGGTTGGATCTGCATGGGACCTGGGCTCCCCTTCGTCTCACCACTCACTGAATTGTCATCCCTTCAGGTGGCACTCCACCAGCCAACAGAGCATTCCCTATAAAAGCCACAAGCCCATCCCATTGTCTCAGTATTCCTATTGTCCTGCATCAAAGGAGGGATGGAAGAGAAAGAGAAGTGAGGAGAAGAAAAGGACCAGTGTGGTCTCTCACATCAGAGGTTCTCCAAGAGCTGGACTTTGAACACTTTGACCTTAGATAAAACCAACATCCTTTTAATATATTTTGGCTTTTTGCAAAGATGAGGACATCTTTTGCTTATCTTTATTTCCTTGAATTTCTGGAATGGACATGGAACATGTAAGCAATTTTAAAACTGTTTTAACTCTTCATGGGGATGCTGCTTTGTGTTCTACTGAAATGAGGGCAACACATTTTAAACACCTTCTCTTTACCCCAAACCTGCATCTACCCACCACCCACTCCACAAAGGTGTCCCAGACCCACAGGCAAGCCAAAGTGCTGAGCAGAATGTGCAATCAGCAGCTGGCACGCTGATGCCACTTCAACACTGGCATAACAGGACTCTTATCAGGGAGCACGCCAGGAGCCACTGTTGGAACAGAGAGCCACCTCCCATTCAGGGCTGCCAGCTAATCTTCCTGCCCTGTTACAGACCCTCAGAGGGACGGTTGGCTATTCACGTCTCTTCCAACCCTGGGTCCCCCTGACATTTTCCACTGTTATCCTCAGCATTATAGCTCACACAGTTGTTGGCACAAAATGGTTAAAAATAAAATCTTACCCTCACATGGACAGTGGAAAGGCATATTTTGGGTCAGCAGGGAGGTATTTAATAATGCAACATAAAAAGTAATCACAGGCCCTGGCTGGTGGCTCAGTGTATTGGCGCTGGCCTGCAAACCCAAGAGTGACTGGTTGAATTCCTAGTCAGGCCACATAACCAGGTTGCAAGCCAGGCCTCTAGTCAGGTCCGTAGTGGGAGACAGGTCAAAGGCAACCATACATTGATGTTTCTCTCCCTTTCTTCCTCTCTTCCTGCCCTTCTCTTTAAAAATGATGAATAAAACTTTTTTTCTTTTTTTAAAGTAATCATAGAATAAAGGTGCTTTGAGTCCAAAAGAGGGAGAGAGATTTTACTGTTAAGAAGTAATGACTCCCAGCCAGGGCAACATAATCAGGTTGCAAGCCAAGTCTACAGCCAGGTCTATAGCTGGAGGTGGGTGAAAGGCATCCATACAATAATGTCTCTCTCCCTCTCTAGTTCTACCCCTTCCCCTCTCTCTATAAATAATAAATAAAATCTTTTAAAAAAGTGATTACAAGTTAGCTTGGAAGTAGCTGTCATATCAATAAAAATCAGAGCAATTGAAATCTCCCTGTCACCTTTCATTCCATCTTTTAAACATGACAGCAGAAATAATTAAAACAAGGAAAGCAGGAAGTGTCCTGTTGAGCAAGCATTTAAGCAAGGGAGCTTTGTATTATTCCAGCATTTGCAAGGATCAGTGCAGTAGCTAGCAGCTAGCACTACATAAATACTGTACAGTTAATGGATACTTTGTTAATTTCCATGCTGTAGGCTAATCTCACCAGAAGAGTTATTTCTCTGATTGAAGCTGGCGTGGACAGTATGCGGAATGGACCAGGGTGAGATATAGGAGAAAATCAGTAGGCAACCAAGTAATGCACAAAAGAATCCAGGCTGGGACAATCATGTTAGCAACAGGTGCCTTAGGATGTTAACTTCCTAGGGGTAATGGTTTAGAATTGAGGCCAAAATAAATTCTGCCTAATAATTACAGTTTGTTGCTCACTCATATGGCAAATATCTTATAACCACTTATGTTGTGTTAAATGCAAAGATAATGATAAATAAGGTGGCATATTCTCTGCCCTCAAGAAGTTAATTAAGGAAACAGATAAACATGTAGCCATAATACAATGTCATAGGGACTGTAATAGAAAGTTTGGCTGGCCTTTATCCTTGGTTTCTGGGACTTCCCCATGATTAGAATGTCTGTCTTATTCCAGGTGGGCTCCTCAAACCACACCTGGCAGTGTTGATGATGACTCAGGGTACGGACTGTGCATGCCAGAAAGACCAACCATGTGATCAGAGTCTAGGGCTTGAGCCTGGTGACATCAATCAGCCTGGCCTCTGGGGAGGGGAAGGGGGCTGGAGACAGAGTTCAATCACGTGCCAGTGATCAGTTAATCATGCCTATGTAATGAAGCCCCAATTAAAATTCTGACGCTGATGCTTGGGTGAACTTCTCTGGTTGAAAATACTCTGCCTGTTGTCACGCATGGATGTGCCAGGAAGATAACACATCCCAGAGGACAACAGAAGCTTTGTATCTGGAACCTTCCCAGACTTCTCCCTGTGCATCTCTTCTTTCGGCTGGTTAAGCATACCACTTTCAGTGAGTTCTATGAGTCTTTCTAGCAAATTATCGAACCTGAAGGAGTCCTTGGAGGCCCCCAAATTTGTACCCATCTGGTCTGAAGTCAGGGTGTCCCCAGGGTCCCACAAACTTGCAGCTGGTGTCAGAAGTCTTGGGCAGACTTGTCAGCCTGGAGGACTGTACTGAACCTGCAAAATGTGGCCTAGCCCTGCATTGGCTGCAATAAAGGAACTGGATGGTGTTGTAGGCACACAATCATGGTTTACTTGATTCAGACCAGGCTAGGGGACAGGTGCCAGGGAATGCCTCCTCGAAAAATTACCTCTGGCACTTGAAGGATGGTTAGGCATTTGAGCTCAAGGTAACTCTTTGGAAAATTAGAGTCAATTACATAAAGGTTTAGTTCTCAGCAAATCGTGGTTGTTTTTTAAACTTTCAATTTACAGAAGTAATTCTAGTTTTGCTCAGTGACCTTGTTATGCCCAGCCAACAACCAAAGCAGAATTTCAAGCTCTCAGAAAGCAGAGTAGGTAAATGGCTAACTGTCAGGCCTGAGGAATTTCTCTGTCTATGCATGGCTGGACCTACCCAGAGACAGCCTTGGGGTTAATCTTATCCCAGAGCCCCAGAACACGGAGCCCCAGGGTAACCAATTTAGTCACTGATATCACCTTGGGGTATACAGACTCTTTGTTCTAATGTGTATATAAAATTGCTCTTGCTATAAGCTAGGTATGCACCACTATTGTGGGTGAGCAGAGAAACCGTGCATGTTCTAGCTGACACTCTCAGCACCTGGTTGTATAGAAATTAGACAGTGAGTATAGAGATGCCCTGACTCTCGTTAACCTAAGCCCAGCTATGATAGGAGTGGGCCAACTGAGCATGAGCACACCGACACTCTAAGCTGGCCAGCCGTGTGGTCGTTAGCTTGCTGCTGTAATAAAGCATGCAAACCCTCCTAAAGGTTCTAAGTAAGCCTTTCTATGCCCCCAGAACAGCAGCCTCCCCATCAGCAGAATTTGCTGGTCTGGCACCCAAGCCCATGGAACATGACACCATCCACACCTCAGACGGGCACTGTGGCAGACCCAGGTTTGGTTAGGATGAGCTGCTGGCTACATGCATGGTTCAAGGTGAAGACTGGGGCTTGTCCAGTCAACCATGCACCATTCCTTCATAAATAAAAAGAGACATGTTAGTAGGTACTGAGAATACATAGGATTTATTTAAAGTAAGCAGAAAGTTCTTAATGGAGGAGGGCAGGCCATCAAAATATTATGTAGCAATAATTGTCTTCAATTATCTTTTCCTGAAAGCTTTTATTTAGGATGTGCTTTTTTGAGTACATGTATATTCCTGTCAATCAAAATACACTCTCTTACAGAAAGTGGTTTTAAAAAAAATTCTAAGGATGAAAATGACTACAGGATATAATTTGTTTACCCTAGGTAACTTGCTTAAGCATTTACTTACCAGTCTATATTGAAATCATCTATTTGTATGTAAATTTCTCATTGTAGCCATACTCTACACAAGAATATAGACCATATTTGTCCTCTCAGCCCCAGCACAATGACACGGCAGCTATTCACTAAATATCTGTTCAACCAATGTTCTATAACTCTAAGCAGAAAATAAATATCTAATAATAAAATTTCTGGCATCAGAACATAGCCCTGTTTTTCAGTGATTGGTTGTCAGCTCAATGTCTACCACGTCCACACGAGATGAAACTCTTAATCATCCATTTCCTTTTCTTCAACTTCATTCTTTAAACATATCTTTCATTTATTGAGTACCTGGCTCTGATTGATGGGGACACAGTGGGGAACAAAAGCAATGAAATTCCTGCCCTAATGGAGCTTACCTTCTCCTGGAGGACAGTATGAATAAGTAGCATATAGAGTGTGTTAAATAGTGATAACTGCTAAGAACATGAAGCAGAGATGGTGGGGAGGAAGCACTGGTGGTGAGGGATACAATTTTAGAAGAATAACCAGAGGGGCTCTCACAGTTGAACAAAGACCCCCAGAGGGTAGGGAGTGAGTCATAGGGACTCCAGGAAAAGAGCACCCACACAGGAGACCCAGTAGGTACACAGGTTCGGAGGTGAGAGCATCCCTCACATATTAAAGGAAGGGCAAAGATGCCAATGTGGCCAGAACAAAACAAGAAGGCAATGAGAGGAGAGGAAATAGGGGCAGCAAGAAGACATAGTCTGAATGACCCATACAGCCCCTGGCAGGTTTGAGCATAGCACTATGAAGTGACATCTTAACAAGATCAAATGGGTTGCTGGGCTGAGAAGAGCTTGAAGGGGGCAACAGGAAAATGGAGAAGCTTACTGGGAGCTAGTAGAGAGGTCCAGGCAAGAGATGAGGGCAACTGAGACCAGGGTAGAAGCAGTGAAAGTGGGGGAAATGGTTAAAACATATACTATACAGTAATCTGAAGGTATCTGAAGGTAGAGAAGACAGGCTGAGAAAGACACTGAGAAAAGCAGATCTGGAAGAAAATATGTGGATCTCAGTTTGAAACATACTAAATTTGGGATGCCTACTGGGGATACAAGTGTTTCCCCTTCCTGATGAGAAGGCAATAGTAATCGACAAATATATTGTTGGATATATATATATATATATATATATATACACACACATACACACAAATATTATTTATGTATTTATTACTAGATAGATGAGTCTGCAATTTTGAGGAGAGGTCCAGTGATATAAATTTTGGAATTATCACTATACGGAAGGGATTAGCTCACCAAGGAAAGGAGATGAGGAACAAAAGAGACTATCAAGTTTCTAGATTCAGCATCAATACCATCATGTGTCCCACTAATCATGTTCCACTTCAATTCTCCTCTTTCCTGTAAGATCCAGAGCAAAGCCCATTCTGACTCTCTTCTGTGGCAGGACAAAGTGAACTTAGGGTGAAAGTGTGGGGTGCCTCTCAGCATGTGGGTAATGTCGGGCACGTGTAGTATTTATCAGAGCCTGGAGGAGCAAATAATTATTTCAAGGGACATAACAACCTAAAATGGTACAAAAATATCCTAAACCTAAGGTGAAGAGTCTGGGTAAAGAAAAAGGCTGCAGTGACAACACAGAGAAAGGTCAAGTTGTGTCCCTTTTCCCACTTCCTATTCCTGTCAAAGCAGAGGCGCAGGACCAGCTACCTACCCTCTTTGACTCTCCTCTAGGTGGCTTTAAGCTCCAAAACCTTCTCCATGGTCCACAGTATGTCATCCTTCTCTATAAAGCCAAATGACTAAATGCTGGACTAAATGTGATTCGCAGTCAGTAATTTTGAAACAAACTTACCAATTAAAAGGAAAATAATTTGTCAGCCCATGATTCCCAATTTGGGGCTCCAAATAAAAAAATTTGGCACATTGTCCGTCCTCAACACAGGGCATAAAACAACAAATAAAAGGGGTCAGAGGCTTACTCCTAAGTGTGGCAGGGGCAAAGGGGGGGGGGGGCTCTTAGGCTAACACTTCTATTCTTTGAATACTGAGTAATGCTTCCAGAATGCTCTATAAACAACAAAAACAACAACAACATCAGCTTTCCCAAGATGGAGAGAGAGTTAAACCAGCAGTTGATCATTTTGAGGGGATGCAAAGATTCTCCCTTGCACATCACCTCTTCATGGCACCTGCAGATCCTGGTTCCTTTACCTTGGAATCACAGGAAAACCAAAGCCAAGAACAGCTGCTCACTCAACCTTACCAAGTTGGAAGACGCCAATCCCAGAATAGAGCCCGAATCTCCTGATTGCCAATTCAGGCCACTCTTCACACCTTCTAGAACAGTTTGGTTTTGAAGTTTAAAAATAAATCTGCCCTGGCTGGTAGCACAGTGGATAAGGTGCCGGCCTGTGAACCCAAAGGTCACAGGTTCGATTCCCCAGCCAGGGCACATAACCAGGTTGCAAACCAGGTCTCCAGTCAGGTTTGTGGCTGGAGGCAGGTGAAAAGCAACCATACATTGATATCTCTCTCCCTCTCTGCCTCTCTCCCTTCCCCTTTCTAAAAATAATGAAATAAAATCTTTAAAAAAAAAATCTAATTTGGGTTTGAATCCTCTAAAGCTGGACTTCAAATAAACCCAACTCTCTGCTCTGTATTTAGCAATGAAATACTTCCCTAAATGTTAGTTCACAGAACGCCCTTAACGCATCAAAGTTTGGAAACAAGAGAAATGGGAAATGAAAATACCTTCATTACTGGAAGAGTTGAGAGGCGTGGTTGCTTATAAACACGGGCCAATGGGCTTTTCTACCGCTGACCCCCAAGACCAGGCAGCCCTGCTGACCCAGTTCTGGACAGCACAGCGACAGAGTTGGATCTGTGAAATGTACAGCAAGAAAACCAGACCAGATGCTGCACCCCTACGTGCAGCCTCGCTCCCAGAGCCTGGACTTCACAAACCCTGTTCTCCCTCCTAACCCTGCGCCACAATAAATCGCTCCTCTCCTCTTCTGGGGGAACGAGAAAGGCAGAGAGAGCAGTCAGAGTGTTACTCCTGGTGAAGGCCCCTCCACCATGCAGTGTGAGACACCCGAAGGCTGGAAGCAGCGTGGGGGAGAGCGGATTGCTCCAATCCTGGGATAGTCTTTCACTCAGATCCAGTCTCCTCACCCACAAGATAGACATAGCAATATTGCAAATGACAAATTATGTGAGAAGCAGCCGGCACTATGCCTGGAACATAGTAGGTGCTTCAAAATGATAGTTATGATAAAGCCAACGAAGTCGAACAAAATGGGCAGGAAGAAGAAGGGAAAGGAGGGGAGAGAGAGATGGTAAGGAGGTGGGGAACACCTGGCCAGAAAAGCCTGGAAGGGAGGAGAAAATGTGTGTGGCATGTGTGCAAAAGCAGGCTGCGTCGTGGGGACCCACGTGGGACTATGAAGATGTGATGCCATCGGGAACAATGTGCGTCTGTAATGTGCTGAAGCCGGAGTCACTGTAACTTAGTGCTGTGCTGAATGAAGTGGAAGAAATGCTATTAAATCCGTGACTCCATGAGGTAATAATATTCCCAGCGAGCCCACGCCTACAGAAATACACCCAGCAAGTAGGCTTTCCAGGAGCCCCCTCGAAGTTATAACAAGCTGCCTATCTCCTGCTGCCAGGATGCAGAGAAAAAATGAAAACCAGTTACCAACTGCTTATAAACTTAGTGACCTGCTTCACCTCCCTTGGTCTAGTGACGAGCTTGGCTGCCTTTGGGGCATAGAAAAAAAAAAGAAACATAAGGCAAGGATTAAGTTTCCTGGCTTTTGAAGGCATCAAGAGTCAAAAATGCTTTCAGCTGGCATGTCTCTCTGTTAGTCAGCTTTGATGGATTTATTTTCTTTGCCCTACTTCATAGAAGTTACTGGAGCCAATTACCGAAGACGAGCGCCCGGGAGTTTTTATACGGACACTAGGTGGCGCTGTATCCACGGACGTCTCAGTTCTCTTTTTACGAAGTGTAAAAACGGGTTTCATTAAAATCCTCCTTAGAGCTTACTAACTTGCAATAAGAGTAAGGAATTCAATGGTCAAAAAAGGCACTCGCTTACTTTCTCCTATCTGTGGGTCTGTGAGCCCCGGGAGAGCGGTAGAATCCTTTATACACTTCACACTCGCACAATTTTATTTCTCTCTGTTGCAAGTGAAGCAGTTAGAAAGTGGCACAGTATTCAGATATTCATAGTCAGCAATCAGCATTCTAATTCATTTTGGACTCATGCATTCTGGTTCATTTTATAAACATTTTGCAAATTACGAATGGCTTTCCAATTTGCTGTTGTTTTTAATCAATAACAATGTTTTCCACTTCAAGACATTTCTAGTTCTGTGACAAGACCAAGATATCTTTTACGATTTTGAGTCTAAAATCCTGGCCAGGAAATTTGAATCTCGCAGCGCTGGAATAGGCTGAATATCATTTTCCTGTGGGATTTATGGAGATAGTAGGAATGGGGGAAAGGGGAGTGTGGATCTACCATGAAGATAAGACTGCCTCAGTGAAGTTAAACCCCTTTGCTATAGTCACAGAATCAAAAACTACAATAGGGCCCTAGGTCTTCTGATTCCTGGTCCAATGCTTTCTTTATGACACTCCACTGTCTCTTTAAGTCCAAATATTCACACATGCATGGATTGATATTACATGTTACATGATGTTTGAGCATTGCTCCTGATATATCTGTAATTCTAAATAGAAACCCAGTGGTTTCTAAGCAGTACGTGTAGACGTAAGAGAAAAAGCAGTATTCTAACTACTGGCAAAACATCAAATATCAAGAACACCGCTTACCAGAGCTGACTTTATAAGGGTGCCGCTGGGGAACCAGCAGGCTGCCTCTTTCCAAACATCTGTTATGGACCCTCCCAGGGCCAGGGAGCTGGGTGGCAGAGTCCCAGACTTTTCTCTCGGATCTTTTCTCTGAAGTGCTCCCAATTCTCTCTCTCCTTCTCTCCATCTCTCCCTCTCCCTTCCTCCCCTTGCCTCCCAGAGCAGTTACCAGCTCTTGACCACAATCTATTTAAGCTATGAGTGGAGGAAAGAATCTGATTTTAAATTTTAAATTGGTATTTTTATTGGTATTTACACATCTTATGGACTTGGCTTGTAAACCTGTCAATTTTAGATTGGTTTGTATCTTGTTCTCTAGTCTTAGTTACTAAAGGATTAACATGCTTCTAAACAAGAGTTCACTCTGGTTTCTAATGCTACTCTCTCCAGTTTCATGTAGAAACTGGAAGGTTGCACAATTTTCTCTATAATAATAAGCTACCCGATTATACCAATTTGGGTTTTTCTGCCTTATAAGAAGTAAACTGCTCAGTCCCAATTACAGGTAAAATCTGATATTTCAGGGGTCCTTTTCCTCCTTTTTTAAATTAACAAAGTATGAAAGTCATTATTAATTCCATTAGGTACCAATTTTTAATCAATAAAAATAGAAAATTGAGGGTTGCTGGGAAAGGAAAGATTGAGAAAATTAGTTATCTAATTTTCCAGGGAAATAAAATGAATACAGTTTATTCTCAGACTATGTATGATACACTTATTTTATTATTACTCAAATGCTTAGTATATTATGGTTATTATTATCAAGAACCTCTGTTCTCTGAGGAAGACAATAGTAAACCAGATCCATTTGGTCCATATATATTCTATGAATAAGTGCATAAATGAACAGATGAATGACCTTGATATCATTTCAATTCAATTTTAATTTTTGTCATGGTATGTAGTCTGGCTACGAAATTCTTCTTTACCCTGGGTTCCAGTGCTTTCTACCCGACCCATGTTTTACAAGTACATGTAGAATTCTCCACTGATTACCAGCATATTCCCCTGGTAGCACTCTGCCCTCTGAGGCCACAGTCCCAAAAGTCAAGATGTCAAATGTCTGCAGGGTCAGGGTGGTCACATGAAAAGGGAGTCCAGCCAGCTGGGCTAAGACTAAGCAAACCGGAGGGCAGAGCTCATGGGCTTCCTGACCAGGCTGCGGGCTGATTGCTGTCCAGGGGGAACAGGGCTGTGCTGTAAATCTTCAAATTAGGAGATCTGTGTTGCTACATAAAGTCTCTGATTTCTAAATTGAAACAAGAGATTCTGGGAGAGCACTATTTAGACCAAATAAAACATGTTTGTGGTCTGATTCAGGCTGTCAATCTGAGACCCCCGATGCATAGTTTCAGATGGAATAAAACCAAAAAGAGAATAACAAGCCTCAAATAGTTTCGAAATGCCTAGATCAAGATGGCTTTCTTCAGAGCTAAAATTTTTAAATCCCTAAATGGAAACACTTGATAATTAAACCCAGCACCATCCTGTTGACACATTTTCTAAACACTGCCAAACCTTCCTTAAATAAGCTCATGCAGAAATCTGAACCAGAGAGGGTGGGAGCCATTGGGGAAAAGACTACATACATTGTAGTTTTTCTCTTTGTTTCTTTGTTTGTTTGTTTGTTTTAGATGAAAAACAAGTAATTTTCAACCTCTGAAAATGGCTCAAGTTGTAGAAAAAAATGTTTATTATCTATGCAGAATCAAATACAATGGCTCAGGTAAACAAATATATTTATTATCAAAATAAAGCATCAACAGAATTTTTAGGTTTTATTCTCCAATTTCTCTCTCTTATAAAAGCAAAGCAAAAGTCAATTGGTGCTTTAGATCACTTTTTCATTCAACTAACATGTATAGGTTCTCAGAATAACCTAATATCCTGAAAGCTCTTCAGCAGAGTCTGCCTTTCAAAAAACCATGCTAAACACATATTTATTGAATCTACTCTAACAAATCTGTTATGAAAACAATTTGATCACTTAGTAATGGCAACATTTCTATGACGGTAATTTCCTTTCATAGAAAAGAAGCACAAAACTAGACAAAATTGTTTCAGCATGAAGAAAATTATCAAAGGCAGAAAAAAATGAAGAAATATCTATTCTGAAACTATAGAGTTTTGGGTAAAATAGTGGGAGTTTGTGTCTTCTTTCCTGGGGCTGCTGCTATATTCTCCTCCCTGAGGTTGGTTGGCAAGAATTTAGCCATACCAACTTAGGCCAGGCACAATAAAAAAGCAACTTTGCTATCGAAGAAGGCCACCTGTCTTGGAGCAGAGGTGGAGGAGGGGAGCAGGCAAACATCTGTGATATTCACAACCCAAAATGACAGATTTGGTTTGGCATAGACTGTTAAAACCTAGAGCTTTTCTAGACCAACACTGTGTTTTCTAGTTTAATGTGAACAATCCACCAGTCAGAAATTTAATGGGGAAATAACTAAAATTTAAAGCATCATAAAAAGATTCAGATAAGCTTTCCTAAACAAATCCCTGACTCACCACAGAACTACATATGTGTAAAATGTGAAAACCCTGAGAGATTTGAGAACTGACTACAACTTTGAATGTGTTCCTCAATCATACACAATTCAATTAGCACGACAGGGAAGTTTAGTGGATTCAAAGTGTTTGAACAAAACTTGAACCCTAATCATTGGTTGACTGCTAAATTATAAAGATGGAGAAATAACCTCTAGTGAGCCAGGCTAAAAAATAAAAATAGGAACAAATAGGCAGATGTACTAGCCATTGTACACTATAAGAGAGACAGATTTCACAATGAAAGTCCAGGCAAGTTATTCATTCATCAATTAATCAACCAATCAATGTAACAATGCTCAGAAAAATAAAAATAAAACTAGAATTACTGCAATAAATTAAATAAATGTTCAATATTCAAATAAAAATTACTAGACATGTAAAGGAATGAGAATGTGTGGCCCATATTCAGGAATAGAGAGGAACCTAGGTATTAGATTCAGCATGCAAGTTTTCAAATACCTATTATAAATATGATCAAAGAATTACAGAACACTCTGTTTAAAGAGTTAAAGAAAAATGAGCTCACAAATTGTCATGACTGTCAACAGAGAAGCAAAAATTATACTAAAAATATGTAAGGACCAAATGGAAAATGTAGAGTTAGGAGCATAACTGAAATGGAAATTCATTAGGTTAGATTAACAGCAGACTTAAAATGAAAAAAAAAAAAAATGAAGAGCAAATTTGAAGATATATCATTAGAAATTATTGAATCTGAACAACAGAGATTTTAAAAAATTGAACAAAAAAGAACAGATCATCAAAGGTTTGCCAAGTAATACAAACTTTTACAACATACATGTAATGGGATTCCAAAACAAGAGTAGAGAAAGGGAGACAGAAAAATATTTGAAGAGATTATCTGAAATTGCCCAAAACTTGATGAAAAATATTAACTTACAGATCTAAAAACATTTAACAGATTTCAAATTATATCTTAAGTATTTTATTATTTATGCTATTACAGTTGTCCCTTTTGCCTTCCTCTACCTTGCCCACCCCCCACTCCCACAGCCACTCAGTCACTCCCATGCCATTGTTCATGTCCATGGGTCATTCATATAACAGATTTCAAAATGTAAAAGCACAAACAGAATCATATATAGATCAATCATTATTAAACCGCTAAAAGCACAAATAATATTGAATGTAGCAAGAGAAAATGATTCACCATGTAAAAAGGAATAATGATGCAATTAATGGCTGAAAGTTCATCAGAAACCATGGAAACCAGTAGTTAATGGAATAATATTCAAAGTGCTGAAAGAAAAACATGTCTAAGAATCCTATATCTAGTAAAACTATTCTCCAAAAATGAAGTGAAAAAAAGATACTTCCAGATTAATAGAAACTGAGAAAATGGATAGATGGCCTGTACTGTAACAAACACTAAAGCCAAAAACCTTCTAGCTGAAAGAAAATGATACTAGGTGATAACTGGGATCTACTGAAAGAAATAATGGGCATTAGAAATATAATCATGAGCCACATAATGACATTTTAATCAATGACGGACTCATATACAATGGTGGCCCTGTGACATTATAATAGAGCTGAAAAATTCCTATCACCCAGTGATATCATAACTGTTATAAGGACATAGCACTACTCGTGTGCTTGTGGTATTACTCGTATGTTTGTGGTAATACTGGTATACACACAAACCTGCCACACCATCAGTCATATTAAAGTGTAGCACACACAATTATGTATACTTAATACTTGACAATGATAATAAAAGTATAGCACATACAATTTGTAGACATAATACTAGATAATGATAAGTGACTATGTTACTGATTTATGCATTTACTAACACTATACTTTTCATCTTTATTTTAATGCATATCTACTTATAAAAAGTTTGCCATAAAAATAGTATCTGTATTATGCCAGCCAAAGCCTCATACATTTAGTGTTTACCATGTCTCTTGATTGCATTATTTTATCTTGTGCTTAATTTAATCTCATATTGTTTTGTTCATCGTAACCCCTAAGTGTACAAAAGTCACTACTACTATTGCCAATAAGAGGCCATTTTATTGAGTGATTGACCTGGAAGTGAAATTAAAAGTGATTAAGGTGGAAAATCAGTGATAGACTGCTTGTTGGTCAGGCATGCCTCATTCTGCCATCTCTATGATCTGGAAGAACAAAAAACAATGTGAAATAAGCTGTTAAAGGATCTGCTTCATTAAAAGCAATGAGACTAAAAATTCATTATAGCATGGAGCAACTTCTAAGGACCTGGATTAAAGACCAGACATAGAAGCTAATCCTTCTTAGCACCCATGACAATCACAGCCAAAGCAAAGAGTTTTTGCTCACAGTGTTGAAAGAAAAGGCTGGATCTAAACATGATGTCGAAATATACTGTCAGCTCTGGATGGTTTAAACAATTCAAGAATCATTATTTCTCATTATTATTACATAATATGAAAGTGAGTGGTGCATCTACAAGTGATGATGTGAAGGCAACTGAAGGAGTTGTTGGAAAGTCTAGATAAGCTGATTGTGGAGGAAAGTTACTTGTCAGAACAAATATCAGTAGGGATGAAATCTCCCTACTCTGGAAACAGATGCTTAAAAGTACTTTCATCCGTCTAAGTAGGCCAAGTCAATGACAGGTTTCAAGACTTTCAAGAGCAGGACAACAGTCTTGCCTGGGAGCAATGTTGCAGGTTACAGATTGAAACCCTTTGTGATCTGGCACAGTAAGAACCCCAGGACCTTCAATCATATTAATAAATAAAATCTACAAGTGTACTGCAGGAGCAGTAAGAAGTCATAGATGGCCTAGCTTCTCTTCCAGGATGCCCTCCTAAATTGCTGTGCCAGTGAAAGGGAGAAGTACTGTTTGGAAAACAAGAAACTTTTGCTTATGGATTCATTTAATTTTATTTTTTATTAAGTTTATTGGGGTGATATTGGTTCATGAAACCATACAGGTTTCAAGTGTACAACCCAAGGATTTTAGTTATTGTTTATAATGCTTCCAGACATCTTCCTTTTATTGGTGAATGCCATCCCAATATAAAAGTAGTGTTTCCTTCGCCGAACACCACTGTTTTGATCCAACTAATGGATGAAGAGTTACAGCAACTAGTTTCTAGTACTTCTTTAATAAATGAAATTGGCTGGATGAAAAAATAATGATAATTTAAAAATAAATTTATAGATATCTTTCTCCCTCTAAAAATATGTACTATTCTCTATAAAACTAAGGGGCTCTATGACTGAGGTTAAATTCAGTTTTAAACCCTAGCTCTAGAACTCAACTCACTCTGTCTCTCTCCATATACAATATATAATAATTACACATGCACACACACACACACACACACACACACACACACACACGCATGTGCATGCACACATCCCTCAGAGACCTAGCTTTTCCCTGAATAATCAGCAACCCTGAGGCACCAGAAGAAAGTAGCCCAGATCTGATCAAGTGTCACAAGGCAGATCTCTGGCAGGCTAAACATAACATCTTGACCTAAGTTTCAGGTTCTGAACCCTAAAATGAAGTGATCCCTTGGCTACTTTCCCATGAAACCAAAGAGAGGGACCCAAGAATAGAGCTTTTACCTCACCTCCAACCAATCAGCTCCCAGCACCACCCTGACCTCCCCACCCACAATGTCTTGTAATTTTGCCCTATATAATCTGCAACCTGTATGTCATCAGGGAAGTTGGGTTTTAGAGCATAAGTGCTCTGTCCCCGTATTGGTCAAATTAAACTATTTTTTCTTTCTACACTGCTTGTGGGCCAGTGCACACAAGCAGGTGGACTCAAAAAAAAAAAAAAAAAAAAATCACTGAGGTTCTGGTAACATCTAGAGCAGTGGTTCTCAAATGCAGGTTATTTTGCCCCTCAGGGGATGCTTGGCAATGTTGATGTTCAATCCCCAGGAAAAGTGCTACTGACAACTAGTGGGTAGAAGCCAAGGATGCCATCTCACATGCACCAAACAAAGAGGTATCTGGCTTAATATGTCCATAGGGTCAAGACTGAGAAAGCCAGCTCTAAGCCAATCTAACATTTGTTTTCCCCATTGGACTTGCACCTTAAGCTACATATCATATTTCAGTTGTTTACTTGCTGCTGTCCCCTGTAGACTGTGAACCATCAAAAATGATTTTATATTTACAATGTATTACTTCCCTTTGGGTATTTGGCATAATGCCTAAAATACCCAAGGTGCTCTATAAGTGGCTGGTGGAAGAATAGATAAAAGAATTTTTAAAATGCGTGATCAAGTGTTATTGCTAGTTTTCAGAGCATTGTGATACTTCAACCATTGAAAACCTATTATGATTTTATGTTATGATACTAGGGCTAAAACGTAATTTTTTAAATAAATGTTATTCTAGACCTTTTTTTAAAGATGAAAAGAAATTGGAAAATTTTCCAAGAAACTTATGTCACATCTCTAAAAATTATGAAATAATAGGCTGATTTCTGAATTTATATTCCACAGCCAGAAATATCAATCCTCTGTTTTCACCTTAGAAAATTTTCCTTTGTAAATCTCTCATCCCATTTGTGTATTAGCAAGTTAATATTATTGTCATCAATAACAGTCATTCTCATTAACCAGTGTATGGTATTCTTATCTTTAAAGTTCTTTATATAATCTACCAGCTACCATTAAATATTAAAGCTATAATATTTAAATACAGGCATTTCATCTTAAAGTTCCATTTCCCATTCTAATAATAAAGGAAATGAAACTAGATAATATTTTTATAATTTTTCTTCAACATTCTGCTCCCACCCAATCCCAATCCTGGGTGGGATTCTATGAGGGCATTCTAAAGAGGATGTTGATATAATTATAATTACAATCATAGATAGAGACATAGCTAGCTATATAGAAAGCTAGGTAGGTAGGAAGGTAAACGATAGAGAATACACACACACACACACACACATTTGACCCTTGAACAACATAGGGGTTAGGAATTCTGCCCTCCATGCTGTTAAAAATCTGCACATAACTTTTGACTTCACAAAAATTTAACTACTAATAGCCTGCTATTGGCAGGAAACCTTACCAGTAACATAAACAACTTATTAACATATATTTTGAAGAAAAAACACATTTTGTAAGTTATATGTATTATATATTGTAGCCTTACAATAACCTAAGCTAGGGAAAATAAAATAATCATAAGGAAGAGAAAATACAATTATAGTTAATTATAGCACTGTACTGTGCTTATGGATACCGTAAGTTTACAATTTACATCCTCTGTTTACAAGATGAATCATCTGTCAGTACCTAAATCAATACTATTTTGTATGATACAAAATACTATAGGTATTATTACTCATGCTAGGCATCAAAAGTTAAAAGTTAATGTGAAAGAGATTCATATTTATGTACAGGTATAACAATTTATGCATTGATAATTCAGACATACTGATATGATTAATTTATCATATCATAGTATAATTGATATGATTGCTTCACAGTAGTAAATAAGTCTCAAAAAAATTTTACATTTACTTATTGAAAATAATTCATATATAAGTGAACCTTAACAGTTCAAATCCATGTTGTGCAAGGGTAACTGTTCTTATGAATAGATATACAGTTATATATGTGTATGTACTTATATATCCTTTCTTCATCTTGTTTCACTGCATACATACACATCCATATATACACACATACATTAGTGACTGTCTAAGGTCTATGACATAGTCTCACCTCTTTACACTGGCATTTAAGACTTTCCAGAGCATAGCCAATATCTGATTCTACCTTAATATATCTCTGTTTCAGATATTCTCCACTTAAGACATATTGAACTATCCATGTCTCTCAAAGAGGAGAGTTTTCCAAGATACTCTGCCTCCATAACCCCATGACTTCCAGATATCTCAGGAAAAGAAAATGCAATAGATAAAAATGGAGTGGGAATTATCTTCCCCTTTGAATTTATTTTCTAAAGGAAGTAGCCACTTAATATATGCTTTCATAAAAAAAAAAAAAAGAGAGAGAGAGAGAGAGAAAAGAATCTTAATCCCACTAGTCTCTCACAGGCTCCACCTTTTCTTCAGTTAATTTTCTTCCACCTCTTTAATGGAATCTTATAATATCCTTTCTACTTTGCTTTTAGTATTGCTAATTTGTCTATTCATTGTTTATGTAGTCTTAAAGACATACACAAGAACATAAAAAATAGAGCCCTGGCTGGTGGCTCAATGCTGGCCTGCAAACACAAAAGGTCACTGGTTTGATTTCCAGCCAGGGCACATAACCAGGTTGCAAGCCAGGTCTCCAACCAGGTCTGTAACTGGAGGCAGGTGAAAGGCAACCATACATTGATGTTTCTCTCCCTCACTGACTCTCTCCCTTCCCCTCTCTCTGGAAATAATAAATAAAATCTTTTAAAAAATAAAACAAAAATTTTTTAAAGAATATAAAAATATTAAAATCATTAACCTCCAGTGCATTATACTTTTACTTGATTTCTACTTATTCTTTGGTAATTTTAACTATTGTTTTGCATGTTTGGCGACTTACATAAATTACATCGTAATACATATAACATTCTGCAATTTACTTTTTAAAAGCAGCATTATGATTGCAAAATTCATTCAATATAGATAACACATATCTATAGTTTATTAACTTTCACTGCTATATAGTACTCCTTTATAAGAACTTACCATTTTAAGTTATTTTCAATGTTTGCTGTTACAAATAAGGCTACTATAAAAATACATGTCTCATTGGATATGCAAGTGTTATTCAAGGACATATGTCAAGAAGTGACTTTTTTAAATTATAAAGTATGCATATCTTCAGGTTTTAAAATATATTTTCAAATTGTTCTCCAAAATGGTAGTAATTTCCACCAACAGCATAAAGATTTCTTGATTTTCTTATTTTAGCCCTTGATGTCATCAGACTTATTTCCATGTGATAAGGGTTAAATCATGAAATCATTTGGTTGTCTCTGCTCTACTTTGTGTATGATACAGCTATTAGAACCATTCTGTTATTTTGTATGGAAATTTTTCATATTAGAAGCTACTCTTTATCACAAGTTTCTCTCTTATTTTTGCATAGACTTAGCATCTACAGTTAGGCACTGTGGAATTATAGACTGATCATTTGTGTTTTAGGACATGGCTACAAAGCTGTATGTGGGCCTTGTAGAATTCACAGCACTAATTTTGCTTTTCCTAAGGATAATGAAACTGGTGATGATGTGGTGATACTGTCAAGACTAAACCCGCCAAACTAGGACATACCAAAGTGCAGCCATTTTAATAACCGATTCATTCATATGCAACAATTTCTGTTCAACTATAGATTAAAGCTAAACAATTCCCAACTATGTCAGTCTATTCATCTAATCCAGTGTGGAAAAGCCATTGTAGTGTAGAAACTAATTCTATAATGTAACAACTTACAAAGTATTTTCACTAGATTCCAAAATGGTCCCATATCTAAGCTTCATTGTACTGACATTGTACTTTAACCCTCTTTTCCATTAATGCGCATTACAAACAATGGAAAATAGCTGTGTTCAGGTTATCAAAAGCACTCAACCAGCAGGAAGGGTTTTTTTTAGTTGTCAACCAGTGATGACAATTCCTATGATGACAATGATGAATGTTTACTCAGGAATCAGAGAATACATGACATAATCCAGAATGCATGCATGGGCTTGTGTACTTACATGGGCACACACCGCGTGGAACTGCTCTTTGTATTTGGAAATCACAGTAAGTCTTCTTCCACAGATGTCTCTCTAAATAAAGCTAAAGTTTAGATATAGGCTGGATATCCCCCCTGAAGTATATTCATAAAAATTAAACTCTGAACTGGGTGGCTATAAGCTGAACAATAATTTCATTCAATAAATAGTCTTAGCTATTGGACAGTGTTGGAGCAAAGTTGCTGGAGATGTGACTCATAAAATCTTGCTTGCTGCCTTCTACTCCTCTAAAACCCATCTCCTTTAGCTGTGAAGCTATGCAATCCAAGATCTAGGAAAAGAATAACTAGATTTTGAAGAATGTTAAATGCCAGTGATATCAGTAGCCTCAACATAATTCCAAATGGTATCATATAAACAGAAACCCACTGCATGTCCATTATACTCTAAGCCCCTGGAAATCAATAAGCTGTCTCCATCCCAGGTTCACAGAGCACCTGGCCAAGTGCAACATTTAAGAAGAATGAATGCAGCTTACTGGGCCTGTTGCTATTTACAGGTTTGGAATGGGTCTGGGTTCCTGCCCCTCCCTGAGCCATGAAGGGCTTTTTGCTATAAATGAGCTGCCTCTCCCTGCTTGCTGTGAGCCAGGTTTTTGTCCATCTGCTGCCATTGTTTCCCCACGTTTCCCAGCAATGTTGCATTGCATGCGGTTATTCTTTAGTGGGTCATTATGGCATCTGTCTGCCCACCTTGTGAACGCACCGTCTCAGTTCGCTAGACAGCAGCTGCTGGAACATCTTGCTCCCCTCCATCATCTGGCCAGGTCCAGCCCAGTCAAGCCTGCTTGCAGAAACCATCATTTCATTGCTTGAGGGCTGGCTGCACTCCAAACCTGGTTACTGGGATTCCTGCTTCCAATTTAATACTCCTATAGGTAGTTTTTTAAACCAGATGTGTTACCCACAAGATATTTCATTTGCATGGATGTATACATGGATATGTACAACCATCACAACATAGATATTTATTAGGCGTAATAGTTTTTGAGTCAGAAGCAACCCAGGAAGCCACATTAATAAAAGAGCAAAGCTCTCATTACA
Source organism: Noctilio leporinus (assembly GCA_004026585.1). Classification (NCBI taxonomy): domain Eukaryota; kingdom Metazoa; phylum Chordata; class Mammalia; order Chiroptera; family Noctilionidae; genus Noctilio; species Noctilio leporinus. The sequence continues at coordinate 712,090 of PVIW01000150.1, forward strand.
GAAAGACTAGGTTTCCAGAAAACCCAATCCACATCCAGAATTAATTTTAAAAGGGGAGAGATAACACTGTCACAAAGCCCATGCACTTAGTTTAACTTCTTTAAATATATGCTTCCTGATCAGTTCAGAGCCCTTAAGATGAAGCTCAGTTACATGCAGTATATAGTTTAAATGCATAAGACAAAAACTGAATGTTAATATAATTGTTTCAAACTCAGTCTTCTGCTCCCTTTGGCAACTTCACTTATAAAATTGAAGGCAGTAAAACTCAGGAGTACCCATACTGATCTAACGCATCCCAAAACTGAAAGTATCCCTATCTTTTGCTATGACAGTAAAGGTTGTGGCCTTTCTTAAAGCTCTTTTCCTAACCTTCCCACTTACTTTTATATAAACTGAGTGATAAAACAGATTAGCTTCCTTTTTCCCAGGAAACAACAGATGGCGGATGACGCTAGCACTGTGGGAGGGCCCAGAGACCCCGGAGGCCTCCAGGAGGCTTCTGGGGAAGATGTGCGGTGGCACACAGGGCCAAGGTTGCATCTGGGGTCGGGGTGAAGGCTGTGGAGCTTACAGAGGCAAAGATGAGACAAGGAGTGGATCCCTGTCACCAAGCTGGGCCACCTGGTCAAGAACATAAAGATCAGGTCCCTTGAGATCTGTCTCTTCTCCCACCCATCAAAGAATCTGAGATCATTGACTTTTTCCTGGGGGCGTCCCTCAAGGGAGAGGTTTGGGAGATTATGCCCATGCAAAAGCAGACAAGCACAGGCCAGAGGACCTAGGTCAAGGCATCTGTTGCCACTGGAGACTACAAGGGACATGTTGGCTGGGTATTAAGTGTTTAAAGGAAGCAGCCACTGCCATCTGTAGGGCCACCATCCTGGCCAAGTTCTCTATTGTCCTCATGCGGTGAGGCTCCTGGAAGAACAAGATCAGCAAGCCCCTCACCATCACCCCCAACTGTGGCTCTATGCTGTGCGCCTCTTTCCCACCTCCAGGAACACTGGCACCGTCTGGGCTGCTGCTGATGGCTGGTATCAACAACTGCTACACCTCAGCCAGGGGCTGCACTGCCACCCTGGGCAACTTTGCCAAGGCCACCTCTGATGCTGTCTCTAAGACCTACAGCCATCTCACCCCCGGCCTCTGGAAAGTGACCAAGTCTCCTCTCAGGAATTCACTGACCATCTAGTAAAGACCCATGCCAGGGTTTCTGCGCAGAGGACCCAGGCTCCCACTACAGCCACCGCAGAATTTCATACAATAAAGTGGGTGAAGCCTTAGTAATAAAAAAATTACATTTCTAAACCTGTAAATGACTGTTTAACATACAACGAATCTAAATTATATTAGTATTATAGAGCCTCATCAACAGAAAGAATACTGTTTCTTAGTGAAAATCATTCTGCGCGTAGTATCAGAAGGCAAGAAAAGCGCTCCTCATCCCCACTCATTGGAAAGGGTCACTGGGAGCAAGAAGTGAGAAACAAGAAAGGAGGCTGGGCAGCCTCAGTGACGGAGAGAAGGTCCAGAAGGAAGCAGAAACAGTATTTTATCATTTCCTGAGAGCCACTTGGGCCAGATAGTATGCCAAGCCTACTATATGGTATCTGTCAAAAATAAATAAAGCCAGATACTACTGTAATTAAAATGATAAAAACATATTTTACTCAGTGGTATGCTATTCCTATAAGGAAAAGTCTGTCCAGTGCAAACTAAATTCAGAGGGTGAGAGAAAAGGGATAGGGGTGAGCAATGAGCAGGAACTACCCGTAGAGTCAAGAAAAGGAAAATTGCAAAAAGCAGGAAGAGAGGCTGATACAAACCCATCTGGGCTTGTTAGCTGGTGCTTGTTAGCTGGGTTTGTATCAAAATTGGGCTCCTTCCTTCCCACAGATGCTGGAGGACAGGAGCTGCCATCTTCAGTAAATGCTTTGGGCAATCTTGAGTTTTCTTAGGCAGGTGCTTTATGGAGGCTAGTGTCATCCTAGGGCCTTAAGCTATTAGACTGTGTTAGCCTTTGTTCAAGTATTTACAGACCAAGGTCAACACCTAATCAGGAAGAAGACACAGAGGAGCCTGGCTAGAGTTTGGTCAAGGAGAAAAATTTTTTGTCCTATCTTGATAATCGCCAAAAATCCCATGATAGAAGTTTTAGTGTTTCCATTGAGCAGACAAAAAATCAGAGACATGGAGAGTAATGTGCCCAAGATCAAGTGAGCCCAAACTGGTAGAGGGGAGAGGGAGGAACAGATCTATTTAATTTTCGCTGGGCTGATGGGTTGGGTTGACTCCTTGGAGCACTCACAGCCTTCCAACAACTGAAAGCATGGAGTGTGCAAATCACCTGCCTGGGGATTAGAGGTCAGTGAAAATGACCTGGAAATCTGACTCAAAGCAAAGCAAAAAATACTAAGCCACTACTTTTTTTCCATATAAAGTTTAAATAGTTCAGTAAGCCCAAGCTAGTATGAATAAGATGTAAGAAATGAGCAGGCTGGTTTGGAACTTGAGTGGGAAGCCTTCTTTGTCCCATTTGAATAAGGTAGTGGAATAAATTTGCTTCTCAAATAAAACATGGGCGGGGGGGAGGCTTTCTCGTATGCCATTTTTAAACAGTTTTAAAGAATACACTTTTCAGTTTTACATTTGGTTTCTCTTGAATATTGGGACAAACTGGCCTTACACTTTGGAACTGAGAAACTTTCCCATTTCTTCACTACTTTCCAAAATTTACACACATTTTCTACTTCTGCTGCCACCATCTACAGCCGTTTCTGCCAAGCCCAGCGTTTCTTCTTTCCTGTACATAATGTGCTACTCCTAGTTTGAACGCAGTCATTTCAGTTCAAGAGGGAAAAATTGCTATATAAATAAATCTTTATTACCGTCACAGCGTTGTTAAAGAATTTCCTAGTTTGAACTGCTCTTCGTTTGAAATCACCGCCTTACCAGGGCAGAGGATCCTGCTAGGCATTTTAAATTAGGGAAGACAGTTTTATTGTCAAGGCAGGTCAATCAAATTATAATTGGCTCTAATTTGCACTCCCACCAGCTGTTAAATTTTTCACCTGCAGCACTCAAAATGGTGTGAAACTCTTGGCGGCTTTGTGAAAGCTTCAAAAAGAATCATTCTCAGTCTAATCCCTGAAACCAAAAGTCCTTGTTACTTTTCAACAGAAGGGAGGAAAACACCATCACTGTCTCTAACTATGAGAAGCAGGGCCTGGTCTGAAGAGGGCTGAGCCTGACAAGGAAGGACAAACACATCTTCCATGCACAACCTCCCTCAACAAACTAGTATTTCTATCACAGACCAGCTAGGAGGCTCTCCTTGGTTATCACCAAAATACCATTGAGCTGCATTTTCTATTTTAGTGTGAATTGGACTTGCAACTCTCAGGAAAATCATAGGTTTAGAATGGAACAGAGAGAAGGATAGAATCCTGGGGTATATCCATGCTGATCCTGTAGTGAGGTTTCATTATGCTTTCAGACATCCAGTATTAAAGATGTTCAGATAATTTAGGATTCTGGGTAACTAAAACACTTACAGGAAACTTCTTTCTACCAGTGTCTATACCCTCCACCCCATAGAACACATTGATGTGCATATGTGCGCACACACACACACACACACAAATGCCCAAGCATTACATCCTTCAGTCACTCCCCATTGTTTTAAATAGCGTGTCTGCTGGTGTCACTGGCTCAGCATAGCTGTGGGGCCTCCCCACTGCACTCTCCAACCATGTCAAACTTGTTTTCAGTGCCTTAAATGTCATGCTCTCCTTCTCCTGCAACACTTCACAGCTGTTTTCTCCTCCTTTGACTCTCGTTGCTCTCCTCCCTGATGGGCTAATTCACTCATCCCTCATGTCTTAGAATTGATGCTTTTGCTACAAGAAGCCTTCTCCTACTCCCACACACTTCATGCACTGCTCCCAGAGGATGGCTCCCAGCATTTTCCATACTCCATTGGTACTGCTTGTGCCCAAATCTTTGAGCTCATGGTGCTGGCATGTGGTTTATCTTGATCACCATTTAGCACCAAGTTCCAGTCCAGTGGTGAGTACATAATAAATAGGTGATCAGTTAATATTTGTTGGTGAGCAAGCATGCTCTAAAAAAGTAGTGTCAGACTTCTCATCTTGGCTGACCCCAGTTTATATCCTCCTCTCCAGCCAGCTCACCAGAAGACGGAGCCTCTGCAGAATTACAGCATGTATAGCCCAATTTACAGTCATGTGCCCACCACCCCCATTACCACAAGCAACGGGAGATAAACTCTGTAACTTTCTACCCAAATAATAATCAGTTTGCTCTGGCTACCATAATAAAGTCCTAAGACCAGGGGCTTCAACAACAGAAATTTACTTTTCAACAACTCAGCAGGGTCTGTTTCTTCCGCAGGCTTCTCTCCTTGGCTTATCAAAGACCATCTTCTCCCTGTGTCTACACAGGATCTTCTCTGTGTAGTCTTTGTCCTAATTTCCTCTCCTTATAATGACACCAGTCATATCAGATTAGGGCCCACCCTCGTGACCTCATTTAACCTTAACTCTTTAAAGAACAACTCTCCAAATACAGTCATACTCTAAAATCTAAAGTATAAGTGGTTAGGACTTCAACATATAAAATGGAGAAAGAGGGGAGACACAATGTAGCCCATATAGTATTTAATGTTAATCTAAAGTATGATTTTCTTCTGAAATATTCTGAATCAATAACATGCCTCTTAGAATAGGCTAATTCTGCCTTCACATGTAGGCCCCTGGACATTAGCGTTTCATGAGGAAAAATCAACCCTGTTCACTAAATACATCCCTATGGGGGAATGCATAAAAAGTGGAGCCCTTGACTCCTACACCAAGCACCATGAACCTGAGGCAAGAGATCAGATAAACACAGCAATACATAGTCCATGGTCAGTACAATACAATCCATGGTCATGGCAATTTATCCAAGTTTGCTCCAAAAGGGAACATAGAGCACTGGGATTGTAATGATAATGGATCATTATCTACTGTAGACTTATTACAGCTATGTTGGGCAAGTTGCTGGGTCTTTCTGTGCTTCATCTGTAAGATAGCATTAATTAGGTACTGCAAAGGATTATTTGAGGATTCAATAAAATACTCCATTCAATGCAGTTAGAACAGTGCCTAGCACATTCAGTCAATGTTAGCATTTGCATTGTTTTTGCTGTGCTGTTAGGATTACCCACAATGGTTGGTGGAAGCCAGAGAAACTGTATCCCACACCTGGGATCAATCTGAAGGACTCAAGGGTCTGTAATTACAAGTCTATTCTAGAAACAGAGAGAGGAACCCCAGTTTCAAGTGTTCAAGACATTAGATTGCTAGGAAGAAGATGACACTCAAGATGGGGCTGATGATGGAGGAAAAGTACATATAACTTAGGAAGGCAGGGGTGTAAGCAGGAGGAAATGCTGACATTGAAAAACTGGATTTAAGGCCACAAGTGGTTTGGCAAAAATGCCATCCTGGGGAGCTCTTGCTTGACCCTGGTGTTCATCCCTTGCATTCTCACTCACTCTCCCATCCCCAGGCATCTGGGAAATCATATGGACTGGGAAATCATAAGATGAGGTCAAATCTTGCTCCAGTGTTTTCTGTGTCCTTAGGCAAGTTATGAAGCTTTTCTGCATCTCAGCCTCCTCCCTTTACAATGGGGAGACCACGCCCCATTGTAAATCCAGACAGTGTCTATTAAGAGTATTGTGCAAAGCTTGTCCTGATGGCCTAACTCTTCAATTAGCATAGATGATTATGAAGTATTTCTGTCCCCTGTGCACATACTCTTAACTGCCATGTACTGTCCCCATATGTTTCTTCACAGGTAGCACAATAATCAGATACAGTGAAATAAATTAAAACTGGAGTTCTAAAAGGAAGTTTTCAAGAAGTCTCCTTCTTGAATTATTATGTCATGCATTTTGCCAAACATTCAAAAAGTTAGGAAGGGTCTAGCGGTATCTTGTGTCAATGTGATAAAATGTCAAATGAAGCTTGCCTTTGAAGTAATGGATGACAGCTGATCAATAATACATAAATTTTAAAAATGATAGCAAAAATTTTTAAAGATAGTTGTATCAGTAAGATTCAGTATGTGTTTTACATATGTCTTGGAGGAAGAAGAAATTAAAAGGTGTAGGAAAAGTTACATATTTACAAAGCTTTATAACTTACAAAATATTTTCACATACAGCATTTTAATAAACCTAGAAAGCCCTTGCTGAGTAGCTCAGTTGGTTAGAGCATTGTTCCAATGCACCAAGGTTGTGAGTTCCATCATCAGGGCACATGAAAGGCAACCAATGAATGCATGGATGGGTAGAACAACAAACTGATGTTTCTCTCTTTCAAATCAATGAATAAATAAAAAGGTTTAAAAAAACAGGGAAATAGTTAAATTACCCAATGATAAGAACTATTAGTAGATCAGGTATAGGAAGTAGAGTCAAATCAAAATGTGCATTTTTAAAAGAGTATTTCTCAAGCCAAGTCCATGGATCCTAAAAACCAAATAATGTAACTTCTGTCCCTGATTTCTCTGTAACTTTATTTTGCTAATTTGTGTTTTTATTTTGATGATTATAAAAAATGAAACCCATGTAAATGCTAGATCACTTGGATAAATAAACATCTTATAACCAAGTATATTTGGGAGAGCGCAGCATCTCATTGGCATTGAGTAATTCTTCCTGATATTCATGAGCTAATGTGAAGAGAAATGAGATGTCCTTGGTATACATATGAAGTATTGATGCCACACAGACCAATAGAGAGGTGTGCAAATAACATTTATTCAAGAGTGTCACTAGAGAAAAGAGTGAGGGACTGATTATTACACAGAACTTAGTAGTAAATGCTCATCAGATGCGGTAGCACTCAGCACCAGTTACTTTACAAGAAGCTTCCTTCCAGAAGATACTTTCACCAGCCACATTCAGGTAAAGATGCTATTTAGAATTTCATTTTTGGATGGGTTTTATTGAGGGATAGATAATTTGAATTTTTCTATTTATGTTTCTGTAGGAATTATAAGCATAAAAATACAAATTTTAATTTTGTATATTTTATTCTTTACTTGTTTCATATTTATTACATAATCATTTTCAATTTAAAATTATTTTATTATACTACCACAGAGGTAAAAATTGGAGATTATATCAAGTTTGAAAACATTGCTTTCTGAAATAAAAGCACTCCTCATGCTTGTCTGTAAACTTTTAAGTTAATTAAATCATTTGTGGTGACTTGGAAGAGTTGAGACAAAGAACTTAGTAAATTCCTCTTAAAATGAGCTACCCTTTTGCGCACAGATCATCACCAGGTGATTTTTCCCAGTCTCTAGCTTTAGACAACATATAACCAGACTTTCCTGCATGTGCATTCTGACACAGTGAAATCAGTGAAAGGAGAATTAAGAAAGACAAAGAGCCAAATCTGTAGTAAAGTGCCCGTGACATACTGCAAAAGCTGAACATACAATCAGGCTGTAAGTTAAACAGCCACAACTGAAACCAAATATCAAGGCACGCAAAAATGGAAAACCAGAAAAATGTGGCCTGGGGTACTGGCTCTGAATCCAGCATTCTTCATGAGTTCCTCCATGACTCTGAAGAGTATTATTTTCCTGCCCCTGGTTTTGCTGGGCCTTGGGGGTGGGTGGGAGAACTGTAGTTTTTGGTTTATTTGTTTGCTTATTTTTGCCAGTTACAAAATGGGGCCAAGAACATTACTTTGTAAATCACTTTGCAAATCATAGATACCCAGTATTGTCAAGCATGAAAATCTTCAAAATATTCAATTTATGAGTCTTTGAAAATTATTTGTCTAGCATGCCTTGCCATTTTTCTTCTTTTTTAGTTCATCTCTGATCACTTCACTGCACTTATTTGAAACAGATGGAAGAGAATAAATAGCACTCTAGTTAGAGGTGGGTTTGATTTCCCGTTAAAAGGACTACAATTTAGGGACATCAAATAATGTCTTCTCCATTTACTTCAGGATGAGATATAGGAAGGGCATGTTACTAACTTCAGTCTGAGGGGGGGAAAATGTTAAAAGGAAAAACATGACAGGAAATCTGGGTGACTTTCATAAGCCAAGAACTTTAAAAGAATGTATTTTGGTTTAATAAAAATTGTGTACACTATTACAATTGCTCTGTGGACAGGGTTCTCCTTGCTTTTTGTTTAGAAACAAATAAAATTAGCTGAATTATTAATGTGAAGTAAATTGGTTACTCTGCATTTAGAGTCACTTTTTAATTCACACATATATCTGCATTAACATCTTAATGGTGCTTTACTACAGATTATACCATAGTTGTAATGGCATCCAAGGAACCATTTAAAGGATAATGTTTCTGGCAGAGACATATTTGAAGAAGTGGATGGTGTTGCTGTGTATAGGATAAAAATGTTCTGAATAAAAATTTTAAAATTCACCATTGAAGTTAGGGAGTATGGTCCAAAAGAACAACCTCACTTTTGACAACAACTATAGGGTTCAGGTATCCCCAAGACCAACCTTGGGTTCAATAATTCACTAGAGGAACTCTCTGAGAACTATAATAATTGTAGTTATGGTTTATTACAATGAAAAGAAAAGAATGCAGATTAAAATTAGCCAAGGGAAGAGATGCATGCTGGAAAGTCCAGATATGAAACTCCCATGTGTCCTCTCACTATAGAGTCAGGAACAGTTTTAACTTTCCTGGCAATGATATGTGACAACATGCACAGAATATTGCCGACCCAGGACACTCACCCAAGCTTTGGTGTCCAGAGTTTTTACTGTGGAGACATGGTTGACTTCACACACAAATGATCTTTAGACCTTTCAGAGGTAGAGCAGATGTCATGTGGTCCAAAGCTCCCAGGTAAAGCAATACTCTTACCAAAGAGCACCTCCCAGGAGATGAGGGCAAAGGCCAGACCTCACCTTGGATCAGTTTAAATTCGTTATTCACAGTCCACTTCCTGGCTTTTGGCCAAGGCTCTCTCACAGCAAAATGATCATATTTGTTTGAGAATCTACATTTAGTATAAAACTTATATAAGAGACAATAATAGTATCAATATGAATATGCCTACCATTTAAAAAAGCCAGTGTGGAGTACAGGCAGATTTAAATAAATTAATCCATCCTATAAAACCTTTTCTTATTTTTGTTCTAATTTGATTACTTTTCCTCCCTTGATCTACTGTTGTTAGCACCTTGTGATAAAACTTATGCAGAATGATCTAGCATAAAAATTATGCGATGGTCAGCTAAATCCAGTACAGACAGTCATTTTCCTTTGGTACTATATGCTGAGGAGGCTTTAGCTCATTCTGCCATTATATCTGATTATTAATATCAACTTACATGAGGTAGTTGAATCTTACCAATAATGTCAATGTTACATCTATCACGGTATGGTTGTGGTACAATTCTGTTTCATTTCAAAAGAAAATCAGTTAGAATTACAGAAGCATTTGCTATGCCTTCCAACATAATTAAACCCTGCCCACATACCAAATATTATGGACAGGTGCCATTTCATTGGCCAAGATTTGATTATTTCCAGGGTCCATCTCGGTTGAGGACAAAACCATTCAATTTGTCTCAGTTCATAGGTTTCTACTAAGACCATTTTCTACTGTATACTATTACATATTATATAGCTGGGCCCACCTCCTCCTACAGGAATGACAGGAGTGGTATTCAGACTAGTTTCTGTCCCTAACTGTATTACAAAATATGTCTTATTTTAATCTATCTTGTGGTGAGAGAAGACATGTACACAAGTGTAAATTACCACAGAGAATGTAAGGTTACCATAGCTGTGCCCTTGAACCTCAGCAGCTGGGATAGAAGGCCACTGTCTCACGGTTCCATTGACCTCCATCTGTGTTAAACTAGACAAGAGGTCCTGTAGGGTCAGGGAACAAGCCTTTTCCCAACACTGGGTCCTAGCATTATCCAGCATGATTTGTTGAGTTCACCTAACCCACTTCATTCTTTTCTCAGGCTGATTCCCATCCTTTGCCTTTTTTTCTGGATGAGAATCCCTCTAATCTGTTTATTCTAGTAACTATCTTTTTTTTCTCCTATTGCCACTTCTCATTAAAAGCAAATTAATTTAATCCTTTAAAAATAAATAAATTCAGCTTATATCAAGATGCTTAGTTTAAAACCTACCTCTCCTAAAGGCTTTTTCTGTTTTGTGGGCCAGCATTATTTAATCCATTATGCATGTTGTTGCCTTTGTGGAGTAAGGGCCCTTAGAAAAATGCTGGGTCCTCCATTCTAGGGTTAAGTGAGTGGTAGTCACAACTAGATATAACTTAGTTTGACTATGCTATAAGGCCTCCCATAGGCTTCCTCATCTCAAGTGAGGTTGTTTCCAAGGAAATTCAGAATTGCCTTGTGGTGCCTACTACTCCAATCATATTCAGGACCAATTGTTTTTTTGTTTTTTTTTCTTATCCGGTTTAGTAGCTTTCCAGTCACAAAAACTAAGGTGATGTGTACGGCACACTATGCCATATCAGGCATGCTCTCTAAAAATTTGATCAACTAGGTTTAAAACTACACAGTGACCAGTCAACTGAGAGTTGTGTACCACATGGTTCAATGAACAGTAAGGAGAGCACCCAGAAATCCCTCACTAAATGACATCTTTTGCAAAAGATGTAACATGAAAAATAAGAATCTAACAATGTTAGTCACATTACTAGAGTTCTACTCATTCATTAACCTTCAGTCTAGTTCATTGTCCTACTGTCTGATCAAAATGTCTCCCAGAGCAATGCCGCTGATGTTTGCAGGCTTCTTTCTAGTCTTGTGTTTTTCCCAAAGCAGGGGTGGTCTTGGCAAACACACACCCCACTCCTCTGGACATCTGGTAACAACTGAGCTAAGAGATCATGTATTCTCTTGCTCTGAGCCTCTCTCAAGTCACCAATGTAATACTGGGTTTCCCTTGTTGCATAACCCAATTTATTCATTACTTTACTCTCTGCTACTTCTCCTTCTCTTCATTTGTCATTTATTTTTACCTAAATTTTCCATTTCTGGAAAAGATGTTCAGGTAAAGGAAATGCAACCACTTCACATAAAATAACCACTTCACATTCTAATCTTTTTTTTTTTTAATATTTTTATTTCATTATTTTTAGAAGGAGGGGAAGGGAGAGAGACAGAGAGGGGGAGAGACATCAATGCATGGCTGCCTTTCACCTGCCTCCAGACCCGACTGGAGACCTGGTTTGCAACCTTGTTATGTGCCCTGGCTGGGGAATCGAACCTGCGACCCCTGGGTTCGCAGGCCGGCACCTTATCCACTGTGCTACCAGCCAGGGCCACATTCTAATCTTAATCTAAGCATTCACTTTAATCCCAACCATCGCATCTCCAGATCTTCCCAATTTAACTATATATCTTATTAGGATTTTTTACCAACCAACCATATTGCTGCATTAAGACCTGTGTTTCATTTCATCAATGTCCATTTTTGTTCATTCCATTTCTCAACAATTATCTAAGGATTTGCACCTTCCTGGGTGGACTCCCTTAACCCCTCCTTTCCCCTTTCCTCATTTTCCTATGAATCATTCTAACTTTTCAAACATCTGCAAAACCCATAATCAAAGCTCAGATAAGGAATCAGACAAGTCACCTCGGACTGTTGCTCAGTAAATAGTGCAGCAATATTACATGAGGATCCATGCAAAGGGTGGGGGTCTTTAATTGCAGCATTTACTGTGCCTTCAATAAGGGGCATGGTCAGTGTATGACTATCCCAGTCAATCAAGCATATTAGCTGCTTGACCCAAGATGTTCCACTTGGCATTTTCAGGGAATGTGAACAGTTTCCCTTCTCAGACCACATTCATTTTACAGAAGCTTTTATCCAGTCCACCTGGCTAGAAGACCTTTTGGATACAACCTATTATGTGACTGGATCAATATAACTGGCTGCAATGTTCAGTAGTGAGTTGGGCCCTGTGTTAAACCCAACATGCTTTTACTCTGCAGCATCCCAAACCAAACATACCACCCCTAAGCTAACCCTTAGTTAACTTAATCTTTTAATAAAGATTCTTCAGAAAGCAGATAACACCAATGCACAAAGTGCAACAGCTTCTTCACACTGTAACCCCTGGTTCCACTAGTGTTTTAGTTTTGCCTTTCCCCACCTGGACTTTGTCCTGGAGACCAGAAGTCCTAAAGTTATCATCTATTGTTATCATAATTGCCCCTTCAGCTAGTAGTCATAGCTCAGACTGGCTGAAATCTAAGACTGGATTACAGTGGAGATCTGCCCCAGCATTCTGTGCTTTCATTTTAGCTATCATGGATGATACTAATAGCCAAGGGATTGTATATGCTTATTTTGTCCTGTTTTGAATTTCCTTACTTACCCAGTAAGTTAACTCCTTGGAAATTGAATTTATCTCTAAATTCCATTGGTAACTTTCACCTCTAGCAACTGATCCCAGCAAAGTGTAGTTCTGGGTAACCAAGTAGCTGCTCAGAAATCAGATTCATCAACCCCAGGTCCCTCATCCTTTCTCTTCCAAATTCCATGTTTCAGTAAATCAGGGTCATTCTAGGAAATTCCACTACTGGTGCCAATTACAAAGTTAAAGGGGTACAGCCTACAAGACCAGCCCCGTTTCTAACACCAACTGCCAAGTTCAAGGTTCCCATGATTACCCTCAATTTTAATAAAATATTTTTACTCCTTGGTAAGGTTAAGTTGTTAGTTACACACTACCTAAAAGATACCTAGGCTTTGCAGGGGCCAGCACCCAAATCCAGCTGTGCCACAGCTGCACCCCGCTACATGGCTAACCCTGTCATGTACAAAGACATTGCCCTGTATCACACACCCTTGGGTATACTTGAGGTGTTTGTACACAACTCTTTCTATACACAGCAAACCCTTGGGTCTATTTGAGTTGCTCGTACACAAAATTCTAGTAAACTATGCTCCAAGCACTGCAAAGAAAGAATCTGGTCAAGATTCTTACTTCCTTAGAATTAATCTATTTCCAGGATGGTGACATTACTGCTATCATGGCACTGGAGCAAGTCCACCTGTGTAGAGGAATTTTATGATGAGCACTTCAGTTCAGGCCTGGCATTCTTTCCAGCATAAATGCTGGACTCAACATAGTTTTCACTTCCCTAGTACTGCTAAGGCTGGCTGGTCAGGTAGCAAGATGTGGTCTTTGTTAGAACTAGAGAATAATGTGAAAGCTCTGGGCACATGAATAGCAAGAGTGGCTAACCGTGGGCAACTCTCATAAATTTGATCAATGTTAAATTCAAGTTTCATCTTAATCAACAAACAATTCCTTCTGTCCTGGGGAGAGTAGCCCATCCCCAGTTGGACCTTATATTTCATCCTCTAGGTATTTTCATTTGCTACAATTATTTGATTCCATATTTCCCTTATAGTCCTCCAAGACTAGCTGGATAGCAGAGTCCAATCTAAAGCTAAATTTTAAAACCAAAGTACAGAACACCTTAAAAGAGTTTTCCTTTGCTGTGGATTTTCTGATCTTTTTATTAAAATGTTATACATTTTAATACTTCTAATGACTCCTGTTGACACAAGCCACATTAAATGTATTAAAACTAATGAATAAAAATACGTATTAGGATTCTCCAAAACACATACAACATTAACAAAAATTGCTATTTCCTTACTCAGAGAAGTTTCCAGAATCAGATGGGGAAGTGTGCAAACTGTTTATGATATTCCATATTTATAGATGATGTTACAGTTGCTAAAATAGATTTTATCTCATATGGCTCTACAGAAAACATTCCTTAGCACCTCCACAGTACTTGATTTCTATTTTGTTTGGGGAATTTCACTTCATCTTCAGCTCCTCAAATGGGGCCCATGACCTGGGTTAAGCCAATAGTTTATTTCCTCTGGACAAGCAGAATGACTCTTAGGACTTTTGATGGCAATGCTGGGAAAATAATTTTCTGTGGACCACAACCAAGGATGTAAGCCCCACGGACTGTAGGCAGTCACCTTGGTACCATGAGGACAGCCAACCTCAAGGTGTAACCGGCATTAGAACACAAGAAAAATCAAGGGAAACCCCTACTTTCATAATGTTATTGAGAACTGGAACAAATCCTAAGGCCCATACTTATTCCTGGACTTGAACGTAAATGGGCTTAACCTTTCTTTAATGCTGAAGCCCTCACTACTTTAAATGTGATCGTGTATAGGCCAGGAGCAGCAGCATCACTTGGGAGCTCGTCAGAGATCAAGACCACACTGGGCCAAAATCTTCATTTGAACAAAATCCCCAGGTGACTGTACGCACATTGATCACCAAGCCTCCGGGAGTTTCCATGCTGGTCAAGCTCGCACACATTTCAGAGGCAGAGCAGCAGGAACATCGTGGTTCGAAGCCAACTGTAATCCCCTCCTTGGACATATATCAGGACCTAATCGGCAGCTTCTGCAGACTGCAGCAGGGTCAGGAGCTACCTGTGTAGCAACCTTGCATGAGTCTTTATTTTAAGGAACCATGGGTTTTAAAGGTATCTTTCCTCCCTGTGTTTATAAGTCACAGAAAACTCCTTAATCTAGGTAATTTATTTAATGAGTAGCTCTAGATATTGGTTCCCAACTACCAGCAGTTTAATATAAAAATTACAGGCTACTTTTAATTGCACTTAACTAGGAAGCCCTGTGCACAATTTTCTCTCATTATTTCTTACTGAAGCATGCACCCTTGGCAGTTTTCTTTTTATTAACAAAAGCAAGGAGCAAATGGTGAAAAATCTTCATGCTCCTTGATGTCTTAAAATGCATATTATTTCTAGAATCAAGCCAATAAGATATGGAAATATGACTATATAAAATACAATTATTTTAGAGGCTTTTTCATGGAAACTTCTCAACTGGTCAGCTAAAATGGTATATGAGACATTTTAAGATACACCTGGTAAATTGCTGTAAGCCTTAAATCAGTTTATGTGCACAAAACTGTAATACAGTTTATAGTCCCTCAACAAATGTTTACTGCATGAATAACTTTCATTTTCAAGTTAGTTTAGAGTTTGCAAGCCACCTTATATTTTTCCATTTAATTGCAATGATTTATATCTTTGCAATAATCCTGGTTGGTAGGCATTATTTCCATTTTGGAGGCATTGAAACTGAGTCTCAGAGTGATTAAAAAACACCCAGAGTCAGAGATATTTTTCATGACAAAAATGGGATTCAAATTCTAGTTGTGTGCTAGGTTCTTCCATTACCTTGACCTGAATTTTCTAATAACGCATTTCGGTGGGCCTTATAGTCATATTGCTGTTCATAAATGGAACCACTAGATCCTACGGGGTGCACAAAGACCCACAACCTGTTTCATGAAGACCGCTCTACATATATCTTGGTTTGCTACCTGGAGTAATCTGCATTTACTAAAACAAATGACCATGGAGCAAGGAAACCCCTTGAATGTACTACTGTAACTTTGTTTCTTTTAAGATAGCCAGATGTTCTGTTCTTCAAGGATCCCCACTGAAACTGGAAGGGTTTCTTCCAGTTTAGGGTCTTTCTGTTGCTTGGCCCAGCTGCCAGTCCTACTGAGGGCAAGTTGGTGTGGACAGGATCCCTGGCACTCCCAAGCCCACCACTTCGTGCCTCTGTGCCCAGCCACAGTCATGAGCCATCCAGAGAGTGACCCAGATGCAGGTCAGCAGATGCGTGGTGGTGGCAGATGAAGCTTTAGGTAAAACTTGCCTACTGTTCAGTTATAGAGAAATGTAAGTCCTGGAGAGTATAAAGAGTCTGTTTCGAAATTATTGGCTGTGCAAACTGTTTTAAGTAGATTGACATTGGCTCGATACTTTTGGGACAGACCTTGCACATCCCCACTGCCTTGACAGCTATTTAGTGAATGTCACGGAGGTAAAAAACCAGTAAACCCGGGCTTATGGCCAAAAAGCTGGACATGAAGATTATGATGGATTACACCCTTATCCTATCTGCAAACAGGTGTATTCTTAATTTGCTTTTCCTTTGTGAATCCTGCATCATTGGAGAACATGTGTACAAAGTGGTATTCTGAAGCGTGACATGTTTTCCCAACACTCATCATCTTCAGCAAAACTAACTGGGATCTTAGGGATGATAAAGACATGATTAGGAAACTGAAGAAGTTCACTCTCATCTCATAGCCAAAAGCTTTAGCTACAGCTAAGGAGATGGGTGCTGTAAGATAATGTACCTAGAATGCTCATTTTTCACACAGAAGGACCTCAACATAGTATTTGATGAGCTATTTGAACAGTTCTCTGCCCACTGCCTGTAAAGAAGAGAGCATGCTTGCTATTTAAAGGTGAGCAAAATATATAAAATAGACAGTCCGGTAGTTAACTCATTAAAGAAAATAAATGATGAAATCAAGAGTGAAACAGGGATGTAACAAATACAGAGAAATCATTTACAACATAATACTATGAAGCCTTGATGAAATAACTGCTTTTTAAGAAAGTATAAATTGGCAAGTTCCCTTGTGAGGAAACAGAAAACCTAAATAAACAAATAACCAGGAAAGTAACAAGGGGAGATATCAACAAATTATCTTCAAGAAAGGAATCACACCCATAAAGTGTTCCCACCATACAGTTAAGGTGCAGATGTTTTAAGTTGATACAAAACATTCCAGTCATTAAAAAAAAAAAAACCTTTTCAAATCATTTTACAGAGTTAACGCAATTCTGATGGAAGCCCCAAAATAAACAACATAAAAGGACAAATTACACCCTTACCTCTTGAATAAGCAAAGCTACCAGGGGTTGGAGCAGACTCAGAGTCAAAGGCAGGAAACATACACAAGTGCCAGTTAAGATCTTTGCTGCTACACTTGCATGTCATGCTGTCTTCCTCCCCTGCCACATACTTGCTCCTCAGGGGCAAAGAGAGAGCCGTGTCTTACTTGATGTAGCCCCTTCAGTTATAGAGTTCAGCAGATCACAGAACCCAGATGCTCAATCTCATTTTCAACTTTCTGTTCACCAATATTTACACTGCAAAAATTTCAAGAAGTGCAGCTTACTAAGAACTTGGCTAATTCTTTCAGGATAAACTTAGGCTAAAGGGAACACTTGCCAGGAAGGAACGCTAAATTTATGAGTGAGAGAATGTATAATTATCCTGTGCACAAAACAGGTTGAGAAACTGCCACTATCCTCCACTCCCTGAGCCGAGGGAAAGCATCTCCCCAAGTACATTTTTTTTCTGCCAGTGTTACACTTTCAAAGGGTTGGAAAGTCATTTTGCTCTTTAAATAATCAAACAGAAAGCATTTAAAGGCCCTGACTGGTGTAGCTAAGTGGATTGAGCACTGGCTTGTGAACCTAAGAGTCACTGGTTCAATTCCCAGTCGTAGCACATATCCAGGATGCAGGCCAGGTCTCCAGCCAGGTCCTCAGCCAGGTCCCCAGCTGGAGGCAGGTGAAAGGCAATCATACATTGATGCTTCTCTCCCTTTCTTCCTCCCTCCCTTTCCCTCTCTCTAAAAATAATGAATAAATATTTTTTTTAAAGGAAAACCATTTAAATATATTCCATTTTTAAGTGGTAAAGTGACAAGCTACTCCTCAGATCACCAAGTAGCCTTTCTCTAATGGTATGCTTTCAGTCACTCATCTACTTTTGTCTTCTACATGGCATCAACAGTCTATGAACAAAGGATTCCAGTAGTGGGATGGGAGGAAAAGGAAGACCCACGACCAATGGTGAATGAACTCAGATGTGACCACATCCTCCCTCAACCTTCCACAGCTCACCAAGTCTTAAAAAGGACAAATTTCTAACTCCTTTTCTAAGGAATGAGTGTCCGAAGATCTACAAAATCAGACCCCAAGCCACCTTTGCAATCTCACCTGCCCAAATTCTTGTGACATTCCAGCCTCACTGGACACCTTGCATGCCCCCAATTTCATCAGAAACTTTCACTCATACTGTTCCCTCTGGTTGCAATGACTTTGATAAACGTCCCTTCCTACCAAGTTCCCACCTCCCAGGCCCAGACTCAATGTCATTCTCCCAATGAAATCTTTCACCAAGCCAAAAATAAGCACTACTGTGTTCCCAGGTAAGTATCGGATTCTGAGTTGAATTGTAATTATTTGAATGTGACTTTGTTCCCCCTAGTAAATTATAAGCTTTGTGAGGGCAGGGACCATATTACATTTGCATATTTATGCTTGCAAACCTACTTGCCAGTTCAGCGCCTACACATGCAGGGGCTATTATTTTGCTTAGTAGCCCTGCTGTGTGTCTACTAGAGCCATTTATACCTGACATAAAAGACTGTAATTTGATGTAAAACTCAGATGAATGAGAACTGACAAGAGCATCTTCTAACAATAAGAAAATGATGTTCATGAAAGACAAATTGAGAACAATGATTTCTCAGACTGGCAGGGAGAGACGATACCATATCTAATGAGGAAAAACGTGGGAAATGTAGGTCTGTTTATCCTTGAAAACCTTGTCTGTCCTTCTGTCCTGATTCTCCTATCCATCAGATGATTTGGTTTCCTAAGTAAACTTTCCTTTGAAGAGGTGGTAGGTGTTTGAGCCAACTGTTTTTATTATTTACTGTTGGGTAACAACTATCCCAAAACTTAGGAGCTTAAAAACAGCTCTTTTTACTTGCTCAAAATTCTGTGGGTCAGGATTTCAGACAGGGATACGCTGAGTGATCCTGCTCACACAGCCCTGGCTGGGGTTAGCTGCACAAGGACATTAAGAGACTGACCCGGGGATCCCAAGATGGCTGTGGAGTAGGTGGAAGTTCCACTCGCTTCCTCTCCCAGTACCAAACAAGATTTACAACTCAATTATAGAGGAATCAACCTGAATAGCCAACTGAAAGCTAGCTGAACAGAAGTATTTTAACCAAGAGTCAACAGAAAAAGCCACACAGACTGACACCATCTTCCCAGGGTAGAACACTCCCATCCTTATAGCACTAGCCTGGAAAGTGCACTAACCCAGTCCTCCAACTACTTGATGGCAGAAAGCTTTGTGGAGGCACTCAGCAGGGACCTTCAGTGCTTTTCCTTGAGAAGCTCTTGGCTGACTCAGACAGACATTAAGTTATGTAGCTCCAGAGGGGGTGGGGGGGCATTCTTCTCTTGCTGCATGCCTACATGCCACAGGTGCCCCTCCCTCAACGAGAGACCCACTTGTCCTATCTTCCAACTTCAGTGGCCCCATCCTGCTGAGCTCAGTCCCTCAGAGGGATCAGATTGCTGCACAAAGCCAGGACCTTTGGTCCACTTCTTCCTAGGCCCCAAAAGTGTTGCTTAGTGCCACTGAGTGCATGTGTCACAGCCCTGTGGCATTGAAGTTAATGGCAACCACTGTGTCCATCAGCATTTCTGTTAAAAGAACTCATGACCCCTGGCTGGTGTGGCTCAGTGATTGGTGCCAGCCTGCTAACCCAAAGGTTTGATTCCCCAGTCAGGGCACATAACCAGGTTGCAAGCCAGGCCTCCAGCCAGGTCTGTAGCTGGAGGCAGATGAAAGGCAATACATGAATGCTTTTATCCTTTTCTTCCTCCCTCCCTGCTCTTCTCTCTGAAAAAATTAAATTAAATTTTTAAAAAAGTGCTCACAAGCACCCACATGTGTGTGTGTGCTCCTAAATCACACATGTCCTGTTTGTCTCATAGAATCTTTCTACTTCCTATTTTCACATTTCATAAGCGCAAATTCTTTGGGGGAGGGATATAACCAGCTTTGTTAATACTAGAAAGAGCAGGTCATTTAAAAAAGCATTTCTAAAACAATTTGTGTGAGATAGTCCCAAATACCCTATCCAGGAATCCTCTGCCCTGTACCTAGGAATGTTTTTTGAAATTGTAACCAGCCAAAAAACACCAAAATAACCTGCTTCACTTAGATAATGCTACTCATGATCAGTTTTAATTATGTCCGTTGGTAGGGGCCTGCCAGAAACATCACCCACTCCATTTAACTTACATTTCCACAACCAGAGCCTGGATAAGAGAAGTAGCCTTTCTAAGATCCCAGTTGACAGACAAAGCCAAGGACCCATAGATTTTGAGTTGCTTTCTCCCTCTCTCAGTTGCACAAGTATTCACAAAACAATCTGCTATTACACAGGACTCAAACAGCCCATGGGATGGGCCTGTGCCAAGATCTGTGTGTGTCCTGGCGGGGTGTGGAGCTCAATAAATGTATGTTGAGTGAGTACAACTATACAAGAGAAAGTTGAGGTTTAGTTGATGATCCAATGATATATTTTGTAAACAATTAAACAGATACTAATTTTGAAATGTGAAATTTTTCTTCCTTTTTTTCAGACCTCAAACTTCGTAGGCTCTAGGAAGACTTATAGACCTGGACAGGTTCACATGAATAATGATCACCTGCATCTCTTTCCATTTTAACGATTATTTTGATCCTTTGCTTCTCTAATTAGGTCTATATTTTAAATCTACTGTATATTTCCAAAACCTAGAGCTGACAGTGGAGAGCTTGATGAGGGCTTGGGACGGCTGCCACTGATCTTTTCTCTGCACTTTGGTGTCATGTAATACATAATCAGGAGGCAAATCCTAAAGCAAGTAACAGGAGAGACTGCCACAATACCCCTTCATCTCTGGGTTGTGCTTGCCTAATTTGGCATTTCTACTTTCCTACTCTGGCATTAAAATAATAAGAAAAGACAACTTCAAAGAGAGAGAGAGGACCAGGGTCTGGGGGTCCTTGAGAAGAATCAGTCTACTCCTTATTAGAAAAAGCTAAAGAGAAGTTGATGAGATCCTACAGTACACTTATCCTCCACCTGCCAGCACCCCTGGCCTACAATGTAGGGTCAGAACAGAAAACATCATTTGGATTTCAGATGCCCAGCCAGGAAAATCCATTGAGGGTCATTGCTGCCTCCTTGCCTGCACTGAAAGCCCATCTATCCGCACTGAACTAGTGCTTTTGCATTCTGTATGCCAAGAGGAATACAGGTGTCTCATGCTATCCAAAAACAGGGTGTTCTTATAAAACCTTCCACAAGCTGAAGTGGCATAAGCAGAAAAGCAGTTACTATTATTTATATGAAAAATATTTGAGCACTTCCAGACCTAAAAAGTTCAATGCATATACAATGTCTTTATTTTGTTCACCATGATCAAAACACTTTATGTTCAGTTTTATGCTGTGTAATACCCTTTATGAGCTCTCTCAGGCTTTTTTGATACCTTAGCCAACAGGTTGCTAACAAATGCACAAAAAATACTGCACTAAACCTCAGACACAGTTCAAAGATACAGGGCCTGGTGCTGAGGTGCTGAGTGTGGCTCCCAGTAAGTAGCTCGGGGACTCGACTCTTTGCTGCTTAGGGTGCCACTGCTTCTGTAACAGCTCCTGGAAAACAAATGCTGAACAGCTACGTTTGCTTTCCTCCTGTTTTTGTAAAAGCAAAAATCCTTAGTTTCTTTCAATTAATGAAACCAGGTACTAATAATGCAGGTCTTTTGTAAAGTGGTATAACATGAACTTCCGAAAACCAAGGGATACCTGATGCCAACATTCTCTTAAGCTCTATGTATTTTACCTTTTTACTCTCCCACACTGATTCCCCTATTTATTGGATGCAATAGAACATTTTGGAAAACAAAAAGCCAACCCTTTTTTAAAATCCAGGGAAAGAATGAGCAGTACAATACAAAGATGAGACTCAGAGCTCCACCCTCCTCTCAATTGAGAGGAGGCATGCCAGGCACTGACCAAGGGACCTGGGCTGCATCAGCACACAATACATGTCAGCTTCAAAAACTATAAGGTTTTCATAGTAAGATGAGGCCTGTTACGATGTCCTCAACTGCCACTAGATGTTGTCACTCTGTGTCATACTCCACTCCCATGAAAAGTTGCTTAATAATCAGCCAATTGGACAATCTCTACTGCATTAAGATAATATGAATTGAAATCTTTCTATTAAGAATTTTTCCCAGTTTTACTGAGATATAATTAGCATACAGCACTGTTTAAGTTTGTGTATAATGCACATCAAAATTACAACTACAGAACCACCATAATTCAGAGCCACCTGAAATCTAGCTGAACAGGAGTCCTATATATAAGAATATATAAAAGAAGACACAATCAGACTGGTAGGAGAAGTGGAGCCATAGAACAAGCCCCACATTAACAAGTGGCAGTTAAAAATTGGTAGAGATGTCTTGGCTATGCAGGTCACCCCTAAGGGTATGAGGAGTCCCAGCCCCACACCAGGCTTCCCAGCCAGGACTCCAGTGCTGGGCAGAAAAGGTCTCATAACTTTTGGCTGTGAAAACCAGTGTGGACTTTAGCTGAGTGAGACAGAGGGCTTCTGGAGGTCCAGGCAGTTGCTCTTAAATGACATGTTCAGTGAGTTACTTAGATTCACATGCTCTGAGCTCCAGCATTGGGGAAACAGCTCAAAAGGCACCAGGGACAGATGAAGAGGGACTGAATTATCTGACTATGGGGTGAGGGCTAGAAGGACAACTTTCTCCCAGAAAAAAAAGTCTTGGCAGAAGCCATTGCTCCATTACTGAGCCCTCCTTTGCAGGTACGGCAGTTGGCATATCAGAGTCTCAGTCTACCTGGCTAATGTTGCTGGGCTAAAGTTCACCAAGCCCTGATGAATCTCTCTCAGATCCTATCTCACCCAGCTTGTGGACCCATGTAAGCTGCTTCTACTGGTTTTCCATATGAACAGCCTGTCTTAGCTCAGGCTACAAACTTTCCCAAAATCTCTCAAAAATTCACAAACCCCAGGCAAGCAGCATCTGGTCTGGCCATGCTCTGATCCCCTGATGAGCAGTCTCAGGCCCAATATTAGCAGCAGCTGGCCTCAGTTTGTACCCTGGTATCTCTCAGGACCCTCTAAACTGGGCACAAGTGGCAACCAGGTACAGCTCACCTTATAGTTCATCTTGAGTGGCCTGCAGCTGGGCATAGGCAGTGACTGCCCTTGACTGGCACACCTGAAAGGCCCGGGAGCCAGTACATCTGGTGGAATGCTTCAGACTGCACCAGAGTGCCACCAAATGCCTCCACAAACAACACAACCAAAGGGTGGACTGGACAGGCAATTAGAGCCTTGCTAAAGCAAATCCTGCTCCTTGAGATCAGCCCCTGAACTACAGCTCCTCTGCTGTACCCAGAGTCACTCCTCACAACCAATCAGCCTGAGGGTCAGTTCCTTTCACTGATGTGCCGTGCCAACAGCAATCAAGGCTCAACTACCACAGGAAGGCACACACAACCCACACAAGAAACATGCCTAGAAGATAGTTTAAGGGATCTCTGGGACATATACCATAACATGAAGCAAGCATAAGAACATTCATATCATGGGAGTACCAGAAGAACAAGTGAGAGCACAACAGATTGAAAGCCTATTTACAGAAATAATGGTGAAAAACTTCCTAAGCTGGTAAAGGAAATAGTCAAGTTCACAAAGCACAGAGAAGCCCACACCAAGACATACATAATTAAAATCTCAACGGTTAAAGAGAAAGAATCTGAAAAGCAACAAGAAAAAAGGCAATTAGTTACACAGAAGAGAGCTTTCATAAAACAGCTGAGTCCTCAGCCAAAACTTTGCAGGCTAGAAGGCGCTGGCATCAAATATTTCAAGTGATGAAAAGCAAAACCTTCCATTAAGATTACTCTACCCAGCACAGTTATCAATATCTCTTGAAGAAGAGATATTGAGCTTCCCAGATAAGAAAACACTGAAGGGGTTCATCACCAAGAGACCAGTAATTAGAAAATTTAAAGGGACTTCTATTTTAAAGAAAAAAAGGACTAAAATATGAATAATAAAATAGTAATAACTACATACCTATCAATAATTACTTTAAATGTAGATGGATTAAGTACTCCAATCAAAAGACATAGGGTAGCTGAATGGATAAGGAAGCAAAGCCTATACATATGCTGTCTGCAAGAGGCCATCTTCAGTTTGGAAGACATTTACAGACTGAAAATAAAGGGATGAAAAAGGTATTTCAAGAAAATGGAAACAGAGGTTCCAGCAAGATGGCAGAGGAGTAAGTGGAGCTGCACCAATCTCTTCCCAGGTCGCATCTGGAATTACTTTTTGGAGAAAAAGTCAGCTGAAATTACCAACAGAACACCAGCTGCAAAGAAGCCCTTTAACCACGGACAGAACATAAATGGTCACTTCATCATAAAGTCACTGGTAGGAATCGCTGAGACACGAGAGAGCTGGCTGGACCCCCACCAGAGGCAGCAGTTGAAGGGACAAAACTGGGGGCGCCACCTGAGGGGGGTGGTGCTGGTCCCTGAGCTGGGTGTTCCAGCTAAGGGAACATGGAGGAGAGCAGAGCAATGTCCAGCTGAGAAGGTGGAAAGCCATGGAGTTTACTAGTCCAAGGGAGCGCTGAAGACAGAGAATTACTGGGGTGACTGCAGCAACAACACATTGGCATCCACCTACCCTGGGCTCCAGCGGAGGGTGGGCAGAGGACTGGAGAAATGTGGGGAGTTTGCAGCGGTGGCTTGGAGGAGAGAAGTGGGGAAACATCTGTAGGGATCCAGGAGCTGACTCATCGCCCACACCTGGGGCAGACTGCACTGCGCCAAGCAGCTTCCCTATGAGAGTCTTCATAGCCCCACCCACTGGGAGCAACCTGCACCGCCCAGCAATGCCTGAGCCTGGTGCCTGATCACAATTCTCTGATTTATATCCCAATAAACCTCTCTAGTCCTGGCCAGTGTGAGGATAAATACAATAGTTGGCACCTGAAGAGGTATTTCTCTCCCAGCAGTACCTGGGCCTGGCTGCTGATTACAAACTCTCTGACTTACAGCTGGGTCAGCCAGCAACACACACACACACACACACACACACACACACGCCCGCCCCGCCCATGGTGGCATGCAAGCCTGGTGGCTGATCATGGATTCACTGGTTCACAACTGAGTCAGTCCTTCTTACCCAGCAGCACCCAGCCTTGGCTGCTGATTACAAACTCTCTGACTTACAGCTGGGTCAGTCAGCACCCCCCACCCCGCCCCCAGTGGCGTACAAGCCTGGTGGCTGATCGTGGATTCACTGGTTCACAACTAAGTCAGTCCTTCTTGTCCAGCAGCACCTGGGCCTGGCGGCTCATTACAAACTCTCTGACTTATAGCTGGGTCAGTCAGCTCCACACAGTGGCAAATGAACCTGGTGGCTGAACGTGGATTCATTGGTTCACAACTGAGTTGGTTTGTCCTGCCCAGTGGGCCTGAGCCTGGCAGCTGATTACAGATTCATTGGATTACAATAGCCTCTTTCAGTCAAGCCTAGCACCACCTGAATAGCCTGGTGGCTATCCACAGATTCATTGGATTACAATTGAACCTTTCTGTCTAGCCCAGTAGCTCCTGGGCCAGGAGGACAAACACAGATTCATTGGATTACAATTGGATCTTGCTGCCTAGCCCAGTGGTCCCTGAGCCTGCTGCTTACCACAGATTTATTGATTTACATCTGAATCTATCTCACCAGGCTGTGCCTGAGCTGGTGGCTAATCCATTGGATTACAATTAAACCTTTCTGTCTAGCCCAGCAGGGCCTGAGTTTGGTAGCTGATTTATTAATTTACAACTGAATCAGTCTGTCACCCAAAGCAGCATCTGAGCCTGGTGGTGGATTATAGATTGATAGGATTACAACTAAATCAATCCTTCTAGTCTAGCAGTTCCTTAGCCTGGCAGCTGATCACAGTCTGATTGGATTACAGTGGAACCTTAAAACGGGGAGAAAAAGAAACAGTCCATCACCAAAAGGAAAGGAAGAATCCCCAGAAAGATCATTAAATGAAACAGAGGCAAGCAAACTATCAGATATGGAACTCAAAGTAATGATGATAGAGAAGCTCAATGAGCTAAGTGAGCTCAAAGAAAACTACAAACAACTCCAGGGGAACCACAAAGAACTCAAGGGAAGCTACAAGAAATTTAGTGAGAACTACACCAGCATTAAAAAGGACGTAGAAACTATCAGTAAGAGCCAGGAGGAAATGAAGAATACAATTTCTGAATGAAGAATACAGTAGAAGGAATCAACATCAGGCTAAAGGAAGCAGAGGATCGGATCAGTGAACTGGATGACAACAGAAAAATATTCCAAGACAGTGGGACAGAATGAAAAAAGACTAAACAAAAATGAAGAGGTTTTAAGAGAGCTGCAGACAAAATATAATGAAATAATATCCGTGTCATAGGGATACCAGAAGGAGAAAAAAAATAAGGACTGGAAAACCTGTTCAAAAAAGTAATGATAGAAAACTTCCCTAACATGATGAGTGAAAATGTTACTCAAGTTCAGGAAGCACAGAGGGTTCTAATGAGGATAATTCCAAACAGACCCATTCCAAGACATATTATAATTAAAATGGCAAATTTCAAAGATAAAGAGAAAATCTGCCCTGGGTGGTAGCACAGTGGATAAGGTGCCAGCCTGCACACCCAAAGGTCGCTGGTTCGAATCCCCAGGCAGGGCACATGGCCAGGTTGCAAGGCAGGTCTCCAGCCAGGTCCATGGCTGGAGGCAGGTAAAAGACAACCATACATTGATGTTTCTCTCCCTCTCTGCCCCTCTCCCTTCCTCTCTCTTCAGAAATAATGAATAGATTCTGAAAAAAATAAAAAGAGATAGAGAATCCTAAAGGCATCAAGAGAGAAACTGCAAATAACATATAAGGGGGCTCCGATAAGGTTATCAAATGATTATTCAACAGAAACAATACAAACCAGAATGGAATAGCAAAAAATATTCGAAGTAATGGGAACCAAAGGCCTGCAACCAAGAATACTCTACCCAGCAAGGCTCTCATTCAAAATGGAAGGAGAAATAAGGAGTTTCCCAGACAAAAGAAGATTAAAAGAATACACCTCTACCAAACCAGCATTGTAAGAAATGCTAAAGGGTGTGCTTTAAAAAAAATTAAGAAATTACAATAGCCAAGTGCTGGAAACAGCCTAAGTGCCCATCAGTGGATGATCGGATCAAAAAACTTTGGTACATTTACACAATGGAATTCTACATAGCAGAAAGAAAGAAGGAACTTGTACTCTTTGCAACAACATGGATGGAACTGGAGAGTATTATGCTTAGTGAAATAAGCCAGTCAGTGAAGGACAAATATCATATGATCTCACCCATTACGGGACAATAATGAGCAAAACTAACAACAAGCAAAACAGAACCAAGTATATGAATACAAGGAATAGGCCTTCAGTGGTCAGGGGAA